>CM031244.1:707211711-707811711 GCA_018340775.1 Taxus wallichiana var. yunnanensis
TGAAACTATGAATCCTGGAAAATTTGAGGGGCTATTTTCTTGAGCACAAGCTAGCTATTTATAGAATCCCATTTACCCAAAGGTGAAAACCAAATTGATCTCTTAAACCATAAACAATGCCAAAACACTATTCCAGGAAACCGAATCATAAATACAAGCAAAGGCGGTGAAAAAGTTGGTAAACATTGAAAATTTACATGAGTCACGTTAAAAAGAGCATTTGAAAACACGTGTGAAGGACCGCCGCCGCACTGAGCAGGCGGCGGTCACGAGACCGCCGCCAGCATGAGACCAGGCCACCCACGGCGGGCAGCGTTAGTTTCATCATCAAGACTAAAAGCAAAGAAAAGAGGGGGAAGGAAAAAGTAAAGCACAAGCAGGGGCTAAGCGGCATGCGGATGTTAACGCATACTTGGAGAGATTTTCCGGATCCTAAAACTCATGAGGAGACTCGTATCATCATTGGGGCACGTGTAACATTGTTCCGGCAAGCAAGACTCTACAATTTTGGGTACATACATATTGCCCTCAGAGAAGCATTTTAGCCATGAAGAGGCGTAAAATGTGGGTCCGAAATATGGTGGTCCCGAAATGGGAAGTTAGAAGTTATACTTGATATGTCCGTGTCGAAATGACACCATCCAAAATTCCTACCACCTGCAAAATGAAAAGAGGACTCAAGTGCAGATAGACAAAATAGATCGAAAAATAAATACTAAAATATTATGAAATGAGGACGTACCATTTGTGTAGGGGATAAGAACTTACCTCCATCGGCTCCAAACCTGCGAAAAGGGGCATTCAAAACAAGTCAAGGTGCTATATATGTAAAAGTGGGCCCATTTTCCTATTCATTTGCGCATGTTGATTTGGTTGATTTTGAGCTCTGGGACCCACGGTGATGGTTTCTCACGAGTATAGTCAAAAATTCGAGACGAGATCGTGATCATGCCTCCACGAGTGGAACACCAACCCGCGAGATCACAGGTTAGTTTTTCTCGATTTACCATTTTTGCCCCCAAAATGTTAAAATGGTGAAATCTTTGTCATGGGGGGATTATTTTTGAAAATGTTAGTTTTAATAGAGTCAACTAGGGGGCGCCTACTGGGTAGGCTTTGTTTGAGTCAAAATGGTCTTTATTTTGTGTTTTTAGCCACTTTTAGGGCACATGACCCACGTGGGTTTTCGGGACACGACCACCACCTCTGAGTAGGGCGGTGGTTACGAGACCGCCGCCTTGATCAGGGTGGCGGTTACAAGACCACCACCTTTAAGGCGGCGATTACGGAACCACCGCCCTGCTCAGGGTGGTGGTCCTACACAGAATGTACAAATAATACTTATTTGAATTTGTTTTTGCATTTTTAGCATCCTTTCCTGCTTTCATGATTTTTCTAATGTCACTTGGATACTAACTTACTCTGTTTTGTGTGTTTTTGGGTGTATGCAGCGAAGGAGGAGTATATCCGATGGAGTCGAGAGAGGAGTGTGATCGCTTCTCAGTAGTATTGATGCCCTTTCTCAGATGAGCAGACACTCTTCAAAGGGCCGATATACTGCGCATATCACGGGTCCCGCATGTTGCACCATCTAGTCACATACTTTGTGACTTATTTTCATATTGGGATGCAGATCGAACACTTTCCGATTACTAGGGGTCCGGGGTGAGTGGACCATTACTTTGGAGGATGTTTACCGTATCTTGGGGGTCCCGATTATCGGGAGATGGCTCACTCTTGAGACAACAGGGTCACGGGCTGCATAACATAAGTGGGCCTCATATATGGGAGATGCAGTTATCTCCACTGGTTCGAAGAAGGGGGTGAGGGTCCGATCTATTCCTAGCCTACCTATCCCCTTGATTCATCAGGCCATTATGGGGATCCTTTCCTCGAGATTGATCGGGACAAGGGAGGAGACACCTTACTATATTGCTGGTCCCCCATCATTACACAGATTGAGGGGCATGGCCGGATTTATGCCTGGGAGCCGACATTCTTGGGACCACCTATCATGATTTGTACTGGTGGTCCATTTACAGGGGCAATCATTGAGCCATCCGACCCTAGTTATGAGCTGGGTCTATGAGCGTATTTCATCCCCTATGGGAGAGGTGTAGAGGTGGCAGATCCTGAGCTGTGAGGGCAGCCAGATGGACAGACATGTCGGTGCTCAGAGCACCTCACCAGCCAGTCACCTCCTTGACCACTGATGACATGGAGGCCACACCTTATCAGGCCATGGCAGGTTTATGGGGCGAGGAGGCTCTTACTTTGATTTCTTGCTCCACCACAGGCAGCTTGTTGACAGGATGGGGAGGGTGGAGATACATCCGTTTGGTCGAGTGCCCCAGCAGTTTGGCCTTCCATACGTGGGTATGCTTCCCCCAGTGGTACCGGTATATAGATCAGTCTGGGAGGCTAGAGGAGGTCCTAGAGGCCGGTCGGGTGATAGTTGTTACTCCCGGTGTCCCCATCATATAAGCTAGGGAGGGTAAGACGAGCTCGAGGGAGAGCCGCTGTCCCTCGTGCACCCTTACTTCAGATTACCACCGGTCCCGCCCATAGCAGTGATGACCCCATTGACATAGACTCTGAGTCCGAGGAGTTCACAGGGGGGGAGACAGAGGAGGAGACCGAGGCTGAGGTCAGTGAGTCAAACGGAGAGGAGGACAACGATCCTGAGTGGCATGACACTCAGGATATCTTACAGGCGGAGAGGGCGGAGCAGAGTGCGGAGAGGGTGACTCTGTTTCATGAGGAGCCACTCTCTCAGGGCTTGGGCAGGAGAGGATGAGTCCGTAGTAGGATGTTATGTGGCCCTGCACAGAGGAGCACTACCAATCAGCCAACGGCATCTCAGGTAGGTGCCACCCTAGAGATCCATCTGAGGCCCGAGATCCGAGTGAGTTATCATCCTTCCTTTTAATGTTTGTTTCTAGTTAGAATTGCCTTAGTTTGTCTATCTCTCTCTTTTGTTTACATTTGTTTCTATCTCTTGATTATTTCTAATTGGGTTTTTCTCCTTTTCTTGTAGAGACTACTGATGAGTGGCGAGACCTGATTCACCAGGTATGCACTGATACCCTGATGATCCCTATGGAGAAGACCCATGGAGCTATCCATGGATGCAGGGGAGCCTTCAAGAGCCAATGCAGGCATACCGACATTTTTTTCCCCTATCCGGCATGTGGCCAGATGGTGACTTCCTCCGTACCGAGCTGGGCAGGTACAAGGCATGACAGAGAGCACCTGATGAGGAGTCACTCTCATGGCGAGGCCGCAACTGCTCCTCGGGACCGTGAGCCCTCCATGCACTCAGCACCGGCGTAGCCGAGTCCTAGACGTGGGTGCGTGCACCTCGCAGGGATCTCATAGGGGCCGAGAGGCCATTAGCTCTCTTAGACCATTTGTATGATGTATTTGTATTTTCCGGCTCTTTGAGCATTTTGACCATGCTTAGCGCATGATGGCATTGTACAGAAATTTGACTATATATATATATATATATATATTATATTTTTGATTAGACTTTTGGTATCAATGTTCTTGTGATTTGCTTTCGTATGTAAATTACAATGTTGTTTTTATATGCCTTTCAGAATGTATGCAATGGAGAACAAATGATACAAATGTTTTCTTTCTTTTTGTATTTCATGATGCTGATGTATGATAATGTAGACACAATGTGATTTTGAACTTTAGTTTCTATAAGCAATTTTTGGTACTTCATTTTTGTTTTGACAAAATGAGATGATAAACCGGTATGATGAGCAGATGAACTTGCCCCATTCCTATCTCCACGCAACTAGTAAGATGCGAGGGCTCATCACCGAGAGCTAGAAAGGGCACAAGTTGTGAAATTTGTTGAATGGTAGTGATGAGAGATAGACAAAGATTTGGTGGAACCAAATTAGGATGCTACAAACCTACTCTACTCAAGTGACTCCATAGTTTAGAATGCTACTTGCTTTGTGGTTTATCTAGACTTAGATCCGTAGATGGCCACATGGTTGACAAAATCTGGTTTTTAGGGTTTTGAACTCTCTTGGAATTTTGGACATCTGATTCATTCATTTTTGACTCAAGATTTCAAAGGTTCATTTGAATTGTTTGCTTGACTACCTTCAACGTTTATTATTAAGAGGACCCCCCATACCCTACCCCATGCTACTAGTCAGAAGCATGGGCTTATCACCATGGACAAGGTACAGGTGAGTAAGGGCATTCCCATCCTTTCCCAACCCTACGTCACTAGTAAGAGACGCAAGCTCATCACCGAAGGTTGGTAGGGCAAGGAAATGTGTAAAAATAAAATTTTCTATTTGATCTATATTTGACTTGTTTATTTGAGAAAAATGTCAGTATGTTCTTACTTCCAAAGAGATATGCATATGGATAGATGTGACACGATGAAGCTTCTAGAATAGACCATAGGCAAAGACACCTATCCTAGGGAGAAACCAAAAGTGAGAACAAGCATGCAGACCTTGGTATGGTTACCATTAAGACTTTGTCATATCTAGCTTTGTATGGATGAAATGATTCTGAAATGGTGATGATGTTATGAAAATGAAGAAGTATGATTTGAAAGCTAATGTCAATATCATCAGAAGTTTGTAATGAATTGCTTTGGGAATAAGTTCCTTGATCACAAGATTTGTACGAAACAAGCTGGATGAAATGAACCTAACTACATGAAGATGCAATGTAGATATAATTATATAGATAGTGCTGGTCACTTATGCATAGAATCGCTTAAGGTGTAGGGAATTGACAGTTTCACCAAATTCCTCACCCTCCAGTGTGCATAAGAGATATGCACCATTTCCATAGTCCTTCATGACTCGGTATGGGCCCAACCATTTGGGCCGGAATTTCCTCCCTTCACCGGTCTTTTTATCGATCCGGCTTGTCTAGTCTTAGAACTAGATCACCTTCATATATGTCTCGTTCATAGACCTTCTTGTTATACTACCAGCACATCCGGTCAGCATAGACTCTTGTGCACTGTTCAACATCTAGCCTGGCCTCATCTAGGCTTTCTAGTTGAGAGAGACGTGCTTCTCTATAAGCTTCTTCATCCAGAATCCCTTGTAATGAGATGCGAGACTGGGTATTTCAACCTCAAGTGGGAGAACTACTTCCACTCCGAATACCAGCGAGAAAGGAGTTTCTCCTGTTGGTGTTCTTATTGAGGTTCGGTGGGCCCACAAGGCCGGGTATAACTTTAAATGCCAATATTTTTTGTTTTCTTTCACCATTTTAAGGAGAATGGCTTTCAATGTTTTGTTTGTTGCTTCAGCTTGTCCGTTGGCTTGAGGGTAATACAGGAGGTTGTATGATGGTTTATTTTAAATTTATTACATAGTTCACGAACCTCGTCATTCTTAAAAGAAGTCCCATTATCTGTGATAATGGTTTGTGGGACACCGTACCTACAAATGATCTGGTTCAAAATGAACTTGGCGATCACGGAACCTGGTATAGTGGTGAGAGGCATAGCCTCTACCCATTTGGTAAAATACTCAGTGGCCGTGATTATGAAGTTATGGCCATCTATAGATGAGGGAGAGAATTTCCCTATCAAATCTAGCCCCCACGTAGAAAAGGGCCATGGAGTAGCGATTGGTTATAGAGCTTGTGCCGGCATGTGAATCTCGTGGGAGAATTCTTGGCATTTATGACACCTACGCATACAAACTCTACTGCATCGTGTTCTAGAGTGGGCCAGAAATAGCCCATCCGATGTATTTTGTGAGTGGTGGCATGACCACCAAAGTGGCCTCCACATATTCCACTGAGATTCATGGAGAATCTTCTTGGATTCTTCTGTGTCAACACACCTTAGAAGCATTCCATCGAAAGCCTTACGATAGAGCACTTGTTCTATAATAACGTATTTAGCTACGATAATGCGTAACCACCTTCTTTGTTGTGGCGTAGCACTTTAGATATGTATGGCTCATGATATAATTAATAATATCAGTATACCAAGGACATTCAGAGATGGGAGGTCTAGTTTCGACGTAATATATGCATTCATCGGGAAAGTCCAAATCGACTAGATCACCTCCATCTAATGGGTTGTTAGCTAACCAATCTACTATGATTTGTCCCTTAACGGACTTTTGATTTACAAAAGTTAATTCAAATTCACCCATTAAGGTCATAAAGCATCCAACCTTTTTAGACAAGGACCCTCAAGCATGAGAAAGGTTCAAATGGTCTATTTTTACAATGACCCTCGCTTTTGATTTAGCATGTAATGTCTTAAGCATTTGTCATGAAGACTATGGCAAGGCACTCTCGCTCTACTTGTGTATATAGCATGTTTCATAATCGAGTAACGTGTGGCTTATAAAATAAATCACGCGTTCTCTCTTGTCATCATCTTCTTCGAGCCAAAGATACAAAGCTATGAGACATCGTAGCTCATGAATATAAGATTAAAGGGTGATCTAGTTTAGGTGGCATTAGCATGTGGTGGTGACAACAGGAAACGCTTAACTGCTTCGAAAGCCTCCTTGCAGTCTTTAGTCCAATCGATACTGTACTCTTTCTTGAGTAGATTGTTGATTGATTAATGGCAAAGCTTAAGTCCGGGATGAATCTTCGATTACACCGAAGTTTCCCAAGAAATGACCTCCGATTCCGCATTCATCCGATGGTGGGATCATTTCAAGAACAACCATGGATTTTAACTGGGTCTACATCGATCCTCGTGATGATATAATGTAACCTAGGAGCTTCCTCCCGTCACACCAAATACACATTTTTCTCGGGTTTAGTGTGACTCGTATTCTATCAAACGTGAAAGAATGATACGAGCACTTCCGGTGATCACAACACTTCCCGGCCTCGCCAACAAGTCATCTACATAGGATTCCATGATCTTGTGAATAAGATCATGAAATATGTATGTCATTGCCCACTGGTATGTGGCACCAACGTTCTTGAGACCGAATGGCATAACAACGTAGCAATAGGTTCCCCAAGGAGTTATAAACGTGGTTTTGGCTTGGTCTTGTTTGGATATTCTGATTTGATTGTATCCTTGAGAATCCATCCATGAGAGACAAAAGCTCAAAGCCGCCATGTTATCAACGATGACGTCAATGGATGGTAATGGGAAGTCATCCTTGGGGCATGCTTTGTTAATGTCTCGAAATCTATGCAAATGCATATCTTCCCATTCTTTTTGAGAACGGGAACGATATTAGATATCCATTGAGAATAATCGACTGGTTTGATGAATCCTACTTGGAGGAGTTTCATTACTTCTTCCTTTACCATGAGAGCCACCTTGGGTTTCATTGGTCTCATTTTTGTTTAACTAGCTTTGCATCTGATTTGGTGACGAGGTTATGTACCGCGATGTGTGGTGCAACCCCTGTCATTTCTTTATAATTAAATGTGAAAGCCTTCTGATGTTCTTTGAGGATTCGAGTGTGTATTTCTATTTCTTCTGGAGTTAACGAAGATCCTAGTTTCAAGATCTTTGGGTCTTCCTCCGTTCCAATGTTAATATCAATTGTTTCTTCGATTAAAGAAGCGTTACCTTCTTCAAACTCAAGTGGGGCTGAGGTAATTCCAGATCGTCTCCATTCTCTACTGTGTACATGCTGAGTTCTTTTTGTGGGGGAAGCTCTATCATGGGATTTCCGAAGTAGGAAGATGAATGTGGGATTAAGGATGAATCTACCTCGTGATGGGTGAGATGTAACACTGCATAGGCATTTAAGTAATCCAGAGTGGCTCTATCACTATCAACGTGGTCTAGGATAATAGAGTTGTTCTCAGCTATGTTCGTTAAAAGAGGGTTTGACATTGTTTTCACTAATGGTTCAGTATGAAGGGATACCATGAAACGGGTATCTTCTAACTCACTATTTGGGGTGAAGCGTGATGCTGAGGTTGCTATAGAATCTACAAGAAGATTTTGTTCTCATGGGATTGCTTCAATGGATATGAAGTCAAATTCTTTGCTCAAAGTTAATACCACTGTTTTGTAGAGCTGTAAGTGTTCAGCTCTAGTTTCATACACCTCAGAGACTTGGTTCGCTACTAATTGAGAGTCTCCTAACACCCTGATGTCATTAACACCGAGCCTTTTAGCTATGATGAGGCCAAGGAGGAGGGCTTCATACTCCGCGCCATTGTTTGTACATTCAAAATTTAGTTTAAAGGCGAATGGTAGGATCTTTCCCTCGGGAGAAGTAAAGATCACACCTGCCCCAACCCCATAACGACATCTTGCTCCATCGAAATGGAGAGTCCAATATTTAGTTGGGAAGATGGACATTGGGACATTCACTACGTCAATTTCTTCTACTTTGGTTACTTCTACCATGCAGAGATCCTCTGCTGGAAGAGCACCAACACCTAGGGTATATCCCATACCTATAGAATCAAATGGTAGGAAAATTGGTAGATCCTGCTCTAGTAAGTCGACAATCTTCATAGTAGTTCCTAATGATACTATTTCTACAATGTTAGTCTCATCCTTGAGGGCTGGGATAGTCTTGATTAGGCTCATAGTCTCAAGATCTATTGTAGGTACCAACTTTTCTTCTGGTTTCACGTGTCGGTGGTTTATTAAGTTGGTTTGTTGGGAGTTCAAACTCAGAGTGAATGCCCGGTCTTTTCTTTAAGTCAGCTAGGTGTATATCGAATGGTTTTGGATCACCTTTGGCTACGAATACCTTTCCTAAGTGCAAGAACCTTACTTCTTGAAATAACGTAGAAGGGATTGCCTTCATACGGTGTATCCATGGTCGGCCGAGGATCATATTATAATTGGTTTCCCGATCTATAATATAAAACTCAGTCAAGATTGTTTTGGGTCCTAAGGTAACTGGTAGTATTATAGTTCCAATCGAAGTGGCCTTAAGGCTATCATAGCCTCTTAGCGTATTCCGAGTCATGGAACAATTTGTTTCTCCATACCCTAGCTTTTGAAGGAAAGAGAAGGGGACTATGTTAACTGCTGCCCCATCATCAACCATTGCACATTTAACGTAATTGTTATAAACCCACACTTGCAAATGTAAGGCCGATCACCTCTCGCATGCAATCTCAAAGATCTCTCATTGGCATTTTGTTTATTTCAAATATAAACTCGGCATCCCTATCCGGCTGCCCCGGAGGGTAGATATCAAAGTCTATATGGTTTACCTGTGTTTCGGGAGGTGGAGTGATGTTAATTAAATGACCTAAACCTAATGCCTCTAAAAGAGCAGCCCTGTGGGCTAGGAGAGTTCCTCAGCAAATCCAAAAAGGAGATGTGAGAGAAGGTTTTTGTTAGGTCATTAATTAGATCATAGGCACCTACGGGTTTCACTAATATTTGTTGGATGTTATCTGTCTCTAGCGAGTAACTTGGATTTGGCTGAGAGGAATACTCTCGTGTCCTTGTTATGGCTTCCACGGGTAGTTCAGTATCTAATTCTACTAAACCGACTATCTTGGGTCATGGTTGACTTCCTAATTGTGGTGCAACAGGTGGATTTAGTGAAGTCGAGGCTTCATAATCATTATTTCCTACCATTACACCTTTGTTCATCCCATTTGGATTTAATTTGTTGTTATTGTGACTTGGGAGCGGATCATTGAAGATCTTGAGGGGAGCATTTTGAGGGGAAACTACCCCTGTAAAAGTATTTGGTGCTGGTGACGCAGATCTCGCCAAGAACATATCTATGAAAAGTTGTCTTTGCTCCTCTGGCAAAATGTTGCATGAATTTATCAGAGTCACGGCACGTTCTAGTGTCGTGGCCTCAATCTTGTGAAACCACAATACGAGTTAGGATTGTAATTTCTAGGTCATTGGTTTGGCGTATATTGTGGTCCAAAACTCTGATCAAACCGCTGTCTATTAGGATTAAGGTTTTGTATTTGTTGTTTTTGGTTTTGGTTCTGATTTTGATATCCAGTTGAGTTTTGGCTTGACCCCGTATGTCCGATCCACCATTGTTGTTGTTGTTGTTGTTGTGTGGATGATTAAAATCCACCGAATTGATTGTTGGGGTAAAGTTGTTGTTTCGTTGATTGTTAACCAACGGTGGAGTATTTAGAACATTGACCTTTTTAGCTTGGTCAGTTACCCCATCAGTTGTTGCGCCATGATTTTTGTTAAGGATTTTAGGTCCTTGATTGACGTTTGTGGCAGTAGGGTAAGTCGTAGTATTCTGGTTGGGGGTGATTAACCTCCCATTTTCTCCATACGTCTTATGACCGCTATCTATTGCCACTTGATCTATTCAGAGAGCGCTCTCAAGTACTTCATCGTAAGTCCTTAGTGGGAACTTCTGGACTTCTTCCTTCACCTCTCTACTGAGAGAATGAAGGAATAAATCACATAGCTCCATTTGGTCCATGTTTGGAGCACTGGCCGAAGAATAAAGGACTCGTACGCCATCTCTCGGATGAAATGAGCGATAGATTCATCAGGTTTTGTAATGTGCAAGAATTCCCGATTCCTATTCTTAATAGTTTGTTCATGTCAAATGCCTTAATGAACTCTGAAACTAGTTGTTTAAATGAATGGATGGAAGCTTCAGGTATTCTATAATACCAATCGAGGGTGATGCCCTCCAAGGTTTTGGGGAATATTTTGGCAACAACCCCATCCCAAGGAAGCAGCTCTCGAATGGTCAGCATAGGCCTTAATGTGTGTATTCGGTCTCCTCCCTTTGATTTGGGAAAATCAGAAGAGGTCTCAAGCATGACGCTTCGTATGGTGAAGTCTAAGGGCTCTTTCAAATACTCGAGTAAGTCCCTATCGCATAGGTTTCACCATCGATGGTGCCTCGCTGAGGGGGAGGAGGTGGAATGGGTCACTGATACGGGCGTAGCGTATGCATTTTTCAGGGCATAAGGGGCATAAGGAAGCCCCTGTGGTTGAGCAAGCATGCCAGGAGAGGAGAACATATCTTCTTGTGGTGACTTGGAGTACATGTTTAAGTATGAAGGAGTATTCCCCAAGAGTGGATTGTGTTGTACAAGACCGGAGGTATCATATTCTCCACCCGAACGGTGTTGGAGGTGGTGGTTCTAGTTGGTGTTTGTTGCAAATACTGAGGAGGCATGCCCAACGTGCCTATTCCTGTGAGGAGGTCTACTTGGCTAGGATGATGTGGAGGATTGGAATTTCCTGCTACTGCATGAATTGAGATGTTTGACTCGCTTGAGCAAGTTCTAACCCTCTAACTCTTTCTACTAAAGTCAAAATGACTTCATTTGGTGAAGTCACAGTATTTTTCCTTGGTGGCGTTTGTTGTATATTCTGAGGTTGTATAGTCATGTGATACCCCGCTATGAATTGATCGTTTCCCTACCAAGTTTCACCGAGGGCATTTCCTATAGGTAGTGGTATGGAGGTGTTTTCTTGAAAAGAGACCTCGGTCATGTTTGTAAACTTCCTATAGGTGGGTACATACTCCCAGAGCATTGTTCATTCCTGGCGTAACGCACTGAATGTTCATCATCTAAAACCAGGTATGGATCTGATTGTCTACTAATTTGTGGTCTAAGCAGCACCTGAGGAGATGAACCAGATTCTCCTGTGAATGTCATATTGTTCGAGCCTGAAGGCTCTATTTGTTGCATGTTTGTGCGAGTTGATCCAACTCCTCTATTTGGAAAGATGAACTATATCTAGTCCTTGGAGGTGGAGCTTGTGTTGATAATTGGTTATTTGAATAGTTGTCACCCCATACTGAGAGCGAGGGTGATGACTGTCTATTCAGTTGAGCGTAGTATGCCTCAAGACCTAGGAGAGGTCTGCCATATGCATCAAATCCCGACATATTCGGGGGGTATATGAATACCCGCAGAATAATGGGAAAGAGCGAAGGTGGAAGAAAGAGGTAATAAAGAAAAGGGGAAGCACTATGTGTTTCACGTCGGTTCACCAATTTTGTATGATGGAAAAGTGACAAGATGAGCAAGAACATGTAGCAATGGGAATCTACAAGTAACTGGGAATCTACAAGTAACTCTTCCTCGCACCCGACCTCCCGAGGTCATGCCGAGACAACTGGTGGGGATGGACTATACATGGGGTATGGGTAAACTAGTTAGGAAATCTTATATCTTCGACACACACTAATGGAATCTGTGAATCTAAGGCAAAGAAGGCCCTCCTAACCTGAACTGGCATGATAGATCGGTCAGCGAGGATGACTAGCTCAAGGCTCCAATCAATATCGAGCTCTGGCATGATTCGATCTATAGGTTGTGGGATACGGGAAAATGACTTGGGATTGTTTCATGTATATCTCCAGATAGGGTCATAGGATGGATGATGGATATGGTGGATTCTACGGGTGATTCTCCGGCCTAGTCCAGAAATCCTTAGCTTCATTAGCTACTATATCCAACAGGGATAACTGATGTGATGATAATAGGTGGAAGTGGAGTGGATCTGAATACTAATGTGCGTAAACCAAAGTCAACGCGATTGACCTGTGGACTCATTGGGTTGTGGGATTTGTGAATCACAACCGTAGATTCGTGGTTGTTGTGGACCTGCTATGGTCATGTGTAGAATCAATCCCTAATCCCTAGTATCCAATAGTCGTATGCCTTTTCGCCTCTATGTTCAAATTAACAGTTGTGTAATCTTTTCAGAGTATCTTACAGGTGTTCTTGCAACCTGAATTCTTAAGTTAGTGTCTATATCAGTGAGAATATCTCCTGTGTCTAGCTATGGGACCAAAGGATCACAACCGAATGTTTTCTCTCTTTCAAGCCCTTCTACAGTCATGTGGATGTTTATCTAGGGTAACCTGTAGTTTGGCTGGTTTGACCAAAATATGTGTGCTTGGTCATCTTCTATGTTTAACCCTCTTAACTGTGAGCTGATCTGTTGTAAGTCTGTTGTTGTTCGAAGACTTGGATTCTAAGATTCTGGTCTATATCGTTATTGCTGTGACAAGATTGGGTTGAGGCACGATAGGCTCGAATACGTATTCTCTGGGCTCCCTAGGTCCCGTGATTGTCATGCAAAAGGAAATGATATAAAGCTAACTAATGACAAAATAAATCGACTACGCAAGATATATCTATGTATATTCCTAAATCTGATATTTTGATAAACTACTAAACAGAATTTAAAAGAGAAATTATCTAATATATCTAGAAATTGACAACTAAACTAATAACGAAATTAAAACAAACAAAGCAACTTGAGTATAGCTACTTGTCTGTGCAGTTGTGAATCTATTCTAAGTAACCAGATAACTGATCTAATCTATTTGAAAGACTCTCGATCCTACCTCAAAGTGAGGAGTGAATCATAGTTTCTCATAAACTATCAATCCCCACAGCTTCCCTGGCAATATCAAAAGTAAAATTAACTGAAATGAAATGATTGGCTACTCTACTTGATATGCTTTAACTAGAACTTTGAAAGCTTGAACCTGGATTTTGCAGAACAATGGCGAATCCGATGGTGTGTGGCCTTGTCCCCTCAGTGTGATTTCCTCATTCTTTCGTGCTCACGTGGATCCAGAAAAGCGTGTAATGCTAGCATCAAGTAGAAGTAGATATGAGACAATGGCAGCTTAGGATGCAGACTGAATACAATGCGAGTAGGAGAGGGATAGCGCAAGAGAACAGAGCTTGGCTTATGCAATTCCTAGTGGGATTTATTATGAGTCATGCAACATAAAACGTCCAGAACCTGAAACTATCCTATTTGACGAGTAAGAACCTACAACTTTAATGGCTTCCTACTGAAAATCAAACTATCCTACTCCAATTGATTGGATGAAATAATAACAACACTTGCACAAGGAGAATATGTGGCTTTCTAACAACTAAACAACACTAACCATGCATATAACAAATGAAACTATGAATCCTAAGAAAAATTGAAAGGCTAAGCTATTGAAATGAGAAATTCAGAGGCAAATTTGAGGGGCCATTTGCTTGAGCACAAGCCAGCTATTTATAGAATCCCATTTACCCAAAGGTGAAAACCAAATTGATCTCTTAAACCATAAACAATGCCAAAACACTATTCCAGGGAACCAGAATCATAAATACAAGCAAAGGCGGTGAAAAAAGCTAGTAAACATTGAAAATTTACACGAGTCACGTTAAAAGAGCATTCTGAAAATGCGTGAAGGACCACCGCCCGAGCAGGTGGTGGTTTCATCACTGAAGACCGAAAAGCAAAGAAAAGAGGGGGAAGGAAAAAGCAAAGCACGCAAAGAGCAGGCACGCAGGCGCATGCTGGTTTTTCATCACAAAGACCGAAAAGCAAAGAAAATTGAGTCTTCGCCTTTGGCTCCCATCTTGAAATTGTCTTTGAGATGACACATGTTTCTTTTAGCTTGTTTTAAATTTTCAACGTCTAGATTTTTCCCTTTTTGGGCACGGGACACGTGGAACCTCTGCGCTAATTTGAGTCTATGTTTTAAGTTTGGCCCTTGGAGATGCACCGATGAGGCACGTGGAGGCTTCCACCGATTCTTCCATACTTAGCCAATTTTGGCTTGCTCTGAATCATTTGTAAAACCCATAGACTTTGAACCTTTCTCCATTTCTCTCCTTTGAGCCTCTAGTTTTCTGAGACACTGTTTGGTCTTTCCCCGACCATGATCCTCCATTTTAGAGCCCGTTTGTAACTTGTAAGTTGGATTTGAAGCGTGGGCTCGTATAATGAACCATCCCTTGGATTTCTTCCTACATAGGGTCGTGTTTGATCAATTTTTCGGGGAAATATTGTGATAACAGGTATGATACACTATAGTATGTAATTATTATTAATGCCAAGCTCAAATCGAGATAGGCCGTGACTATAGCCAACTACCGAAATGGATACCTCACCCCGGCAAAGATCTATTGAATTGTGAATTTTTTTTCATAACGGAAAAAAATCACATTTTTAGAAGAATACGGGGAACACCCCGAGCCACGGATGTGACTACGGTATTGAGTTTGATACGTCCTAAGCTCACGAAAATTCATAGTATTAAATTTATGGTTTTAAGGACCAAGCCCTTGACCTACGAGCACCGTAAGATGAAATATCAAGCCTCCTAAAATCATAAACTCACGTAAACCCAAATATAAATAAAAAAAAAATGTCAAAAGGTAACACGATTCTAATATATCTTTTTAAAACACTCTAAAAATATTCTTGCTAGGGTTTTACAAGGCAATTAAGAATATTCAACAGCTCCAAAATCGTAAACATCACACAAATCTTTGAGGGTTTGGAATCTTCAAAAAGGAATAATCAACATTAGGCCATTCAACTAATCTATTCTCATGCTTAAATTGATCCATAAAATAATCCACCGCATGTAGCATATAACTGCCGATGATTTTCCATGGAACAATTAAAAACATGAAAAAGGTAAATGCCCATCAAAACATCAAAATGCTCATCAGTGTCAAAATTCCCGTCAAATTTAGACCGAGTTCCATAAATGACCGGAGAGGCCTTTCGGATAGGGGGAATTCCTTTAGTGTAATAATTAAAATATGTTAATGTATTTAACTTAAAAAATCAAGACATATCCGTTTATATACTCATGTGAAATGGATCCCTGAAATTATTTTATGAAAAGTATAAACTAAGTGATTAATATCCTTGTTACATCAATTCTTCCGGTTTATGAAGTTAATGAATGAATATGAATTTATCAAAGTTTCTTTATTAATTTTTATAAAGTTAAGGAATGATTGAAAGAATATTTTATAATCTGAAAAGGAATTCCAAGACTTATTGAAGATGCATATTCAACATTTGAATATTAAGACATATTTAAAAGTATTGAAACCTAAAAATAGTTTATAAAATTACAAAGAAGAAAAAAATAACAATAAAATATAATTATCTAACAATCACTTAACCATTATATTAATAGAAGAGGTGATATAAAGAAACTTTAACACATTATGTATTTTTATTTATCTACAATTTATCCTTCTATTGTTAAGAACAATTTTTATTTAATAATAACTACCAATCGCACACAAGTAGTATGATGTGAATTCCAAAGGGATTGGGCATAGGAATAAAGAGTGGAGGAGAGTAAGTAAGGAATATGAGGAGTGTGAAGTGGAAGATAAGTTTAGGGATGGAATACGATATAACAATAAAATGTAATTCTCATGATGGGTATACATGAAAATTAGAGGAGATATTTGTTGAAAGTGTGGAGATGTAAATACAAAATGAATAGCTTGAAAAGATAAATAAAATAATGTAATACAAAAAAATTGAACGTATAGTAATACATAGAACAAAAAAATATTTTGTTACTCAGTGAGGGTTTAAAATTATGTCAACAATCCTCCATCGTCGAGCACATATGGGGGATCACCAATCATAAATTTTTTGAGGTCTATCCATTTTTTTGTCTTGTATTTTTTATCACAATATCTCTATCATCATTTATTGATTCGGAGATAATTTTACGCAGAGTGGCTCATTGTATTAGCCAAAAATAAGAAGTGACTAATGTATAATGCATACAATGCCAATTAAAATATAAGAAGGTGTCAATGTGTTTTTGAAGGTGACATGTAGCTAGGGTTATCCGATGGAGCCATCGATGTGGAGTTTCTATTGACTTCAACAAGGTTAACAACATGACAACATGTGAGGTGATTAGGACTTCCATTTCTCCATCAATCAAAAATGCACAAATTAATCCTAGAGATAGTTCAAGTTCGAGGATACAAGCTTCTATGTGGATAGTCATGATCTAACATGTTGCCAAAAAGTGCTCCGGTTTCTAACAAGGGATACATATTTCACCTAAATATATGAAAGTATTGAATCAAGACACAACAAAGTAAAAATTTTCTTCACAAATAATTTTGAATTTATATGCATTTTTGATTCCCAAGGATCAAAAAAGAAATTTTTGTCTAACAAATTAAAAATTAATTTCTTTAAATGATATGTGTTGTCGCCAAATCACTGCACCCTCCGAATGGCCAGGATGTGAATAGGACATTCGGTGTGATTGGGACACATGGGATCACCTCTCAAGCTGTGGGACTTGGGCTCGAGGTGAACCTCCGGAGAAGGCCGCTTCCTCTTCCTAAACTAAGTGTTGTACTACTCCTAGTGTAACAAAAATGATTATCTAGTCCTATGCTAACCTTTTGATGGGGTTTTAGGGAAAGAGATTTATAGAAATGAAACTATACTAGGGATGGTGATGCACCAAATAAAGGGTGTCTTCAGATTCAGGAAGGGTTAATTTGAAGAGGGTGTGTGCACCATAGGTCAACTTCACCTACTGCAACTTAGAGAGGGTACATGATACCACAAACTAAGAGACACGCATTCCCTTTGTTAAAATTTATCAAACCGAGAAATATAACAGTTTCCCAATGAAGAAGGATGAACTCAAGAAGGGTGAACAGACACCACAACTCAACTGCATGCAATACTTCACCACTCGATAAGCACAGAACTCCAAGAACCTGCAATAGAACTTAAACTTGCACAGTGTACCTGCAAGTATGAGAAAGGCACAAAGAAGCACAAAAGGATGAAAGGACCGAGATTAGTCACAAAACACACACTTTTATTGCTTCAATAACATGCACAATGCATCATACATTTAGAAGAGGCAATAGTTGCCATTACAATCTTGAAGAGGAGGCTTGAAAGTTCTCTCAACACACAAGAACAACTTGCAGAAGAGAGAGGATTCTTGAAAAGTATACACTTGCCTAAGATATCTAACTGTCCAACTTTTCTGAACTATTGGAACCCTTTGAAATGAGCTTCCAACTTACATTTATAGAAGAATATGTGAGAAAGAAGAGGAAAGGTCATAATTACATTCCTAAAATGAAGGCCCATGATGTATTTATTACAGTTAGTTGAACCACCTGAGAAGGTTCCATCATGGGTCATTAATTGCCTGATGACCTAGTCTTCTCAATTAATTAAAAGAATATTTAAATAAAATATTTAAATAATAATAATAAATATTATTATTAAAATATTTAAATAAAAATATTAATTTAATTAACATAATGTTGGGACCCCCTGTTGACCCGTTTGACTTGAAGAGGAGGGGGGTCCATGTGGATAGAGTCTGCACAAATCTCAACTCGGTGAGTTTCGAATCCTCTAACTCGGTGTTGCAATCGATTTTGAACCCCACACTAACTCTTTCCTTGCTTTGGTAATCGGGCTCTTTTGCATTGAGTCCTTCGAATGGTGAGCTATCAAACTCGATTCTTATCATTTTCCTCTATTAACTCGAGGCCATTTATGCATTCTACGTTCAAACTTCATGAACATCACCATGAGCTCCTTGCGAAGTCACCGAGCTTTTCATCTAAAGAAACTATCTTACCTTTCCGGGCTCAAACTCACTTGAATACCGAGCTTAACCCAATATTTCTAAAAAGAATAGTTTTACCATAATGCTCGGGATTCTTGCTCATCATATAACAAAATGAGTAGTAAGAATGTTTTGGCTTTGCCATAATAAGCACAATTTGTACCTTCCAAACGATGAGAAAATGCCATTATCAATAAAGACGTAGTGTTGCCATGATGATGACCCAGGCTCATGCCCATAACATGTCGATAGACATCCTTGAGACGATTTTTGGCCAAAGAACCCTTTGGTATTTTGGTAGTGCACTTGGTAATCTCGGCTCCAATCAACAATTATGGCACTATTGGGATCTTAGTATGGCATAGGTAAATGAGCTACACCATATACTCATTTTTCTAGAAACTAAAAAGATCCTTTATGTTACAATTTGCAACACATAAAATAAGCCCTTGAAAAAATACATTGAACAATTTGGGGCAGCCAAGAGGACCTTGGAAAAATGTACAGTATCAACGATATGAATTTACTGCTTAGTCATGGATCAAAGCTAATAGAAATAAAGCTAGATAAAATTAGCTTGAAACTACAGATATAATCGTCCATTTGTTAAAAACAAGTTTCTCGAACACGTAACATAATACTTTTTATTATCCGATTGGACGTACATAATGGAAGGGTGTAAATTGCTTATTGCCCTCGAGAGTTTCTCAAAGAGACCATTTAGGAGTAACAAGGATGTAGCATGCAAAACGGCCAACTGTGTATTTCGAGTTGACCTTCACATTCAATTCATTTTTAGGAGAAGCAATGTCTTGAGCAATATGAATCATTTCATTCTCGCACCTAATAAACCTTCTTCTCCTGATTCGGGGAAATTTTATGAAGTCTTGAACAGCGTGACTCAATCCATCCTACATGGCGGTGAATATTTGTTTCTACGTTGCCATATTCGATCTGAGTTTAGAATAAGGATAACCCAGTTGACAACACCGCTTGACAACTGCGCTCAAAAGAAAGGCCTCTCTATCGACCGCAACATGCCTGCATGTGTGTGGGAGTTTCTTGCGACCACCGAATGCTCGAGCCGAATGGGAGTTGGGAGATGTATCTTTGGCAAAGGCAAATTGATCAGCCGACATCCTTTTCCATTGTTGCTTCATGAGGAAACTCCGTGTCTTCTCGTAAGCTGCATTACTGCATATTCCATGAGAAGGCGTTTCTTTCTTGTGAGCCTGAAACTAGATACTTTTTCAATGTTGACCCATCTTCAACCATCTCACCATCGTCCTCCCCTTATCACTGGAGGATTTGTCACCACCCAATTTTCAACTGCCACTTTAACTCTCCTTGTGACTCACACAACGTGCTCCGATCCTGTTTACACGGCCCGTGCGGAAGTATCATGTTGGATAGCCATCGTAAAATCTCCACGCTTGGCAGTTTGATCAGATTTCTCCCATTTTTTGGTAGTAGACTCAAACTTCTCCCATGCCCAGAATCTTTTCAATGGCTTGCCATCCACGAAAACCCACTTGGCATTGCAGCTCCGAATCCCCGCATAACGGCTCGGCCAAATTAATCCATGGGCCCTCGCCTCGGCAAATTTCTCCAAACTTTGAAAGTTCGTTCTTTATCTCCACAATTCCCACGGTATGCGGGATTTTCAGCTTTCATAGCAGTTGAGGATGTTCATAAAAATCCACTTGGAAATCAAGTGAAATATTTCCCATGTGCAGAAATATCGTTCTCTTGCCATGACACTATAATAATTGGCTATACGCAATGCAAGCTACAGGGTAGAGAAGTAAACTTTATCTCAGAAAATCAATCACCTCCAGAGAGAGTTAATTGCGACAGCTACCACAGGGTGATCCCAAGGAACCGTTGGTGTTGGTCCTGATGTTCTAAATTGCATGCGACCACGGTCGTGATTAGTTGTCGTAAAATCTTGCATTGCCGCTGTAGAAAACGAGATAAAGTTTTAGTTGAGTTGTCTCGCCTTTTCATTTTGGAAATTCTCTTCCATGGAAGAAGCTCGATAGAATCTTGAGGCAGCTATTGTCTCTGTCGAGTCATTAAAATCGAATTCATATTCCAACAAGGAAGCATCAATCTCTCCATGTTAAATTAAACCAGGTCGAACTCATCATTTCATCTGCCTCAATGAGCCAACCATTAAAACATCCTCTGCTCTATCGAGACTCTTTTATGACAAGACAAACTCGGTTCTTGAAACTTACATTTCCTACTCATGAACTCGTCTAAGGCTTGTGATCGAGTTATGACCGAGAGTTAGGACAAGGCACGAACTCCTTTGATGACTCGTCTCTTTATTCCCGATTTGACACTGTTTTTGCTCATTGAGTGAGATAAGCGTATCGAACTCCTCGATGGCTCATCATACTAAAAAAATGAGCGATCTCACCTTTGATGACCTTAAGTGGGTCCACAGGACCAATGTCGTGATTTGATAGTAATAAGGCCTGTTTTCCAATTTTTTCCATGTGTGTAAAATTTGATAACATTTTTAAGACCTCTCGGGGATGATTGCACCGCTAAGCATGATTCCGTAGCCTTAAGTCATCCATTGGGCATGGAGTCTATGTTGGAATCCTAATAGTAGTATGATTTTCTTTGACACATCCCGAAGAATCTCCTTGAGCATTGCCGATATCCTAGACCTCCCTGGAATGCTTTAAGAATGAAGTATCTTTGAATCTATTGAATGCTCTACATCCATGGAACAACTGCAAAATTTTGAATGAAGCGATTTCAAACTCTTATGGAAACCTTGAACCTTCTTCTCCTTGACACCTTCCAATGATGAAATAATGTGTAGAACAACACAAAACACAACAACAAGGAAATCAAAACAACAACACACAACAATGTGCATAAGCACTTGGAGGAAAACACCTAATTTAACTACAAGGGGGGCACGCTTCTCAAAAACAAGCTTTGAGATGTATCCCATTCACATGAATTGGCGAGTTCTTCTCCATTGAGCCTAGATAGATGAAATGAATTTGCCTCTTTGCAACTCTGATGATATACGGCCCACTCCGAGAGCATCAAACTTGGCATGTTTTCTGGTTTGGCCCTCGTCTTCATCCCATTTGAGAACTAAATCTCCCTCTTGAAAATGCCTCGGGACGCGTTCTTGTCAAAATATTTCTTAACTTCAACTGATGCTGCTCCAAAGTTTTCATAGCCTTGTCTCATACTTCCTCTAACTCCATGAGTTCAGCAAACCTTACTGTCAGAGGATCACTCTCTATAACTTCAAGTTGATGAGATAACTCCAATGAGAGTGGGAGTTTTGCCTCTCTTCCATATACAAGAATGAAAGGAGAATTTCCGATGGCCCTTTTAGGTGTGATCCGATCTGCCCATAAGGCAGTCTTAAGCTGTGTATGCCAAGTCCTCTTGTTAGTCTCCATTGTGCGCTTAATAATCCTTATGAGGTTTTTGTTGCTAGACTCAGCCAATCCGTTTCCTTGAGGATAGTAATTGGATGAAGTTTTGAGGTATACCCCATTTTTAACAGCCCATTCACTCAATTTCATACCAAGAAAAGCCAGTGCATTGTCTGAAATGACTGTAAATAGAACACCAAACCTCGTCATTATACCCTCCAAAAAATCTAGAACTACCTTTTCATTGCTCTCTTTTAATGCTACCGCCTCTGTCCATCGAGTAAAATAGTCTGTTGTGGTAAGGACCCACTTATGTCCGTCACTAGATGGAGGATTAATCATTCCGATGAAGTCCAACCCCCATTGAACAAAGGGTTGATCCACTTGAATTGGATGCAATGGAAGAGCTGCCAGCTTCTGCTTACCTGTGAAAAAGGCACATTCTTTGCATTTCCTTACCCAAAGATGGGCATCCTTGAATAAATCTGGCCAATAGTAGCCAGCTCGCATGATCTTGGTAGCTGTTGTTCGTGCGAATAATGTCCTCCAGATAGGCCATTATGAAATTTTTCTAGTATCTTACTTACAGTTGCTCGGTCCTATGCACCGAAGGAGGACGCCATTCAAATCTTTTTGAAAGAGAACGCTATCTACCAAAACATATGGGATAGATTGAAGATAGAAATTTCACCTTTGGTTTTTATCCATGTCTACCGGATATGCTCCCGAGAAGAGGAAACTCTTCATTTTGGATAACCAGTCAGCTTGATCAACATTTTCATCAGTATTTAGGAGTGTCACGTCCTCATTACTTTTTGATTCCATGTCTGTTGCAAGTTGCTGACATAAACCCTTACCTCTAACAAGTTTAGTGACTTTGATGTGCACGTCATACTCCATTACCTTCGTGATCCATCTAGCACGCTTTTCATTCATTTCTTTGTTCAGCAAAAACTCCTTGACACCTGGATGAGACACCATCAGATGAATCTTGTTGTTGGACAACATGTGCTTGAATTTCTTCAAAGCTCGAATAACCGCAAAGACTTGCTTTTCAATGAATGAGTATTTGAACTCGTAGTCTTTGAGGGATTGACTGAAGAAAGCGATTGGTTGCTCCATCAGGTTGTTGTTTTGTTGGGTGAGGATCCCTGAAATGCTCTCTTGACCTGCAAAAGCATAAAGGATAAAATCTTTGTCAAACCTAGGGTTCACAAGCGTGGGAGCTTAAGAAATGGTTGTTTTGATGGCTTCAAAGCTTTCTCGTCCTTCCTTTGTCCATGAGAATGGCATGTTTTTCTTTAGCATGGTTATTAGTGGTTTAGCCAATGTCGCAAATTGAGGGATGAATCTCCGCATGAAATTTATGGTTCCCAAAAAACTCTAGAGGCCCTTCTTGTGACTTGGGAGAGATAAGGACATAATTGAATGAATCTTGGCTGGATCGATTGATAATCCTTCCACTGAAACCACATGCCCCAACAATTTTCCCTCGTGCACTGTGAAAATACATTTCTTGGGGTTAAGTGAAACCCCAAATTCCCTACACCTTTGGAAAACTTTCCTTAGATGTGTGATGTGATCTTCTGCATGCTTAGAGTATACAGTTATATCATCAAGGTAAACTAAAATAATATCGTTGATTAGTCCCTTAAATGCCATGTCCATGGCTCTTTGGAAAGTAGCCCCGGCATTGGACAATCCGAATGGCATTTTATTGTAGGCATACGTGCCCCACTTGGTAGTGAAAGCCGTTTTGAATTGGTCGGATTCTTGGACTAGGATTTGATTGTAACCTGAATATCCATCGAGCAAAGAAAATATTTGAGCTCCTGCCACCATTTGAAGGATCTACTCCATCGATGGAAGAGGATAATGGTCTTTTAATGATGCACGATTCAAATCCCTGAAATCTACGCATAACCGGATCTCTCCGTTCTTCTTCCTCACGGGCACCAAATTGGCTACCCATGAGGAATGCTTGATGGGAAAAATTATACAGGCCTCGATGAGCTTGGTTAGCTCCTTTCTCATTAGTGGCTCAATTTTGGGATTAATTGGTCTCTATTTCTGATGAACTGGCTTAGCATTAGGATCTAGTTCAATGGTATGTTGTGCTAGACTTGGATCAAAACCACACAGATCTTTATAGCTCCATGCAAAGATGTCATGATACTCTTGACAAAGTTTGATGAAAGATTCTTTCTCTTCAGAAGTACACACTTTTCCGATCTTAAGAAATTTTTCATTTGATACTTCAACTTCCTCAAAATATTCTTCTCTAACCACCATGTTAGGGCTTTGTCTTATGGCTTGGTCATCTGAATTGAAAATGGATTCCAAAGTGACTAAACCTTTTGGTAAATTTTTACTTTTCAATTGAATGATTTTCTCACCATATGACTCCTGCAACTTATCTTGATTCTTTGTAGCAAACTCCGCCTCTTCTTGTAGGAAGAGGACAATTTGTTTGTCACTATCAAACACTTGCCAACTACTCACATTATCAGGGACTGCTGGTCGAACCACCATTTTAACAAATTGCTGCCCTTCTTTCATGATATCAACTGGTATGTTGTATTGTGAACCAATTGTAGCAAGCCTATCTGCATCTTGATTTTGATTTCTAGGGATTGCATGGATTCCAAAAGCTTCAAAATCTTCAATCAGGTCCCAGACTTGATTCTTATATGATCTTAAAAGATCATTTTTGGATGCACTACGTGCTGAAACTTGATGAACAACTAACTCACTATCTCCAAAATAGTCAGGGCCTTGATTCCCTTCCTTTGGGATAGTGAATTCCTTGCACAAGAGCCTCGTATTCAAAACATTGTTAGTGCAACTCGAACTATGCAACCGAAAGATGAGAAGTACTTATCTCCCTCTCGAGAAATTAACATAACACCAAAGACTCGATCCATTCTTACTTCTTGAGCCATCGAAGAACAATTGCCACAATCCTTTAGAATCACTTGGTGTTTTGACAAGTTGTGGTATGATCGTATCTTCTTCATGGATACAGTAAGTACCTAATCCTGTTTCTTCCAAGACCAGCAAACCAGCTTCTTCTTCTGCTAATACATCAGCGTAGGGATCATATTGATGATCTCTACTTACTTCATCCAGCAAAGTATCAGGAACTTCTTCAACAAGGGTGGTTGGTTCATGATCGGCATCTTCCTCTTTTGGATCACCGATGGTGTAATTTCCATTTATGGGACTAGCAGTGTAGGGTTCTACATGATTATGGCAGATTGGTTCTCCCTTATAGTTACTTTGGTTCCGTATCGAGTCCTGAGAATCATATGTGACCAATCGGCTGATAGGTAACCACCCATCTTGGCAAAGTGAAATCCGTGATAGGCATATGGAAAGAGGGGAGGGAGATCGATGACCGATATGTCTTGGGTGAATGATAAAATTGGGCATGCATGAATGGTAAGTTGAAGTCCTTTGATAACCCCAATGCTTAACAGTTTGTGCCATCCAATTTGAACAACCCCTCTTGTAAATCGGCACATATTGTATGCCTAGTACATCCGTAATTTGTTTCGGCATGACAAAGCTACTGGCACCATAATCGATCATGCAATTATGTACTGTGGTCGCCAATGATCGGGAAATGTAGAATGGCGGTGGTTTATTTGCTGTAGGAATGATTTTCCCTTCCGGTTGACACAAATTTGTAGCATTTGTCACTCCATGGCTTGGTGATCCGCTGGTTGTACTAAAACTGTTCAGAGCTTCTCGCAACATGTTTCTTTGGGAAGGGATCGAGAGTGCATCCCACATGGTAACGCTCAGATTGGTTTTCTTCATTTGTTCTACTATGCTGAAGGGAATTGCTCCAACTTTGATGACACTTTTTTGGGCATTGGGGTCCTCCTTTGGAAAATGTTTGTTGGGTACCGTGATGCCTGGAGAACCATCTTTCCCTGCGGTGTGGCTAGCCGGTGTTTCTAGTGATTTCTTTCCTACATTTTTATCAACTGCCATTTGAAACCCAGGTTGAGAAGTGGATGCTAGATCAGCTTCGAGAGGTTGAGGCTCCATTGCTCTCTTTTTGGAATGAGTGTTTGCTGCCACTGATGAAGAATCTATATTCAACCCACAAAAATCTTCTACTTGCCAGTTTAGCAAAGTGGATTCTTCAGGTGCCTGCGGTTGATCTACTGCTTCTTGTAGATGAATTGTTTGTTAACTTTGAAGGGGCAGATACACTTTAAACCATAAGGGCCTGGCTAAGAACCCCATTGGGACAAATATTTTGATTGTGAGGTTGAGAGCAAGGATAACACCATTCGTAGTCTTGAACTAGATTATTTTGAACAGTACTATAGCTCTAGATGAGCTAGCTGCAAGAGGGTTCTGAAAGTTCAAGGGCTTGAAATTTGCAACTTGACTTGTAGTTTGATTTCAAGGCTGATTGTTCCCTTGAAAAGGAGAACGGTTAGCTTGATACTGCTGATTTTGTGGCTGATACGGATGATTGTATTGAAATTGTTGCCTTTTGAGTGCAACGAGCTCATTTCCAAAATTTTGTAGTAGTGACTTGACTTCAAATAGGTCATTGAAGAGGCAGGGAAGATTGAGATGGTTGCTTGAGTCTCTTTGGAATAGGAGCAATGATAGGCTGATGATTCGTAAGATCTAGAGAAAAGGGCATTGGTGGTCGTGGAGCTATCTTTCCAACCTAAATCAAAGAATTCTCTGCACTTATGGCAACTTCGTAAGCATCAGGAAGTGTAGTCCCTCCCATGGACTGGATCATAACTACTACATTGCTATTCAAGGCTCACAAATAGTACAAGAATGCATTATGTGCGGAAGGCTTTACGAGCACTGGAATCCTATTCCAAGTCCTATGGAATCGGAAGTTGAAATCACTCATGTATTCTTGGGAAGCTCTCTTTATGGTAGTAAGTTGTTCCAAAAGTGATAGGTGATCACTTTTGTCTTCAAATTGTTTACATAGCTTTTCTCCCAACTCGTCCCAAGTGGTTATAGTGCCAACACCTAACCCGCGAAACCATTGAAGTGCTTTTCCCTTAAAAGAGGTAGCAAGAAGTCTAACTGCAACGTTGTCTTCGGTGATATTATGTACTGCGTAGATGCTAGCTTTGGCTACATCAAAGATATGCTCCACTAGAGTAACGTGAGTTTCCCCCGTGTAGAAGGGTAAACTTTTGAGTGCCACAACAGGTATCGGGTCACGTTGAGCCAACATAAGAGGATTGCTTGCATTGAAAGGGGGAAAAACTTGGTTCCTCGCCATAGCAATGAAAGGTTGATTGTTCCTGGGTGGAGGAAATATTCCGTAAGGAGGAGTTGAATGACCCCTACTAGGTAAATCTGCAACTGGGGATGTGGAAATGCCTCTTCTTCTTCTCTTTGGAGGAGACAAGGAAATTTCGATATGTTGATACTTTCCTTTCTTTGAAGAAGCTCTTGTCTGAATTCTTCGCATAAGTTACTGCACTGAGATTTGGAATCCAGAGATATAGAGTCGCCAGGTACTTTGACTTGTGTAAGTGAGAAGAGAAGTACCAACTCTCTATCCCACGGCATGCCAAAAATTGTTGTCGCCAAATCACTGCACCCTCCAAATGGCCAGGATGTGAATAGGACGTTCGGTGTGATTGGGACACATGGGATCACCTCTCAAGCTGTGGGACTTGGGCTTGAGGTGAACCTCCGGAGAAGGCCGACTTCCTCTTCCTAAACTAAGTGTTGTACTACTATTGTAACAAAAATGATTATCTAGTCCTATGCTAACATTTTCATGGGGTTTTAGGGAAAGAGATTTACAGAAATGAAACTATACTAGGGATGGTGATGCACCAAATAAAGGGTGTCTTCAGATTCAGGAAGGGTTAATTTGAAGAGGGTGTGTGCACCACAGGTCAACTTCACCTACTGCAACTTAGAGAGGGTACATGATACCACAAACTAAGAGACACGCGTTCCCTTTGTTAAAATTTATCAGATTGAGAAATATAACAGTTTCCCAATGAAGAAGGATGAACTCAAGAAGGGTGAACAGACACCACAACTCAACTACATGCAATACTTCACCACTCAATAAGCACAGAACTCCAAGAACCTGCAATAGAACTTAAACTTGCATAGTGTACCTGCAAGTATGAGAAAGGCACAAAGAAGCACAGAAGGATGAAAGGACCGAGATTAGTCACAAAACACACACTTTTATTGCTTCAATAACATGCACAATGCATCATACATTCGTAAGAGGCAATAGTTGCCATTACGGTCTTGAAGAGGATTCTTGAAAGTTCTCTCAACACACAAGAACAACTTGCGTAAGAGAGAGGATTCTTGAAAAGTATACACTTTCTTTGAGATATCTAACTCGTCCCAACTTATCTCGAACTGTTGGAACACTTTGAAATGAGCTTCCAATTTACATTTATAGAAGAATATGTGAGAAATAAGAGGAAAGGTCATAATTACATTCCTAAAATGAAGGCCCATGATGTATTTATTACAGTTCGTTGAACCACCTGAGAAAGTTCCATCATGGGTCATTAATTACCTGATGACCTAGTCTTCTCAATTAATTAAAAGAATATTTAAATAAAATATTTAAATAATAATAATAAATATTATTATTAAAATATTTAAATAAAAATATTAATTTAATTAACATAATGTTGGGACCCCCGTTGACCCATTTGACTTGAAGAGGAGGGGGTCCATGTGGATAGAGTCTACACAAATCTCAACTCGGTGAGTTTTGAATCCTCTAACTCGGTGTTGCAATCAATTTTGAACCCCACACTAACTCTTTCCTTGCTTTGGTAATCGGGCTCTTTTGCATTGAGTCCTTCGAATGGTGAGCTATCAAACTCGATTCTTATCATTTTCCTCTGTTAACTCGAGGCCATTTATGCATTCCACGTTCAAACTTCATGAAACATCACCACGAGCTCCCTGCGAAGTCACCGAGCTCTTCATCCAGCAAACGATCTTACCTTTCCTGGGCTCAAACTCACTTGAATACCGAGCTTAACCCAATATTTCTAAAAAGAATGGTTTTACCACAATGCTCGGGGATTCTTCCTCATCATATAACAAATTGTAGTAAGAATGTTTTGGCTTTGCCATAATAAGCACAATTAAACGTTTCAAACGATGAGAAAATTCCATTATCAATAAAGACGTAGTGCTGCGATGATGATGACCCGGCTCATGCCCATAACATGTCGATAACATATGTTCAATAAAATAGAGTAGTGACATCAGGTTGCAAAAATCTTGGCCACCAAAATAGAGTTCTTACATCATATTCATACCACTTGTATGATAGTGTCAAAGGAGCAAGTACATATTTCATATTTATAAATAAGCAAAATCACAATTTACATGGAATTTGGTCCATCTAAAAGTATAATGCCTAACAGAAGCTCATTTCACATGGCAATAATTACAAGAACCAAGATTCTGTGACCTAATAATTTACATAAAACAATACGTAGAAACAAGGTACAACCACAAACAACATGTCTTCTAGATATTAAATGTTACAACTTCATCATCGAAAAAAGGGACTCAAGCATCTCAACCGGGTGCTTTTAACATTATCTTCTAACAAGTCACTTTGGTAAGAGTAGTCATAAAATATATGATTTTATTGTTGTCCTACTTTAATGTACAATTTACACCCCAATTCATGGTATGATTTTGCTTTCATTACGTTCTATATTCACTCCTAGTTCATATCACTAAGAGACGGTCAACATTGCCAAACAAATGGTGGATTAATTTCAGTTATCACTTATTTAACCTTCTTTAGGTCTAGCTCTATGACCCTTCATCATGATGCTGAATGATAAAGGGGCATGAATCTAGACTGGATTCATTGGTGATTAAAAATATCAAATCAGTTTCATCCACAAATATTTATTACAAAGTCTACGCATTATGGAAATCTCAAATCTTTAATTAAAAAACTTACTTCAGCATCTCTACAAAGCTCATTGCCTCATCTATACCAGGAATTGCATTTGCCAACTCTGACACAAAACTGCCCATTCATTCAACATTTGCCAATTCGTCTCCGTCCACATTAGGATCCACTTCTGTTAATACACAAACTTGCTATTGTCATTTTTTGCTTGCATATTGGGGAGAAAAAAATTCAATGTCTCTCATAACCATTTTACTCAAATCCAATATTAACAGAGGTGCATAATAAGTCACCACAAATTAGACACCTAGAATTAGGTCACAAGCTCAATAATTATTTAACCTAGGCATGTTGAGTGTAGTGCCCACTCCTCTTCGACACTATTTCATTATGATGTTATTACTATTGGATTGATACTTAGAAATTTTGATTATTATATTTTGATCAGTAGATGATGGACTATGTAGATATTTGGATTATTGACATGTTGTGATTTACATTTTGATTATGATGCACTAGATGGCGATGATGGACAATTATATATGGTTGTTTGTAGTATTTTGATTTTATACTAACATGTCATATTCTAGATGCATAGCCTATGTTGGATGTTTTGAGTAGGATTATGATTTTATGGATGTCAAAATCAAATTAATTTTATGATGATAGATGATAGAATTACTAATTTTGGATCATGATTATTGATTTTTATATGTATATTAGTCTCGAATGTTATTGAGTACGGTCATAAGGCTAGATAGGTATTTTGTTTTTATTGGAGAATATTAAATCAAATACATCCAAAGGGATAGGGGACCAACCACGGAAGGATGTCGGGTGTTGTGCAACATGGCCAAAATTTGACAACTTGTGTATAATGTTATGTTGTGTTATTGCATGCTTTGTTAGGAGGTTCCCATAGGGATAAATACCTCATTTATGTGGCCATGGGTGTATTGTGTTTCCTTTCTTTTAATTTTTAATTGCTTGAATTTGTTGTGCATGTATTTAAATTTTGGGAAATATTGTTACTTTATTAACACTTGCTAATGTATCTTAATTAGCTAGTTTAGCTTAAATTTGAATTAAGAGGGAAGATATGACATGTGGGAAATAAATTAGGTAGATGGTCCTTGAGATCTTGTGGATGTAAATTAGATTTGTGTTGGGTTTTTTGTTGTGTAATCTTTCCCAACTTTAAAATTCGGATTTTGACTTGGGAGGCTTTTTTGGAGGCTTGTAGGACAAGCTAATCTTGTCCCATATCTCTTAAATTCATCCAAAAACCATACCTACGGTATGGGGAGTTAATTTTAGGATTTAATGTTTTTGAGATAGTAAAAGGGTGAATAATTGCACTTATTACGTCTTACCACATTTAAGTTTGTCCTTGATAAGTATGGTGTGCAAGTTGGAGTGTCATGTGGGCATGTCATAATTCTTGCATGTGCATTTAATTGCTTTGGGTTTGGTGTTTGACTTGTGTAGTGCCAACCATTTTAAATAATAATAATAATAAAAAAAAAAAAAAAAAGAAAAGAAAAATTAAGAAAATTTGAATTGTTTCATTGGTATTAGGTAAGAGTTAATTTTTGATGGATACGGGAATGGAGTAGGTGATCCCCCATGTGAAGGCATGTGAAGGGACGTGGGGTTTGGTTTTCTAGGAAGGGAGCATGGTGCAGGTTGGGTTAGGTGAGAAAGTGGAGATGTGAGGAAGAAGGGAAAGGTATTTAGGTAGATGTTACATGTGGAGTACCACAGGACGTGTTTGCAAAGCATGTGAACATAGATTAGGAAAATGGATTGTTTTCTTGAATGCCTCAATGAGTGTATACTCTTGAACAATAATGACTCAGACTATGGACAAACCGTGACTTGTTGAAGGTGAATTGGGAAATTTTAAGTAATTGGGTAGTGCCTCTTTCATCTAACCACCTGCACCGATACTGCGAGTTTGGGCTGAGTTTGGTGATGGATGACATTATCCTTATAATTTTTGTGTTGGTTATAGATTTTAAAATGGGGGACGTTCAGCTAGGCATAATGGACAAAGGGATTTATTTTTTGGTAAATCATGTCTGCAATGGTTTTACATTCATAAAAGGGGTTACATAAGGCTGAGTTTTGTAAGAAAAATGTGTAACATCTCCTCAACCTTCTCGACATCTATTTGTGCTATTGAGAAGAACCTTTCCGCCTATATGATGTAGTCAAGTATTATCTTGGACACATATTCAGGCACATCAACTATTTGTGAGAAAGAATTATACAGTGACCTTTAGGCTTTATGCTAGGATAAGATATTTGGGATGGGTTTGGGCATCAAACAAATCTTAATGGAAAGTTATCATGTAAGTTCTCCCAGCCTTTGCCATGTTTAGATCCAGCATGCTAGAAGTTAAAATTTTCTTTGATTTATTGTTTTGGCTATCAACTTTTTTCTTCTCGAATTCCATGGCTAAAGCGACAAGAAGTTAGCTGCTTTAACCTAGAGTGAGTACATCAGATCTTAAATTAAGAAAACAAGGAATATCTTTTAGACCTAGACATTCATGGTGCACTTTGATGGTTTTATTAGAAAAATTACATCCTTTTAAATTAGAGAGATATTTGCACTCAATCCTAGAAGAAATCATATGATATCTCAGTCTAAAACTTTTGATCCGGAAGATAAGATCTACCTTTTTTTTTTTCTCATGCAAGAATAATGTGAGCATGACCAAGACTATAAAGTGGAGAAAGATAGTAGATCCATGAAAATTAGGAGACATGAATGCAACATGTAAAATATTTGACAAAATGGTAAAAGAGAGTTGAAGCCTCGTGGAGTGCGAGTGAAACCACCTGGACTATGTCATATTCTATGGTTTTAATGGTATTAGGGCATGTTCTCCTTACATTCGTCTTCTATAATTTTTGTATTTTGTTTCTTCGTTTGGATTATATTAGAAACATTAAACCGTTGAATAATTTGAAAATTACCTATGTAGCCAAAATTAAATAGTGTAAAGCAATAATTTCTCCACCTTGTGATTTTCAAAATTATATTAACTTTTAAACATCAATTGGTTGCCACCATAACCTCATATAATGCAAGCTCGGGTATTCAAATTAGGGGCTCATGTCCGATGATTTTTTTCTAGAGTTAGATGTTTCGTCAACTAACACAACATTTTTCATTTACTTGCAAGTTGGGAAAACACCACAATTAGAGACTAGCGAAAAAATGTTCTAAACCTCATAAAATTGATGTCAAGCGTCGTATATGTTCCTTGTTATGTAGAGAGTCACGTCAAGCATTAGTTTGACCTTGTTTTACCATTTGCATTCCTTTCATTGCTCCTCTAGGATCCATGTTACCTCATGTTGCACTTTTAGGAAGTTGTTAAAATTCAAAAGTTGGGTTTCGTATTGGCTCGCCGTTTGAACCCTGAACAATGAAATTCTTGTTCACTTTGCAAAACCTCTAGTATTTTTACTAGAAATTTTCTAGGAACCTTTGGTTTAGGAAAATCATATTCCTGGTTAGTTTGGAAAAGGATTTTTGTAGGCCTCAATTCATAGTTTTTGACTAGGTCAAACTAGACCAATTACGTAGTGGATCAGGAAAATCATTTTCCGTTTCAAAATCATCTACAAGGTCTAAGTTCCATTGAATCTAAAAATTATCCATATATACGGGAACTTGTAGGAAATTTCTCGTTACGTTCATTCATTGAATGTTAGTTTTGGAGGTGGTTTTTTGAGCCCTCAAGATAACTTTTGATTGTTTCAACCGTGGCCAATTACAATGATGTCCTAAAAAAACTGGTCACCAATCATTAACCATTCACTAGTTCTAAATTCCGTTAGTTCCTATGAATCCTTCCAGTATAGGTGTTATTAGGAAACAAGAGATAAAATATGTGGAATAATCCCTTACAGAATCACAACAGTAGAAACTAATATGCAGAAAATATTACAGATCTCAAATAAAAGTGCAGAATAAATAACACAACACAGAGAGACAATATTTAACGTGGTTCACCCAATATGGGCTACATCCACCAAGAATCACTTGCTCAGATTTTATTACAAGCCTCCACTCTCTCAATACAATACCCAGATCCGTTTAGAGCTATGCTCAACAAACTCTACAGAATTCACACTCAAATTCAAAGCACATCTGCAATACATTTGCTTATCTATCTATCATATGCATAAGACCATATAAATAGACAATTGCTTAGGCAATTTGATACAAAACGTGGTATCAAAACCATGGGTAAAAATCGTAAAGTTATCAAAACAATGGGAAAAAAAAGCTTGGGTATCAAACAATGGGTACCGAAAAACCATGGGCCCAAAAACAACCCATAACGATTACCCATTACCCATGGGTTAATAAACCACCCATGAAAATTTTCTTAGGGGCTTCACCCCAACCCCCTTTTCGGGGGCTTCACCCCGACCACCATAAAAATACCCGAGTGTAACACATAGAAGGTGTACCACACTCTAACATGAAAACAACCTCCACAAACATAACAATCTCCCACTTGAGACTAGATTTCCACCGAGGAAGCTTCTTAACCCTTCACTATCATCCACAAAGGCCAACCAAAGATGAACATAGCTTTAGTTTATCCCTTGTGACCACCTTGGTCATCATGTTTGTAGGATTAACTGGTATGAATCTTCTCAAACTTCAAATTATCTTCTTCCAAAGATGTCTGATAAAGTGATATCTCAACTCATATATGCTTCATCTTGGAGTGGAAATCGAGTTCTTAGCTAGGTGTATAACACTCGACTATCACTATGCAGCTTACATTCCTTCCTTATGCCCCAACTCCTCAAGTAATTGTTGTAACCAAATCATCTCTTTGCTTGCCTCTGTGGCAGCAACATACTTAGCCTTCATGGTTGATAAAGCCACCAACTTCTGTAGTCGTGAAATCTAGCTCATTGCTGTCCCACCTACAGTGTAAATATAACTTGTTGTGCTCCTCCTACTATCAACATCTCCATCCATGTCTGAATCTACATAACCATGTAAAGTGGTGTTTGATCCACTATAGCACAAAACTATCCCCATGGTCCCTCTCAAATACCGAAGGATCCACTTTACTTGCTTGCCAATGCTCTTTACCTAGATCACTCATAAATCTACTCACATCTCCCACTGCATGGGAAATATCAGGCCTAGTGCACACCATAACATACATCAAACTACCAACCGCTGATGAGTAAGGTACCATGGACATCTGGTTTCTTTCCTGCTCTGTCTTGGGACACTACTCCTTTGATAACTTAAAATGGCCTGCCAAAGGAGTCCCAACCGGTTTAGCATCCTGCATGTTAAACCTATCCAATACCTTCTTAATGTACTCTTCCTGAGATAAAGTCAGCTTCCGTTCCTTCCTATCCCGAGTTATCCTCATACCAAGGATTTGTTCTAGCTACCCCCAAATCCTTCATATCAAAGGATTCACTTAGTTGTTTCTTGAGTACTTTTATTTCCTACATGTTTTTACCTGTAACCAACATGTCATCAACATACAAACATAGGATAATATAACTTCCATCCTCAAATTTCTTTGTATACACGTAATGGTCAGAATGAAATCTAATATAACCTTGCTCCATCATGAAGCTATCAAACTTCTTATACCATTGATGTGGAGCTTGTTTCAGGCCATATAATCTCTTTTTTAGTTTGCACACCATCTCTTCTTTACCTTTGACTTCATATCCTTCTGGCTGCTACATATATAGCTCCTCCTCCAAATCACCATGGAGAAATGTAGTATTTACATCTAACTGTTCTAAGTGTAAGTCTTCTCACTGCCAACTATTCCTAAGAACAGTTCTAATATAAGTCATTTTTACTACAAGAGAACAAATCTCATCAAAATCTATACCTTGTTTCGTGCAAACCCATTGACCACCAACCGAGCCTTATATCTTATCTTTCCTCCTTCTTCTATTTAACTCTATACACCCACTTGTTCTACAATGCTCTTTTTCCTTCCGGTAGCTTCACCAAATCCCAAGTCTGGTTCTCCATGAGAGACTTATGCTCCTCATCCATGGCTTGCTCCCACTTCTTCCTAGCATCTACCTGCATTGCTTCATCAAAGCTCTCTCTCTCTCTCCACTATCAAGTGAGTAATAAATAATAAAGAGAAGGATAAAAACCTTCGTGTTCTCTTCTTACCCTAGAAGACCTCCTCAATATAGGAGTTTGGGGTTCCTGTTGAGGGGGTTCCTGAACTGATTCATGTGTCACTTTCCCATCCGGAAGATCCTCTACCACTGCATATTCTTTCTTGGATTCCTCCCTATTTTCCTACAACTATTGTCTTATACATGACTTTCTCATTAAATACCACATCCCTAGATTGAATGATTTTCTTGTCCTTAATACTCCAACATTTATATCCAAAGTCATCACCACCATAACAAATGAAAGTACATTTTTCTTATTTAGCCTCTAGCTTAGTCCTATCATCCTTGTCTATATGAACAAACACCCCACATATAAAGACTCTAAGAAATGAATAATCAACATTCTTACCATACCAAGGCTCCTCAAGTATGCCTCCATCCAAGGCACTTGAGGATCCTCTATTTTATCATGTACACATTGTGCTCACCACTTCGCCCAAAAAGAAAGAGGCAATCCCGCATGTATCCTCATGCTCCTAGCACGTTCCATTATTGTTCTATTCATCCTTTCGATACCCCATTATGTCATGGGAGTTCTGAAACCATATTTTTCCTGTGGATTCCATTCTTAGAACAATAATCATCAAATTCATTGCTTTGTAATACTCCCCTCCATTATCTGACTTGAGACATTTTAACTTAAGATTTGTTTCATTCTCTACCAAGGCTTTCCATCTAACAAAAGTATCAAATACATCAGATTTTTTCTAATACAATAAACCTAAAATTTCCTTGTTGCATCATTAATAAAAGTAACATAATAACTTGAACCCCCAAGAGATGATACCTGAGCTGGCCCCCACACATTAGAATGTACCAGCTCTAACTTACTCTCTTTCTTTGTAGGTCTAACCTTGAGAAACCTTACTCGATTCTGTTTCCCATATATGCAGTTCTCACAGAACTCCAAACCTATTTTTGTATATCCAGAAAATTCTTCTTTATGATGTCCATGCCCTTATGGCTCATATGACCGAGCCTATAGTGCCATAATGTTGTATCTGCATCTCAAAGCCATAAGATTACATAGTCTATCAAGGATAAATACAAGGTTCCAACCTTCTTACCTCTTACCACCACAAGAGCACCCTTGGTAACCTTCCAAGAGTCACTGTAAATATCACAGTATAACCATCACTTCCAAATTACCCCACCGATATCAAATTTATCGTTAATGTAGGCACATGTCCGACATCCTTCAATAGCCATGTATTCCCATTCTCGCATCTTAACCCAAACATAACCTTTTCCAACTATACTTTGCAAGGCTCATCATCACGAAGGAAAACATGCCAAAATCCTTGAACATAATCAACAAAATAATGCCTATGGAGTAGCATGAAAAGAAGCCCCGAATCTAAAACCCAAGATTCAAAGTAATATTATGCAAAGAAATAATCAAAGCATCTTGACACACATTACTCGATGCCACATTTTCCTCCTTGTTTTATTCCTTTTGTTTCTTCTTGTCTCAAAGCTCCCAATAGTCCTTGTTTGCATGCCCATACTTTCCATAGTTCTAACATACAATCTTGCTCTTGGATTTTGACCTTTCTCAATCTTTCGATTTTCCATGGTTTCCTCTATTCTTCTATCTCCCTCTAGTTTCCACTGTCAAATCATTCCCTGAAGTAGAAGATTCCTCGAGCTTTTTCTTCACATTTCCTCACTTAGAATCACCCCTACAACATCCTCAAACTTCAACTTCGAGTTAGCTGGAACCGAGTTGCTTACCGCCATTACTAGGCTATTCCAACTTTCATGTAAAGAGCACAAAATTAATAAAGCCCTAACTTCTTCATCAAATTATATTGTAACCGAAGCTAGCATATTCACCACCATATTGAAATCATTTAAATGATCTGTTGTTGAACTATTCTCAGACATCTTCATATTAAACAAATTTTTCATTAAAAATATCTTGTAAGAGGCAAGAGGGTTTTTATACAACTTCCTAATGCATCCATTAGATATTTTGTCATCTTTTCCTTTGAAACATTAAATAATACCGAAGATGCAAGACACAACCATTGATCACTCTAAGAGCCTTCCGATCCAACCAATCCCATTTCACATCTGTCATACTCGAGGGTTTGTTCACTTCTCATACAATGGAGTATAAAGATCCTTCTGATAAAGGTAATCTTCCATCTGCATCTTCCAAAGACTGAAATTTTTCCCATTGAATTTATCAACCCTAGATCTTCCATCATCTGCCATAGCTCCCACTCAAGCTAAAAAATTTCCTGTGATTCAACACTTCAAAAAACCAAACCAGGCTCTGATACCAATTGTTAGGAAATAAGAGATAAAATATGTGGAATAATCCCTTACAGAATTGCAACAATAGAAACTAATATGTAGAAAATATTACAGATCTCAAATAAAAGTGTAGAATAAATAACACAACACAGAGAGACAATATTTAACGTGGTTCACCCAATATGGGCTACGTCCACCAAGAATCACTTGCTCAGATTTTATTACAAGCCTCCACTCTCTCAATACAATACCCAGATCCGTTTGGAGCTATGCTAAAAACTCTCTGACGAATTCACACCCGAATTCAAAGCACATCTGCAATACATTTGCTTGTCTATCTATCATATGCATAAGACCATATAAATAGAAAATTGCTTAAGTAGTTTGATACAAAACCATGGGTATCAAAACCATGGGCAAAAATCGTGGGTATCAAAACAATGGGAAAAAAATGTGGGTATCAAAACAATGGGTACCGAAAAACCATGGGCCCAAAAACATCCCATAATGGTTACCCATTACCCATGGGTTAGTAAAATACCCATGAAAATTTTCTTTGGGGGCTTAGCCTAAACCCCCTTCAATCGGGGGCTTCACCCCCTCGACCCCCGACCCGCTCAATGGTGAGCGGGACCACCGTAAAAATACCCGAGTGTAACACATAGAAGGTGTACAACACTCTAAGATGAAAACAAGATCCATAAACATAACAAGAGGACACGTAGAAACTTACTCATGGTGTGTTTACTCATCAAAAGACAACATTTGAAAGTGGTTTCTTCACCTCTGAGTCTAAATCGAATGTTTTTGCAGCTAGTAGGAAAACGTAAAAGGAAAGTTGTAGGAATCCTGTTGGTTAGCAAACCATCTTGGAAACTTGTTGACACTTGTAAATAACTACTTGAAATTCTTCGATTATTACTTTGTTGTGTGAAATTTAATGTTTGGAAAAATAGTGTTTCTCTCTCTCTTTCCTTTCTCCTTCTCTCTCATTGGTTATGAAATGAAGTGAAATGAATACATGTCTCTAAACCTTTTGTTTCAATTCAAATTATAATCATGATTATATGTAAATGGGAAACTAAAAAACATTAATTATGTTAGATTAGGGTGGATTCCATGCCAACGATTTATTGTTGATTTCATGCTCACATGGTTTTGTAGGATGCAAGAATGATGACGAAAAGGTGATGTGTAATTCATTATTTATTATTGTAATTTTTATAGGTCATTGTAAAATGAATATATGTATAATGTAGTCTCATGCTACAGAAATGTTACATTTGAAATTTTCTAATATGTATGGGATGCTAGTTTTAGGGATATCTTAGGAAATGTGCATTTAATCACAGGTTCAATTTGATTCATAGTTGCGTATGGTAAAAGGGTTTGATATATATATAGTAAATGAATTTGAAGTTAATACATTGTGGGGAATTTTTCAGTGTTCAATAAACGATTAATTATTTATTGTGTTGTATTCTTACCTTGTAAATGTAATAAAGAGATTTAATCAAAACACTCAACCCTAGTATAAGATTTGTGCATAACTTGTCTTAATGTGTGTGATCCTTCATAGTGTAGAAAAAAATTGAAACCATAGAATAAACTTAAACCTTGTACTCGATGGCACCTCCTAGGTTAGGTAAATAAAACCCCTAGTTGGAGTTTACCGTCATAGTCGTTATGTTTAGCGACATTTTCGTGAACCCATCTTTTAGGAATGACATGGTCCAACTTTATCCAGTATGTGGTTTCCTTCTAGTTGGGTAACCACGAGGAGAATGTCCTCTCTTTAGGCCCGACACCATGTTGAGTGGTCAAGACTGCCTTGGAAGTCACCTTATGAGTCCTTGTTCAAAGCAACGACTATGCAGTGTAACCTTACCATCTGTGGGGTAAGTAGAGCTAATACTCCCTTAGTATCCTTTTGGATTGCTAGGTCTTACGAGATTAGATCTAGAAATTAATTTCATCAGCGAATGAAGTCCTTGTTGGATCCAGATGACATAAATGGAGATCGTGAAATACTTGTTCTAGGTCTTAAACTCTTGTTAATGAACTCCTTAGTTCCTCTCAGTTAAATGTGTTACCTTGGTTTCTATCAACATATCACCTTGGTCTTTTCTTGAAGGTGGTTTAGCATAAATATGTCCTCTTGCCTTAAACTCATATATAGTTGAGGCGTAGATCATTAGGTGTAGTTGGAATTAAACCAAACCTCAGTTGATTAGGAGGTTAACTTGGGATTCATGTGTAGTTATAATGCTTCCAATCATATACTTATTCAAAATGGTAAATAAGTACTTTCGTAACTCTTTATGTTATAAAGTGACACCAAAAAAAGAGACCTAGCAAACATTGTAAATGAAATGAGAAACAATAGTATGTGTGATAATGGTTTAGGAACAAAAATTCACTTGAAGTCCTTATGGATGATTTAGGCATTGAATTTTGTTAATAATGGATACAAATTGATTCTTGGTGGGACTAGGCCTTTGAGCCAGTTTAGAGTCCACTAAAAATAAGATAAAATAAAATTATGTCTTGTAAATGCTTAACTGAATCAAACTAAAATTGATACTAAAACAACCATAGTATGAAAAAAATGTGCTTTGAATGGAAGGAAGTTTATAGGAAAGAGAAACTTGAACCTTCACCTCCTTTGATGTGTATTTTTTCTTTCGACAACTTTTGGTTGGTCCCCTTGCATAATGAGGGTAAAATTAAATGTCAACTAAACATATTTTGAGAAAACAAACCTTTAGCATAAGAACGAGAGAATTAGGAACTTTGTAGGTAATTGGAAATATGGAATTTAATTATGTAAGTTATGGAGATTTTCATAAGGGATAAAGAGAAAACTTAAATGGTCGAACAATAAGTTGAATGTGAAATGAATTACAGAATATGTATGTGGAAAATGGATAAAATCATCCTTGTATAAAAATGTTCCTGGAATGTTAATCATAACTAAGATGTAATCATGGAAATGATGTGTTGTGGGGTTGCCAATCCTTGAGTCCCTTTTCTTGTGGTTGGGTTATTGCTAGCATTCGTTCATTGGGGAAGGTGTGGCATCGACATGTATATGGTGTTGTCATGTGTCTATGTGGGTCGATGGCTTATGTAAGTGTCATATGTGTTATGGATTTTCCTTACTTGGAGCCTTTGTGGCATTGTGTAGTGAGCAATGTAAGTCAAAAAACAATTATCCTAGTATTTTCTGTTGTATTTATGTGTGTAAAATTTGGGCGTTATAAATTTTGTGTTGGAATGGAAGGATGATGAAGTGAAATCCTACATGGAGCCACCTCATCATACGCACATCCCTTTTCTATTTATTGGATGATTTTGATGGATTTTGGGTTACTTACAATATTTGCTTCTCTTGCACTTTTGAAAATTTGTCTTGATTTTTCATACTTGGAGCTTTTCTTGGACTTACATTTTGGATTGGAATTGGGTGAAGGATTCTAAATCTTGTTGAGAAAATGAATTAGGAGCTTGATGGAGAGGAAGAATCTCATCTTATTACATTTTTATGTATTTGATGTGAAATGGTGTTTGTTGTATATTGTATGAGTTTTGTGGTTATGTTTGTTTGTAAATGGGTAGTTTTCCTTAAGTTGGGTGTGGGAGATGGATTTATGGGACCATTGGGGAGGGAAAAGGGAGATGTGAGGTATGAATTTGGAGGGACTGTGAGTTTGAGTTCCACCTATGGGGAGTGAAAATGATAACATGACTATATTTTACTTTTTCGCAAGTGTAGAAATAAGGAATTTGATTATGTTCTTGAGTTGTGCACATGGAAGATTTTGGGTGAAACTCCTACATCACTTAAGAGATAAAAGAAGGTGGTGCCCATATTCCATTGCTCCTTTTGGATTGTTGTAGTCAAGCCTTTTTGCTTGTTTGAGAAGTTGTTATTTTGTTTTAATGTATTGTTGAATGTGTTATTTTTGTGGCATGCTTGTTGTGCAAGCCTCTTGTAAAAGTTGTCAAATGTTGCATAATACGCCATATTTTTATTTGGTTGGGGATCTAGTGCCAATAAGGGGATGTATTCTCCTCTTATTTGATTTTAGGTTGGGTAGAGAGCATTGCATATACTCCTTTATTTGTATTGTGATGCAAGTTTTGGAGAGTTGAAGGATGAAAGTTTGAAATCTATAGTTGGGAGATGAACTTGAAAGAAGATTGTGTTTTGAGCTTGTTGGAAGAACATGCATGTTGTAAAAAAATTATGATTGTTGTTACCACTTAGAGTGGGAGATTGTAACTTTTGTATGATTGAAAGAAAGTCTTGTATATTTCATTTATTCCAAGTTAATAGTGATTTAGTGAATGGAGAAAGAGATTTTGTTGATTACCTTGTTAGAAAGCACTAATTTTATTATAATAAAGGGATTTGAAATTCTTGTATTACAAAATAATGTTATTGCAAATTTTATTTGTCGTATTTGTATTGTAAAGTTGGAAAAGAAGTTTCAAGTATATTCAATAAAATGAATTACATTTCCTTTCCTTTCAAGTGTATGTTTGAATGGAAAAGTGAATGTTAATTCTTTTACATTATTGACAAGTTTGTTTTAAATGGAAAATGGATAAATTTCATTTAAGTATATTTTACTTTCTCATACTCAAATGATTATATAAGAAGGATTATAGAGTTAATTTATCATCCAACTTTTACTTGGTTGCAATGGAAACTCTCTTCAAATACCCTCATTTGGTTAGAAATGAAATTTATCAAATTTCCTATACTAGTATAGTTACTACACAAATGAATATTATATAGAGGTAATTTGTTAAAATTTATCTTGGCTCCAAGTGGGCAATACTATAGCTACCTAATTGTATATAAACATTTATTCTTATAAACTTATTATCGAAAAGGGGGTTCCTTTAACATCAAATTTCAATCCCTTCTTTGATATGAAAAAAACACACTAAATAATACACAAATTGTAGCTATTAAAATACTACTTATATATAATAACAATATATATTACTACATCTTAACTTTAATATTAAAATAACTTATTACTATAATATATATATAACTTCAACTGGTGGACTTCTCCTTCTTAATCCTTTACTATGGGTGGAGGAAGTTGACGAACTTGCTTTGGGTTCTAGTTGCAACATCCAATGGTTTTGCGGAAAGTATCGAGACCTGGTCACTTTTGCCCAAAAATTCCATTACTCACTGGATCGAGTGTTTCCTCCTAGTGGTCGACATCGATGCCGCGATGTTTCCTGTGAATTCGGATGTCGATCATCGCGATGAATCAAAAGAAGCCGACGATGCCTTCGATCTGCTACTCTCGGGGCAGCCAATGTGCACTCAAAAACATCGATGGTTAGTCATTGCGTACATAATGTGACTTTTGGTGTCCCGGATGCAGCTTTTGTTTTCCTCTTTACGTTTCGGTTCGGTGCCTTCGCTCTTCGTCTTCTTTCTTCCTTCCTTCTTGCAATATTTCCTCTACTTTTCCTCCTCCTTCTTCTTCTTCCTTTTCTTGTTGTTGGGTAGGGCCCTTACCCCTCCGAGTTTATAGCTCCGTCAAAAGCATTTAACAATAAAAAAATTTAATATTAAAATCTATATACATCTTATTAATAAATATTAATATATATATAAATCATAAGAATGAATGTGAGTTCTTTTATAGTCGTATGGCCATTGAATAGGTTTAAACTTATTATAAAAATATAATATTGGGGGTTAGGTGAGGCCCAACCACCAATTGTGTTATATGTGATAGTAGTGGAGTGGAGGGCAGGGAAGGAGTGTCGCACCCCACCCCATCCACTGTACTTTTAATATAGTGGTGTTGGAGGGTGTGACACCCACACCAACCTTTCAAATAATGCATTAACTCATACGAGATCCACAGCAGAAACACGATCATGACCAAGTCAGTAGGCTATTTAAACTCGTGGCTGATTCAATTTTTTTATTTCATATATATATAATATATGTATATATATTTAAGATTAAAATCAATGTTTATTTCTAATAAAATAAATATATAAATATCTATTTGCATATATGCATATATCTTTTCAAACAAAATAAATGTTTAAGGTTTTATTTAATACCTACAAGGATTTATATACATTGTTTATATAATTAAATTGGAATAAAAATACTAAATAAACACATATATAGGTGAGAAAATAATACCCATAAATAAAATGTGTAGATCTTGGGTTTTAACACAAAAACTTCCTTCAAAATGGAGCTCTAACCCTCTCTAATGGTCTCCATGGCTTCTCTTCCTTATCCTCTTTCTCCTCCTCCAAACCTATAAAATAAAAATGTGCAAATGAATAAGAAATTAGGGTAAATGAGGATAAAAGTAATGCATAAAGATATTAAGGGAAACTCAAATCCAAGGGCTAGGATATATAAACAAATTTAAATATACTTGCAAAGCAGGAGAGTCTCAGTAAAATCTAAGGGCACATGTAGGGTTGATCAGTGGAAAGAAATGAAAATGGCCATAATTTTTTTAATGCAACATAGATTTTATTAAAATTTTTGGTTTGATTGGTCGCTGACCCCACCACCCATCCCATAGTATATGGGGCAGGGTCAACGACCTCCCCCACCATTTCCCCCTAATAAACACCTACATTAACGCAACATGCAAAGCCCTTAACACAATTAATTTTAAATATTTTTTTATTTATTAATTTGAATTTAATATGGTTATATATATATGTTAACAAAGATTAACATTTTAATATTATTACTATTATTATTAATAATAGTAATATTAAAATAATAATAATATTACTATTATCATTATTATTTTAAAATTCCTACCTTTTATAATTTGATAATATTTTATAAGATGTTTAAATCAATCCAAATTCCACTTATTGTTACATTATTTAATATTGGGTTTATAAATAAATTTATAATAACTTAATAATAAATTTATATAATCCAATAAGGCTATGGTCTAAATTGTAATCATGTAATTTCTTTACTCTACTAGATTTAGGGATCAATCTATTTTATTGACAAGGTAAATGAAAAATAATTTTTTTAAGTCTTTTCCATCTACACATATAAAGGTAAAAATGAGAGACCTTTGGAACTTTCTTTCAACAATACAAAATATGAACAAATATAGTTTAACTTGCTATCTTATGCCTTTCAAGTAATACAATAGGAATAAATATTTCTTTCTTTTACAAAATACAAGTTTGCAACCATTCCCACAAGCAATTTATAACAATATTTCCCCATAGTTTTCAAATAAGAACAACACACCTATTGAAGACAATAAATCAACTAAAATGAGAACAAGGTTGTTTCCTTTTCAATCACATTTCAATGAACTTGATTCAATTTAACAATATTATAGTCCCTCATTCCAAAAAGTAATGAAATGATTTTCAAACTTTTGCTTTCATTTACAATATCAGCTAAGATTACATTTTGATAGTAAAACAACTCAAAATTCTACTTTAAACAAATATAAGCTTACAATCCCTCCATATACAATGGAGACCACATGATAAGATATAACAAGAGAGTCCATTATTCTTTTCTCTAAATGCACATGAAGCATTCATAATCTAAACTCCACCTTCTTCCAAGATCAAACGCACAACAAGAAATGAGGAGTAGGCAACACTCTCCACCCAACCATTACTCCAATGAGGAAGTGAAGCCTACTTCCTCATTGGCCCTTGAGCCCCAACAATGAGACAATAAGGAATATTTGACAACCATGGCAACAAATACAAGGCTTCCACACTTACTTTCACACAACATTCACACAAGAAAAATAACCACAAAACATTCATTTTTCAACACATAAACTTCCCAACACATTGGCTCTAAAACAAGCCAATTAGAGAAAGGAATATGGAGATACCCTTATGCCTCCCAAGGGTTTGGATTCCCACCTCAAAAACCTCCAAAACACAATCAACCCCAAAATCTATTATGCCTCCCTACAAGTAAAAATATATCTATGCCTCCCTCTATCTTATGTCTCCCACAATGAAAAAAATAACAAAATGAGAACAAGGTGGGGCATCCAACCCACTCCCTCCTAAATACCCAAGATAAATTATTATGCCTCCCAAAAATTTCATCCCCATTTCACTATCTCATACACATCCTAAGGACATTTCACTACATAACAACATCAAGCAAGAAAACACATTTATTCGACACATAATATATAAGGCAAGATAAGAAAACAAGGGTGCAAGACCCTACCTTGCAATAGAAAGACTCCAATTCTCAATCAAGTCCCAAAATCCTCTATGCTCAAGCAATTCCAAGCAATCTTCAACTCCAACAAGCAATCCAATAAGTAAAACTTCCAAAATGAGAGAGCCAAAACCAAGCAAGTAACCCCAAAAACTTCACAAAAATTCTAATAAATAGAAAAGTGGGAGAGGGAGATGTTGTAGCTCCATGTAGGATGCCACATCATTTCTTCTCCATCCCAAATCACCAAGTTCAAACACTTACCCCAAAGCATAATAAATTGGTGGTTGGGAAATGACCACCCTCTTACACACTCAACCCAACCCACACCCCTTAAGGACAAAATTAATTACCCATGTAATAAAAGTGTAATTAATTTCCCTTTTCCTTCATTAAAACACAAAATAAGACCTAAAATAAGTCCCTCACATCATAGGATAGGTGGGTGGGTGACTTTAAAAGGTGTGGGACAAGCTTAGCTTGTCCCACAAGTCTCCAAAATAGCCTAGAAGGTCAAAATCCGAATTTCACAAGGAAGATTGAGTACACACTACCTAAAAACACATTAAATTCATTCCAAGCCAACACACATTAAGGCTACCAACTCACATTTATTTCCCCCCTTTTGTCACATCCTAATTAGCACTAGATAAACACTTTTAAATTAACTTAAGAGGGGTGCTAAACACAATTAATAAAAGTGACTCCACATGTAAATAAAAATACAATAACTCATAATTAAATAAAATCAACAAGAAAAAATTACAAACATTCCCAAGGTCACTTTTGAGGTCACCCCAACGGAACATCCTAACAAACTATAAAAACAAACAACATATGAAAAGACGTGTTTGCGCATGGTGACCCATTGCAATACTCCATATTCTCTCACTGTTGGTCTCCTACCCCCTTTGGTTTATTGTGTTGTGAACACCTGCAAAAGTCAAGACAATACCTTTCTAGCCTCGTGGCCATATTAACAACATCAAAATAATAAAAATACATGCATATACATATAATCAATTATCACAACTTAAACCAAGACAAGTAATTTGCCATCATTCACAGTTCCAATTATTTGAATTTCATTACTTTATCAACTAGCAATAATATTAGAACATCAAATACATAATATAGCATCATATAATTATCGAAATAAATGCATTAGTCCAATATAAGCTCAAAATCAACAATTTGATATATCCAAATATGCATATAATCCATCTTGTAAATCATGTCATAAGTCTAACATCCATACTATCTATAAATTAACTAATAAAAATAACAATGTCCATCTGTCAATATCTAAACTATGATAGAAATGTCAAAAAATCTAACCTCTAATAATAAACATCATAATCATATAAATGTCGAAGAGGAGTGGCACTACAATTTTCAACAAATGACTTAGACATGCTACTTTACGATAGAGGAACTTATACATAAAACGTCATCTCAAAAGTCTTATATAGAAAATTCTCGCTAATTTAAACCATAAGGAGAGAAATATATGACAAAAAATAAAAAAATAGATTAAAATTTGTGAATGCTACAAAAATAGAGTGATATCACTTTTTCAAACTTGAATGTTTTTTTATGATAATATGGAAATACATCAATTTTATATATATCCAATTTTGTATACTTTTCACATCTTTCAATATTAATACAAAAATGCATCACTTATATCTATATATATATGTTCAAATATTTTTTCTAAATTGATGTTTATTTATACAAGTTTACAATTGTGTGTCCTATGAAAGTTGTCATACACACACACACACACACACACACACACACACACACACACACACACACACACACACACACACACACACACACACACACACACACACATATGGATGTATGTATGTATGTATATAAATATACACATACACATACACATACACATACACATACACATACACATACACATACACATACACATACACATACACATACACATACACATGCACATGCACATGCACATGCACATGCACATGCACATACACATACACATACACATAATTTGAAAATGGGTGTGTGTTTATGCATGTATATATAATATTTTTGGAGAAAGTTAACATAATAAGTTTAGAAATTTGCAGGACAATATTGCACATTAATTTATTGTAAAAATCAATACCTGTCATCATCGGATAGTAAAAATGATGGACAACCAACTTCAAAAATATGTTTTGAATTTTCAAATACTCATAACCAACTAACAAACACTAATCAAAGAGAAAAAAGTAAATGCTCTTCATAGTGAATTTTATGAAAGAAACAAGGATGAAATAAACAAACGGTGAAGATAAATTATAAGAATTATTCAAGATATAATTAGAACAATAGAAATGAATATAACTATTCAAAAATAAATGCAATCAATGATGCATCATCATTGATAATGAAAAATCAACCTACTATGTGTGCATAAATCACTCCCGTAATTTTAGAAAATTATCTAAAAGGATCTAATGCAATTAAAGTAAAATAAATTATAGTCGAAATGCACAAGCTTTAATGAAGCACACAAATGATACCGAAATAGATTGAATCAAATTTCACACATAGGCACATGTATAATTTTCTTGGAATCTTATCTAGGAATACAAATAAAAAATACACTTGAACCTTTAATTTGCAATAGATGTTGCAAAAAAAAATGGTAGCAAATTTTCTAAATGGGACAATATGAACCCAAGCATAAAACCAAATGTTTTGAAAATATTGACACAAGTTGAAGAGATGTTGATTTCTAAAGTAAATATAGTTTTACAAGTTACCCATGCATAAGGTGGACAATACAAATACAATGGTATTACAATTATATTCCCACAAGATAATAATGATATCTTGAACAAACTATCTTGTAAGGTAATAAATGTTGACATATTAATCATCAAGAGTTGTGAATCTAACCATACAACATATGAATGCTATGCCACAACAAGTCATATTATAAGAGAATTAGAATATAAAACAAAATATGAAAATTATTATAAAGATGTTGAAATAGACTATAATGTAATACATAAATTACCGATTGAGACAAAAACATATCCAGTTTTTACCGCATATAATCCTGTACATGTTGCTGAAAATATAATTTCAAGAACATGCAATGATAACACTAACATATATAATGATACAATGCATATCTTTTAATAATCATTTATGCCAATATTACAATATTAGAATAAATTATACATAATTTTGAAACGATGGATGATGCACCTAAACATACCATAGAATGGCCTCATATAGGTCAATATCCTATTAATGAATATAACACAAAAGGATTACCTAACTTGATGTTCTATACTTTATTCCTTATAGGAGAATCCATGATCATAAAACCATGAATGAAACAATTTTTCATGCATGAATATGCATATCAACTTCTTTGTTACTATGAAAATAGATCTCGGAAGCCATCCAGGTTTTGATACTTCTTATTAAACCTCATGATGTGCCATCAAAGTCAATCAACTGCAATTGTGTTTGTAAAAATAGAGATAGATGATACCACACTAAAAACTATAGAAGACTTAAGAAGCCACATGAAATATATTCCAAATGAAAATTTAGATGAGTACTTGATGATATTGGGTTAAAATTTAATGAGAAAAATCTAAATTGGAACATAAGTTGAAATGAGTTAACATATATGATAGTCCAACTAGGATGGTTGAATTTATTTGCCACATTGAGTTTAGAAAATAGAAAGTGGCCCAATTTACATAGTGTATTTTGTGGAGCTCAACCTACTAATTTCAACTAAAAATTGTCATTGGGGAATATAAAATATTACTAAACACCCACATATAGTATCACTCTACATGCATCAAAGATTCACAATATTTTAAGAAGAGACTATACAATCCTACCTCTAGGTTAATTAATATTAGTACAAGTAAATAATATTTATGTTACTTTATATGAAATGTTCATATTATTTAAACCCCAATAAATACAAATGATACCATGTAAAACATGTACGAATAACAACATAATAGATATGCTCATAGTTGTGTTGAATCATGGCTTCACTAAGTGCCTAATAAGGAAACAATAGATTGGAACAAATAGGAATGAATAACAACGGACCAAATATTCTTTGATAAATATGTATTTTCTTTAAAGCCATAGGGACATGATTAAAGAAAGATGATAATTCATGGAACAATTTATGAAAATCATTGTTTATCAAAGACAAGTGAAATATTTACAGAAATCCACTATAAAGAGATAATAAATCATAGGAAAAGATACACAAGGTGTATAGAAGAATCATTAATAAAAAGAAAGGAAAAATCACATAATACATCACTACAAAGCACCATGGGAATTAAAAAATAATTTAGTATTAAATTTAAATAAAAAAGGAAAAAATATGAACCTTAAAGTAATGATAAAAGAATGAATTTACACAACCTATATATAATAACTACAGGGGGGAAATTATAGCCGCATTAAACCCACGATGCCATCCACTAATATCCTCCACGTTAAATTTCCAGAGGATATGCTTGAAGATGAGATATCTGTTCAAGAGCATGCGCTCATCTACAGATTCAACGTCTTTTGGCCAAGCCTTCCAGTCCTGCATGAATGGAACTAAAAACATTGACATCCTCTTCTTGAAGGAAAGTTAGATATTTACCCTTGTACAAGGGGAACCTTTATTGTTGTTTTTACTTCAATATAAGATAAGGGGACTATAGATGAAAATATTTGGGCATGAAATTATCTTGTTACAAAATCATGGTTTCCTCCTTTAATCCAACCACCAATTCTTTTTCTCGACAAACCAGCTTTGGACTAGATTGCCAAATTTATCGCTATAATTTTGGTATCATTCTTGTGTTATTTCCATTAGAAAATTTTTAGTAAATATTTTAAATATTGAATCACACACTAGTGAGTTTACCCATACAACCTATGCTTGAATACTTGTTGAGCTTTATACCTCAAAGAATCTCGATGCTAACATGGTGTTAAAAGTTCATAAATGAACTAGGACTCAACCTCTAGATTATGAAGGTATGACTTTTAGATGTTTCACTCATAAAAGATGGACTGGGAAAAGTGTTGAACATGATGGGTAGAGTATCGTAAATGCTTATTGTAAATTATGAAACTCATGAGCAAAGCCATACATGGGTTCCCACACTAGGGAAATGGTTCCTTAGTGCTAAAGATGGGTACTCGGCTCATGTGAATAAGAAAATGGTTAGAAAATGGTTTTCACTATGCCGCAAGAGTGTTGATGTTGTTTCTTGTTGATCGCTTGATAGCCGTTCTTTGAACTTTGAAGGTACCTATAACTTGTAAAAGTAAAATTGTCTGCACAATCACACAAACCACATCAAATCTAAAAAAATGTAGAATGGGGTTTTAGACTAATCCTAATGGTCACCTTGAGAGTGAACTTATGACCAAGAAATGCACTAAATCTCATAATCCATGTAGTTCTTGTGAATCATGTAGAAATTGTGCCCTAGGATTCCTTTGTGCAAGTTTCACTTGATAGGAACTATAGCTAGAATGTAGTAATGTAGTAGAATGTGTGGATGGAATATAATTAAATTCACCTTCCCATGATGTGTATACAAAATATTTTGTCCCTTGTTCCTTTAATGGACATTATATGGATTCGTTGAAGTGCTTTAGGTTTATTTTGAATGCAACATTAGGTGATGATAGTAATGCCTAGTTCTTGGTTCTTATTATTGGACACATAACTATGCATTTATGTGATATCCTTTGAATTTTGTAATTGACAATTGGAAGATCGGGCCATAACTGAAAAATATGCATAAAAGATAAAAGAGACCCAAAAATAACGAGTAAGGTAGAAAAGGACCAAGGGGCACCCATAGGAGATTGCAGGTTCTTGGGTGTTGTTGTCTCGGCAAGACAATGTTTTATAAAGCCACAAAAGATAAATTAGTAAAACTATGACCGAGTTGTCAAAGATACGTAAGAACAAGGAGATAAAAAAATAAAATGAAAGAGGATAAAGTTAGTTTTCAACCACTAGTTTTCTTTCTTACGAATCATGAAAATGCTACCATGCTGTTAGGACCTAGAAATGTACCCAAGTGCGTGGTTTTGTGTCTAAAAATATTATCCCAAAAGAAAATGATGATGCATTCAAAATTGTTTGTTAGAGTGAAATTCTATTATACAAACCATTTTGGTGCATATCAAAGGACATAGGGAGTAACTATGAGGACATAATACAAATTGGAAACAAATCAAAATTTCTAAGGTTATCTCTTAATTATGATAATACATGCTAATATTCAATATTTTTTAAATAATATCAAAGGTATATAACTTACCATGTTATATCTATTTCTTTTAGTTTATAATAAAATTTTGTAATATTTATTATACCGTTCCAGTTTGGAGGACACCTAACATAGTGTGTTTGACAAAATGTCTCGAATATGTGGCACAAAAGTTATTTTTTCGAGGGGAACTAGTGAAAATTTGAAGAAATGATACACTAGCATTCATAATTTGGGATTTAGGGTATTTATTTTGAATCTAGAGTAACTTCTCTTTGATTCCCCATGCCATATTAGGGTTATATGGGATATTTTAATCTATGTTAGGAATGACAACTCTTGTTTTATCTTTTCCTTAACAACATGAAAGTGAATTAAACATTTTTTTAGGAAAGTTGCATCTCTTTTCAAAATTGTCGAAATTTAATAGTAACCTAAATGTATGAGAAAACATGTAATGCTTTATTGTTTATTCACCAATATATAGCACAATTTATACACCACTGAAAGAGATTTACACTTGTTAAAAATGATGTAAAATTTAACTATACACTAACTACCGATTCCACCTACCCCGACATCCTATTCTAACCTTCTAGAACTAAGATAAAAAATATTTCTAAGTTTCTAACATTCCCCCTTATTACATTATTTTTACAAATGTAATCCCTAAACAGTCCAAATTTCACCTTTCCAAGGGATTTGGTGAGTATATCTACTCTCTGTGCATCCGCTGGTAGTACTCAGCCGGATGTGGTGGTTTAAGAGTTTCTCTTGAATCTAGTGACATTTTATCTCAATATGCTTGGTACTTTCATGAAATATAATATTCTTCACAAGATTCTATTTGAGCATATCTCTTTCTTTATGAGTCATGTTTTTGTGTTTGTCAATGGATCTGTCTACCTTATATTTAGTTTTGAAAATCCATTTGCAACGTATGGGTTTCATGTCCTAAAGGAAACTTTAGAAGCTCTAAATTTTTATTCTTCATGAGTGAGTCATGCTCAACATCCATGGATTTCTTCCATTGAGGTTGAATTAGTGCTTCTTAAACATTATTAGGTTTAGAGATATCAACTATTATACTCTTGAGTGCAAAATTTACATAATTTCTTGTTCGACTCCTTATTCGACTCTGGAAGAAGGTACTGGGAGATATTTTTGTACCCACTTTAGATGAGAACTCTATTGCTGATGTGAAGAACTACTTGGTGGATGTATGGTAACATTTTCTAATTTTCCAAGATCAACATACATATCCCCTTGTAGTGTATGTTTTTGTGGGAAGAATCCTCTTGCTCATCATTTGAATTAGAGAGAAATTGGTGAGAGGTGGTTGGTGTTAATTATTCATTCTATATTATTGAGTCAAAGGATCACTCGTCATAAACCATGTCTTGAATTTTGTATATTTTATTTTTCCCAGGATCCATGAGATGGTATGCTTTTGAGGTAGTGCTATAGCCCAATAGGTTGCATTGAGTGTTTTTGGCTTGATCTTCTTCCTCTTTTGATCCGAGACATGCATATATGATGTGCAAACAGATACTCAAAGATGATAAGTCAATCAATTTTTACTACATACATCTTTAGGAGTTTTTTCCTCTATAATCTTTGTTGGCTCCCTCTTAAGAAGATGAATGGTTGACTTTACCACTTCTTCCCAATATCATTTTTAGACAGGAAAATTTTTTTCTTGTGTGGGTGAATGCTAATACTAGAAGCCACCAACAACTTCAAATTATCGAGGGCTTAGTACCTCAAATTTTGATATGGATCTTGGGCACCAAGAAGAGAGATGTGTGATAATGCTAAAAAAAAATCAAATAGATATGATTAGATCAAGATATGCGGTGCTTTGCCCAGGATAATGTGAGTTTCAAGAGGTTGTGAACTCCCATGGAGGATTTCAAACCCCGTGTCGAAAGATGGAAATAAAAATAAACAATAGATAACATGTAGAGGTAGAGAAATAATGTATGCCCAATAAAATGAGTAGAGAAATACACCATGTGGGAGAGCCTAATAATATCCTCAGCTACAACATCGTAGGTTTGCCATGAATTCAAAAATTATTTCAAAATTTTATTCTTATTTTCAATACTTCAAGCTCCAAAAATATGTTTAAGAAATTTTCTCTTTCAAACTTTTCGTATTATTATTTTCTTATTATTTAAGAGGGGGAAAGGGTCATATTTATAGCTTGAATATGGATTAAAATATGAGGTTAACGAGTAACCAAGGTTTGTAAAAGTAACCCTACTTAATGGGACATGATTAGGAGTTGATTTGACTGTGGGGCTCATGATTTGGAAAAAAAGAAAAGGTGTGATGTGGAGTGGGGACATGATTTGAAAAAAAGAAAAGATATGATATGAGTGGGGACATGATTTGAAATGTTAGGTGTAATAGTGAATCCCATGTGGATTACTTTACACTATTGAATTTTTGAATAAGATGTCGGATTTTGATGTATTTGGGTTTTAGAATTATTAAATTCATGGGTGGGGTTCATGAATTAATAATTTTTGGGGGATTGATTATTAGGTGGGGTATTAGATTTGATTTGATTGAATTGAGTTTGATTAAGTGGGGAACATGTGGGGTTCTTGATTTGTATGGTGGGTGTAATAGTGGATGAGTGTGACCTAATTGGCATATTTAGATAATGAGGTTTAAGGGGATCAATTAATTAATCAAAATTGATTAATTAAATATGTTATTTTGGTGGGAGATGGGATTCACATGGATAATCCTACTGAAGGAGGGAGAAAAATGTGGGGTGATACCAAAATTTGGTGTCTACATTTTCCCCTTTTTGTTGAGTGGTTTGCGATAGCAAGCCACGAGACAAACAAAAAGGGTTGGATGAAATCATGTGTCTGTAAAAGGGATGGGGATGGATAAAAACATGACCAAAGGCAAGATGCCCCAGTGAAAAAGGATCACAATAACAATGAAAAATATCACAAAGTGACTAAAATATAACATTAGTAGAGGATAATTGCGGTCTCAACGAGAGACGAGAGACAATGTTCTACGGGCCAAAGTGAGTGGGTGAAGACCACCGTAGTATATATTTAAAATGTGATGACCAATGGGTCATGGAAAAATTTAATGTATGCACAAGTGAATGTGAAATGTATACGAGCAATTGAGCAAAAATCATGCATCCATAAAAGTTACAAAGGTGAAGATAATGGTGCCCCACACGGGCACGGAAGTTTTAAAGTAGAAGATGAATGTGTAAATAAAATTTCCCAAAAGGGGAAAGTTTATAGCCACAAAGGTGGACATGAAGAAATAATTGGATAAAATTATGTGATAAAAATTCCCTAAGAAGGGGAAATAAATAGTTGTGAATATATTTTTTTCTAAGGAAGATGTTTTCTTGATAAGAAAGTAGAACAAACCGTGATTCATGGAAATGGGAGAAATATTATGATCAACATCAAGAAAAACATAGAGAAGGCACTTGTAAGAGAAAAGGTTATAGGTGATGGTTATCATGGTATCCTCGAAGATGAAATTACCATGGGGAGAAATTCCTAGAAATGAATATGATGATACCCTTATGATAGGGATGGCGATAATAGAAGAGGTGACAGAGTTGTATAATCGAGGAGAAGTCAATTCTATAAAGAGGAAAATGAAAGGAGATGTAATGAAATGGATAGTAGGTGGTGCATAAATGAAGAAACGTTGGATTTGATTATGAATGCTAGGTGTGAGGGATGTGTTGAAGGACGTAATGAGAAAGAGAAAATGGAATAGACATGAGTAGTAGGTGATTATGAGAAGAGCAAGAAAGGTTGAAGTTGAAGGAGATAAGTGCATGGAAAAGAGTGGACGAAGATGGAGGAGGAGAATAAAAATGGAATGAAAGGGGAGGAAGAGGATATCAAAGATGGAGGAGAGGAGAAGGGATGATAGTGGAACAAGGAAATGACTCAAGTAGATGGTCAAATTATGAAAAAAAGGAGAGAGTTATTCAAAATGAAAGGCGTGAAGAAGGGTGAAGCAGACGAAAGGAGATAAGTAATGGAAAACAAAATAAATGATAGTGCGGACAGATTGGGCGAACCCAATCATGGTGAGGAAATTCAAGGAGAAGAATATGGAACTCGACATCGCATGGAAATGCATGTGGATGGTGGGATGATCAAATAGATGGGACAACATTGAAGAGTCGGGTTATCACTAGGGAAGTAATAAGGAAACGGGGGAGTAAAAGGGGATGAAGATGATATAGAGGCGTGAAACAAGACTAGGAGAAAAAAAGAGGAGAGGAAAACAAAGAAAATTATATAGAAGGAAGGGAAATAAGAACAAAGATATTTGGTAAAGTGTGAGCAGGGATCGAAATGTAAAGAGAAGATGGAAGGGAGGAATGTCATCGATTGGAAAAGATGTGGAGATGTGTGAGATGAGGATATGTTGATGAAAATAAAATAGAGAGAGGGTGTATGATGAAGAAAATAAAGAAATTGGTAAGGAAGAATTGAAGATGGAGAGGTTGAAAAGAAAAAGAGATGAAGTGATAAGAGACGAAATGCTAGTAAGGGGATGTTAGGGGAAATCCACCCATAATGATGGTAGGGAAGGATGGGAGGAAAGGTGAGAAGAGAGAAAAATAAATGAGGAATGGAAGAGGAAACACCAATGAAGGGACATTAGGAGAAGTCCCCAATAATGATTAGAGGGCACAAAGGAAGGAAGGAATGAAGATAGAATGGAGGAGGTCAAAGAGAAGGAACAAGGCCATGCAGAATGGGGAGGAGTTATTTTTAGGAGAAGTCCACCAATAATTATTAGCATGGAAATAGAAGATGATGATGAAATAATGTTAGGAGAATACCAACAACAATGAAGGGTAAGCATGGGAATAGATATGTGGGAGAACTCTAGAAGATGGAGTGGAAAGAGTAAAGAAATGAGGGATAAAAAGTTGTGCAAGGATGAAAGTGAGGATAGGGTGCAGGGGATGAGGATGCATGAGGTAAAGATAGAGAAAAAATACATGAAATGAATGGGAAAGAAATGGTTAAGTAATAGTTCCAAGTGAGGGATGATGGAGATGAATAATGGGAAAAACGGAGGTGGTATTTGCGAGAATGGAAGAGGAGGTGAGAGGATGTGATGATGGGGAATGACAAGAAAATAGGGATGGTGATGATATGGAGTGATGGGAAAGTGTAGGATGAAAGATCATCCTTAAGAGGGACTCTTAAATAAGATCACCATGCCGGAGGAGTGGTTAAGTAAGATCTCCAAACCGGCAAAGTGATGATATGCAAGGAGAAAGACAACATTATAATGGGTATAGGTATGGAATGGTTCAATGGAATATATGAATACAATGAGAGGTGGGAGAAATAAGATGAGGAAATAGGGTGAAGTGGAGGAAGGATGAATGATAGATCAACCTTAAGAGATACTCTCAAGTAAGTTTTCCATGCGACGGGATGGTTAAGTAGGATCACCAAGTTGAAGAAGAAGAAGAATGATGAGAAGAATTAAGTGAGGGTATAATAAGATGGATCAAGGGGAAACCTTAAGTAAATTTTCCATACTATGAAAATGTGTAAGTCGGATGAAAAATTAGAATATGGATAGTAGGAAGGATGGTAAAAGAGTGAGTGGTGTATGCCAAAATGGAACAAAATTTTAAAGGAGGTGATAACAATGTGATAATAAGGAAACAAAGGCGTGTGACATGAATGGATCAAGGAATATATACTATGTAGATGGAGATTTTAAGGAAATTCTTAATTAGGATGTAAACATGATGGGAGTGATTATGTAAGGATGTTAAGAGGAATAAACAAAGTGAAAATTTGGGAGGAAATGAAAGAAAGACACACAAAGTGATGAACGAGGACAAAAAGATGAGAAGGATGATGTGGGTATAAGTGCTGATGAGTGGAAATGAGGAGCGAGGAGTACTAGATCAAAAAAATTTTGACCATGATGGGGGATAAGAAGTTGTAGGATAACGAACTCACCGTGAGAGGGATCCTCAAGTAGGATTCAAAAGCATGAACGAAGATAAATTAGAATTCCCAAATTGAAGAGTGTATAGCTAGTTAATCGAAAACCACACCTTGGTGATGTGAGTTAACCTATTCCTCTAGTCGCATGACAACCACACCTTGTTGACACATGTCAACCACTTCCTCTTGTCACATTACAACCACACCTCCTTGACTCACGTAAACCACTTCCTCTTGTCGTGTTTCAACCTCATTGTTAAAGCGCGCCGTCAACCTCTCCTCGTTATCATGTGACAACATTTCTTCTTTTCGTGCGACAAGTATTTCCCTCGTTAGTGGGGAATATTCCCTTATTTTCATGAGTCAACTAGTGGTATCATCGGAAACAAAAATCATTTTAGATATGGCCAAACATTAATGATACCATATAAGGTAGCTCAACAATCGGTTTAATGAGGTATGGCACCCTTGTTCGCGTGTAAGAAAAGTACCATTGAAAAGTGAACCATTATGGCTGCCCATTACTATGTATAGGAATTTAATGAAGGATGTTGGTTGATGGCTCCTTTTATCTATATATATGTAAGTTTCCCTCATTTGAGGAGGGAGGATTTTTTCATTGTAAAGGAACTCTGCCAAAATTGTTCCAGCACTTTTGTGAGCTGTAGGCCTCAAATTTATGCATTTTGTGAAGGATTCTTTCCTTGTGCCTATACTTGTAATGGATTTTGCATCATTTTAAGGAATAAAATTAGTGTTTTTGGATCTTCTTGACCTAGCTTGATTTATATTGCATCTGTTGCCTTCTATTATATTTTATAGGTATATTGTGCATATTGTGTTCCTTTACAGGCTTAATTTTTTTGTGCTCCATGAGATTGGAGGTTTGAATGTGTTTTGGGACTGTGGCATTTTATCTTCCCTCTTCTTTCCCATTTCCCTCCACTTTCACTCACTAGGAATCTCTCTAGTCTTGTTTTGGTGTTATCGCCTCCTTAGTTTAGGATTTACATTTATGTATTTCTCTCTCTCTCTGGTCCCTTGGAATTGGTAGTTTAGGAGTAGGTTAGCATTAGAATAGGTTAGGAACCAACCTTCTCTGGAGGTTTTTCTCAATTGCAAGGGTCCCACACCTTGAGACAATCCCATGTTATTCAAAAGTAGGGTTTTTAATGTGCAAATCTTAGGGTGCTACTTTTCCAACATAACAATAACTACACAAGAACCACAAGATATTTTTTTGTTTTAAATGTAAAATCCCATGTTTATGCATTTCACGATTCCACATGAGAAATTTATTTTAATCTTAATGTCATAAAATGGCATAACAAGGGATTACGGAACCAAGTTTTTGGTTTCTTGGGTTCTCTAAAGTCAACATATTTCAAATCAATTTCATTTGCAAGGAGCTACTTACCATTTTCTACCCACAAGCTAACCTCTTAATTAGCCAAGGTTTGGTTTAATTCCAATTGCACCTAAGGATATACACCTCAACTATAAATGAGTTTAAGGTGAGTACATATTTATGCTAAAAACCTTAATGAAAGAACAAGGTGTTATGTTGTTAGTAACCAAGGTAACACATTTATCTGCAAGGAACTAAAGAGATCGTTAATAAGAGTTAAGTCATAGAAAAACTATTTCCCTAGGTCCATTTGTGTAATCTACGTCCCAAAAATAATTCATTCAATGATGAAGAAAATTTCTTGATCTAACTTTGTAAGAATTGGCAGTCCACTAGGATCCTAAGGAAGTTTTTGTTACGCCTACATCGAGTTAGTTTTTCCATGTCATTCCTAATCGTTTGGTTTATGATGATGTTGCTAAACATACCCATTATGGTGATAATTCAAACTAGGGATGTCATTTACTTAATCAAAAATGTGTCAAAGAGGGTAAAGCTTTAATTTTATCCTAAGGCTTTAGTATCCTACACTAAAATAATTCATGCGGGAAGGTGAGTGTTTCGTTTATATATCTTTATTACATTTACAAGGTAAGAATGCAAAAACTAATTAATTAATCATCTATTGAACACTAGAAATGCACTACAATATTTTAAATTCAAATTCATTTAACATACATATCCAACTTTTACAATATGCAAATCTAAATCAAAATGGTACCTATGATTAAATGCACATTTCCCAAGGCATTCCTAAAACTAACATCTCATACATATTACCAAATTTCAAATATAAATTTTTGTAACATGGAAATACATTACACTTATATACATTTCTCAATAACATATATAAATTACAATAATAAACAATGAATTACACTATGCCTTTTCACCATCTCACTTCCATCCTACAAAACCTTGTGAGCATGAAATCAACAATAAATTGCTGACATGACATCGATCTAGACCTAGCATAATTAACATTTTTAGTTTCCATTTACATACTAATAATAATTTGCATTCGAAAGGAGATGATTAGAGAGATATTTATTTCATTTCACTTCACTTCATTTTTTTAACCAAGGAGAGAGAAAGAAATAGGGAAGAGAGAGAAAGACCATTTTGTCAAAATTTCTATTGCACACAACAAGGCACACTATAGAGTTTCAATATTTTTTTTTGAAAGAGTCAAAACATTTCCATGGTGGTTTGGCAACCCGATAGGGGTCCTACAACTTTCTTTTACATTTTCTAAATAGTTGTAAAAACGTTCATTTTAGACTCGGAGGCTAAGAAACCACTTTCAAACATTATCTTACGGTAGAAAACATACCGAAAGGTAAGTTTCTACATGTCCTCCTATATACCAAAAATTCATAGGAACCACGGAATTCAAAACTAGTGAACAGAGTTTTCAAACGGTTGTGGGATTTAAGGAGCCACGATCGTAATTGGTCCAATTTGACCTAGTCAAACTATGCAAACGAAACCTACAAGATGCCTTTGCAAAACTATCAAGAAGATTATTTTCCCCAAGTGAAGGTTTAATGTAATTTTTAGTAAAAATACTAGGGGTTTGCAAATATGGATAAGAATTTTGTTGTTAAGGGTTAAAACAATGGGTCAAAATGGAAGCCAACTTTTCAGTTTTAAAATCTCCTAAAAGTGCAAATGGAGTGACGGGAATCCTAGAGAAGTGACGAAGAGAGTGTAAATAGTCAAATGAGGTCGAGCTAATGCTTGATGTGAATATCTAAATAATAAGGAACACTTATGAAACTCGAAACTCTTGTCTTGGGCTCAAAGTGTTGTTTTGCAAGGATATGGAATTTACATTTTTTCTAACTTTGTAAGGTAGGAAAATGGTTGTTTAATTTGATGACATCATCTAACTCTCTCCGATACCAATGGATACGAAAATTAATTTGGATACAATAATATAATCATATAAGGTCATGGTAGCAACCACATTTAATGTTTAAATTGAAAAATTAGTTTCGTCAATCACAAGGTGGAGTTTTATTTCTTTACACTATTAAAATTTGGTTGCATATCCACTTTGTAAGAGTATTAAGTGGTTTAATGTTTCTATTATATTTGAAATGAAGAACCAAAATTATGAAAATTATGAAAGAAAAGGTAAGGGAAACCATGCCTGACAATGATGAGTGAAGTAGGGTATGTGAGGGCTCCACACGGTCCAAAGTCACAAAACCCAGTAGAATCACACAATAGAAGAGGATTTTGTTAATTGGCTCACAAGCATTGTTGTGTCCAAAGTTACTATTATCCAAAATAAGGTCATGCTTATTTCTCGGTTAAGTGCACTCATTTTTCCCCTTTTAGTGCTTCAATCCAATTTTTCAGATATTTTAAACTCTTAAAGTTTCTTGAAAACATCCTCATTAGGAGGAAATTTCTTCCCCTTTCCAAAGATATAAATAAGTTCTTCTAACTCCTCATATTTTGCAAGTTATGAGCGACAGGCCTTGGAAGGTACTTTCGCCCAAATGCCGGCCGATAGGAGTTATTTAGGATTTTTTCCAATGCGGAGATGTGGGGTGACAGGAGATATTGAGACTTTTCATCCATAGGGAAAATGTAGGCCATCACTCCCGAAGAGGAAAATTTTCCCAAGTGAATTTCGGGCCCGCAAGCCCGTGGGGATCTTAAAGCCAAATGAAGAAAAATGCCTAAGGCCCGCAAAGGACACATGGCCATGTTGAAAAGTCAAAGCGGGCCGGCGGGTCATCGGAGGCAGTTTGAAATTTTTGCCCCAAGAAGGTGTAAAGTGAAAAAATGAGCCACGCCTCTGCTGATGCCCAAAGAGCCACATGTCAAGCCTCAATTACATGCGGTCCGGTAGAAAAAACATACCGGGCCTTGGGTGATTATTTTCCCAAATGGAAAAAATAGACCATCGGCCCGACTCAAACATTCAAATGGACATATCTTTTGACCCAAAGGCCCAAAATTCAACAAATTTGGCACCGTTTGAAAGGTCTCGACCTCGCCACACTACTATGGAAACATGAAAATTTAATTTTAAATAGGTTTGGTCAGTGGAAAATGGGGAAACGTCTTAGTGCCATTAATACATGATCCAAATGCTCTAATAACTAGATCGGATTTGATTTGATCCACCGTTCTTTATTTCTTCAACACGCTGAGGAGACACAAAGTGACAGACATGAAATTTTTGGGTGGATTTACAGAGGCATTGATGTCTAATAGTTGAGCTTCAAATTAGTTTTCCCGCCTCTCTCTCCTTCTTCTCTCTGTGCTGAATCTATAAAATAAGGGGCGTGGCTCATTGTAAAGGGTTGGACATTTTCTATTTTGCACTGACCTCACTTTGCCTCTAGTCTGCAGATGAGTTCGTGGAGTCCTAACCTCCCCATTCAATTTGTAATGCTAAGTTTTTCCTCTTGGCCAGAGATAATGTCTTTATGTATCAACTTTGGAGCAATAATATATGTTTGTGGATGATTTTCAACCCTCTCATGTATTCCATTGTTGCCTTATGATCTCTCATTATAGTTTGGTTACATGTGCATGGTGTTTTATTGCATTTCTATGGTCTATGTTAAATTAAAAAATGAGTGTCTAACATTCCTTTGGTGCATCACCTCATTAGCTTAGGTTTATTTTTGTATCCTCTCAACCCTGTCTCCTTGGTAAGATAGAGTGGGCTTAGAGTAGATCCTCTGCAATATTTTATTTGCATGCACCGAAGAGAGGAATAAGAACTGGCCTTAATCCAGAGCTCTCTCAACTCACAAGGTCCCACACTTTGAGAGATGTTCCATGTTGTCTAATCACACTGAGATTCTCAACCCATCTAGTTGTAGACATTCAGGGGTCCTGTGATTCTACACTAATAGTTTTGGAACACCCGATGGGACCAAGAAGTCTCCATCTTTATTATAGTAAGATTGATGTGCACTTACTGTAATTTTAGATTTTAAGAAGCTTTGACATTACACATATAGCAAATCCAAAAGAATCAGAATCTACTGTTTTCAGAGTCAAAACTTGTCAAGTTCATGAGAAGAATACAAAGAAGGTCAAGAACCGAGAGAGGAGAGGGACTATTTGTCTATCTACACTTTTCCCTAGAAATAAGGGTAAGAGGGAGAAGAGACTAGAGGTCCCCATCTCCACCAAATGTAAACCTTATCAACACCTCCCTGGTAGGTCATTCATTCAATCAATAAGGGTTCTTTGACCAAGCAGAGGATGGCACACCCAAATCCTTATGTCAATTTCACTAGCATTATCCCACTCACCCTCAATGTACAAAATCCAGTCCTAGTGGTAGCATTAAAGAGCATCCCATATTTCACCGAAGAAAAAGTAGAATTCTCATAGTGACCACATTCAATACATTGCAAATGTTTGTGCAATTCATGAGATCACTTAGATGGACATTGACGTCAAGTTACTAGCCTCTTCACTCAACAAGTAAATCTTCAAAATTGTCCAGAGTCTAACAATGACTCTATTCAAACTTGGGACCATCTGTGCAAAGCTCTTCATAATCAATTTGGAGAGAAGGGAGATAATCTATCCCTATTGGAGAAACTGACAACAATCAAAAGGGCCCATAATAGCAAGAATTGACAAATTTCAACCTTAGATTTTAAAGGACATGGGACAGGATTCCATTGGTTGTAAGGCCCATAGATGAAGGTGCTTTCTTATACTTTCTTAGAGCTCTAAATTATGATATTTCTTTAATGATTCAATCAATGGGAGGCACCACCTTACCTACAACCTATAGCATTTCCATAAGAGCTGAATTTTTTTAATTCAGGCTAGCAAACTTGCTCCTAGGCCACCCATGCCTCTATACCCAGAACTAGGAGATCCAAGTACTAGTCAGACACCCACATTAGCTCTTATACCTACTCCTAGGAATCAGAGTTTAGCTGAAGCCTCTACCTCATCCTCTAGCACCTCAAAAGAGCTTCAAGAAGTTATGAAACAACTGCAGAACCTAGGGAATGAGCTAGTGACTATCAAAAGGAAACAAGCTTAGAGTTCTAGGCCATACGAGCCTTAGAATCGATATCAACATAGACCCCGTATCGGAAAATATGTCTCTAGCTCAAGGTGTAAATCAAAACTAAAATCAAGGACAACCTCAAGCTACTAGGACCTTCCAGCATATGATCCAAACATAGCTTCAACATCAAGGGCTTTGGTTCCAACAAAAATAATATGGCACAAGAATATGATTTGTGTTTCCCATACAACCAGCCCCATAACCAATCAACATGTTTTAGTAGTGCACTAAACTAGGCCTTGATGGTACAGACCATTCGTTTGTCTCAAGAGTCCAGCCAAGAGGAAAATTAGCAGCAAGGAGTTCAGCAAGAGTCACCTCCAAGTGAGACTATGCTTGTCAATTGGCAAGATGAATATTTATGTGGGATGAATCAAACACCTTCTCAAAGTGTGGCTACCAATACATGGTCCAAGAAAAGGAATATTAGAGAGGGATAGTCACCAAGCTTAGGTAATCCTCAACCCTCCATTACTCCACAAGGTATTGGCACTCAATGTAGAACTCCCAATATGCGAGTTAGTTCAAGTCACCTTCCAAACCCACTCATGCACCGGTTGTAACTACCCATGTGCAAGAGAAAAATGTACCATGCAAGGGGAAGAAAAGGATAGCTCATTTAACATCATTGAAAAAATGAAGAAGACAAATGTGAACATTTCAATGTAGGAGTCATTGGCCATTCTAGGACAGAGAGAGATCTATGTTGCGGACTATTATGGCCAATTGGTCAAGCTTGAATCAGCCCCCTAACCAAAGAAGAGAAGGTGTTTACCAATACAACCCAAACCTGGGGAAACCATGGAGGACAACAAGTTAAGAATATAAAACCCCTCCATTCTATGTTTCATTGATCATTAAGGAAAAACTAGTACATGATTGATTTTGGAGCAAGTAACTCTTGTAATGCCAAAGCAAATAGCCAATTAACTAGGTCTTCAATACGAAGTCATCTCTAGGGGGTAGTGCAATTGGATGGGATAACAGTGACAACTATTGGAGTCATCAAAGATTTGAGCCTCACACTACACACATGCCCTAATGTGACTGTATTGCAAAATGTATCAGTCATAGACTTGCCACCACATTTTGCATTGTGTTTTTCCAATGAATTCACTACCAAAATTGGAGGCTATTTATCTACTAATTGGTTACACATTTTTTATAACAAGGTATGGAGCTAAGGCCACAATCATATTTGAGTAGCTTGTAGATTACCATATTGACTCTTATGTACCCAACCCAATCAATGCCAATTGTTCACCTTTGATCAAGATGACCTCCCAAACACTTGTGCAGTAGATACCAAGGTGGGGTGTATCCCGACTTGAACCTCGATGAGTGGGTGAACAAGAGGCATGCTTTTGGCCCCTATAAAGAGATGGAGGAATCTGAGGTGGGAGTATACTATCTCGCATGTAGGAGGATCACCCTCTCCTAATATCATCAATCCGAACACAAAGAAGATAACGAAGTATGGAAATTCTTATTTGATGGATCACGGAGTAGATAAGGAGCTGGAGGAGGGGCTATGCTTGTTTCACGTCAAGGTATGAAATACTACTCAGCTTTCCATTTCTAATTTTATTGTTCAAACAATACAACAGTATGAGGCTTTGGTCCATGGATAACATTGGGCCGGAAAAGGAGTATAAAGAACTTGCAAGTGTTTGGTGACAAGTGAACTAGTTGCTAATCAGGTCCGAGGATGAAATGCTACCAAGAATGGCTTGTTAAAGAGCTAAAAGAACTGGGTATGGGACCTCATCGAGGATTTTGAGGCATTCGATATCAATTCCATCCACAAGGAAGAGGAATGAAGTAGCAGAGATAGATTGGAAGCAATTGGGGCAGCTTTGACACTGTGTGGAGAGTATCAAGAGTGATAAATATAAACCCCATATCAAGTTGGTTATGAGGCTAGCCATCCTAGAAAACAACAAAAGTTTTCAATTCTTTGAAAATGATGAACAAATTTTCAGTTTTCTACAAGAAGAAGCCAAATTCTCCTCTAGGAACCAAGATAGGTTTGAGTAGCAATATGGCGACCAAGTGGTACAACCGAGGACCAACAAACTACAAAAGGGTCTTGTCACTTTGCAATCAATATTCAACCCAAATGATCAATTCTAAAAGGAGATGGTGAATATTCGGGTAAAGGGTGACGATTCAAAGCCAATTTTCATAGAAGAAGGCAAAACATTGTAGATTTGAAAGGTAATCACCCAACATGAAAAATATGAGTTTATTCAACTTTGTCAAGAATTCCCAGATGTCTTTTCCTGGACTTCCAAAGACATAAGAGGTTTCAACCCAAAGTTTGGCACAACACACTATCGAGCTAGATATGAGATATAAGCCTTTTAAATAGAAGCAAAGGCTAGTAAATCCTCACATTGAGCACCTTATGAGAAAATAATTGAACAAGCTAATTGAGGACAGCCTCATCTTCCCTATCAAGCATTCAAGCTGGGTTACAAACTTGGTTCCTGTGAGGAAAAGAATTGGAGAAATTAGGTTGTGTGTAGAATTTTTGATTTGAACAAAGCATCACTCAAAGATCACTACCCACTTCCATGAATGGAACGAGATATTACAGTTGTAGGTGACTCGAGAGGTTTTCATTGTTAGATGGATACTTAGGTTATAACCAGATAATGGTGAAAGAGGAAGATCAATTCAAGACAGCCTTCACCACCAAATGGGGAACATATGCTTATAATAATATTCCATTTGGACTATCAAATGTCAAAGCAACGTTTCAAATGAGCTATGGACATGGCATTCAAATTCCTAATCAATAATATTATCATAGTGTATCTAGATGATGTCACCATCTTCTCAAAGAATGTCTTTGAGACCATCTCTTCCACCTTAGGTAGGTGTTTCAGAGGTGTAGAAGGTTCAAAGTATCTTTGAACCCAAAGAAGTGTGTGTTCCTGACTCATGAGGGGAATTTTTGGCCACATTGTCTCGAGAGAAGGGTTGAACATTGATATTGAAAGGGTGGAAGACATCCGAACACTTCCATTTCCACAAAATAAAAAATATCTCCAAAGCTTCTTGGGAGGATAAAATTTGTTCGTAGGTTTTACCTAATTTTTCTACTCTTGTGAAGCCTTTAACAATGATGTTAAAGAAGAGTCTTACATTTAAATGGATAACGAAAGGAAAAGAGATTTTGAGGCATCAATCTCAAAATATCACACACTCCAACTCTTATTAACCCAAACTTCTCATAAGACCTCACACTATATGCTTTTGGAGGTTCGAGACACCATCTCAAATGCCATCTTGGTCTAGCCTAACAAGGAAGGTTCGAACAACCAATAGCCTTCTTCATCGAGTTTGGAGGACTATGAGGTAAAATAATCTTTCATTGAAAAACAACTCCTTGCTTTTATTAGGAGCTTGAAGAAGTTCGACACTTTTTCTCAAACAATATAATTCAACCGCTAGTATCCCATGCTCGTGTTAGGATTTTCTCTTGAAAAAAGACTTAAATGAGAAGAGATTAGGTTGGATCACTCGTGTAATGGAATATGACATTAAGATAAAGGTGACCAAACTAGTTTGAGGTAGGGGTTTTGTGAACAACTTCCTCTCAAGCAAAATAGTGAGTCGGTGGGTGGAAAAGAGGATGTCCTATTTCTATAGAATGATCAAGAGCAACTAGCTAATGATGCACCTACTACATGTTGGACCCAAGCCATGGTGCATTACCTCCAAACAGTTTGTACCCTCCAAAATGGAACAAAATAAAGTGAAGATATTTTACTACAATCCATTCCATATGTGCTTGTCGGTGGTGTCTTGTTTAAAGAGGATATCAATAGGGTTCTATTGAGGTGCATTGGGACATGCCAAATTGAGAGAGTGTTGCATGAGTTCCATAACAAAGAATCGGGAGGCCACTTTTCTCCTCGAGTAACATCTCTCAAGGTCATGAAAGCTTGTTATTATTGGCCTAAATTATTCAGGGATTGCTACTCATGGGTCAAGAAGTGTAAAAAGTGGGCATTCTTCATAGGAAAGGAGAAGCTAGCAACTTTTCCCCTTCATCCCATTTTATTGGATCACCCATTCATGTAGTGGGGACTAGACTTCATTGGGGTGATTAACCCAAATTCAATCCAAGGCCACAAATGGATACTTACCGCAACACATACTATCTCACCAAGTGGATCAAGCAATAACCACTAGGTTTTGCGAATCCCTACCACCATTATATCGATAATGCATTGTCATTACTTGGTATAAGGATCACTTTGAATGGGTAGTGTGGAATGGTGTGTACATCAACACTTCATCAAACTATTACCCTCAAGGTAATGGCCAAGAAGAGTCCACAAATAAGAACCTGCTAAGGATTATCAAAAGGACTCTTGATGAAAATCAAATAACTTGGCATACAAAGCTCAAATCATCTCTAAGGGCTAATAGGATCACATCCAAAAGGTCCACAAGAATCTCCTCATACAAGATTGTATATGGGAAAGAGGAAATATTACCCATATCATTGGATTTTCCCACTTTAGAGCTCATGCACGGATTGGAGCTAGCCGATTTTGAACCCATGGCAATCGGATATGTAGAGTTGATGGAAGTCTAGGAGAGGTAAGAGAGCATGTAATGTAGGTCATGGAGAAAGATCAAACATCAATCAAGAAGAATTTTGATAAGAAAGAAAGAACAAGGACCTTTCAAGAAGGATACTTAGTTCTAAAATGGGATGCTTATCGAGAAAAACAAGGAAAGTATTCCAAATTTGATGCCATTTGAGTGGCCCTTACATGATAAAAAGGTGCACAAGTAGCAATGCCTTCCGATAAATTGGATGGTGATGAATTACAAATCCCAGTCAAACCTCAAACACTGACATTACTAAAAGGAAAAATTCCTTGCCCTTGTAAAATGTTAGCCTAGGTTTTAATTTCCCTAAGTGCGTATGCACATTGTTTTGTTGTAGCATAGTTTTTGTTTCCCTAAGTGTTGTGGAACAATTTTTTTTTCTCTAGGTCATGTTGTCATACAGTTTGATGTACATCTAAGTGAATGTGCTAGTTCCTTCGAGATTTGCATTAGGAAGACCCATAAGTTACTGCTGACAGCGATTCTAATTTTAAAATGGAAAAATACAGAGCGACTAAAATCAAGTCTTGAGAGGCCCATCTCTAAAAGATTCAATGTTAGCTTTGGTTCCAACAATGTCCAAGCAACCCAAGGATTGGATTTCCAAGGTTTAGATCAGATCAGGCTATCAATTATGAATCCATGCCCAATGGATGCTTCAAAAGGCATCTGATCTCTTCATCTAGTAGGTAGATGTCCCCTTTGAGTCACCAAATTGTTATCCAAAATAAGCTCATGCTTATTTCTGGTTAACTACACCCATTTTCTCCTTTTAGTGGTTAAATCCAATTTTTCAGATATTCTAAGCACTTAAGGTTTCCTAAAAAACATCTTCATTAGGTGGGAAATTTCTTCCCCTTTCTAAAGATATAAATAATTCCTTCTAACTCCTCATATTTTGCAAGTTACGGAGCCGGCGGGCCTTGGAAGGTATTTTTTCCCAAAAGCTGGTGGGAGTTTTTAAGGATTTTTGCCAATGCGGAGAGGTGGGGTGGCGGGAGATATTGATACTTTTCACCCAAAGGGAAAATGCAAGCCATCCGGCCCAAAGAGAAAAATTTTCCCAAGTGAATTTCAGGCCCGCAAGCCCAGGGGGATCTTAAATCCAAATGAAGAAAAATGCCTAAGGCCTGCAAAGGGACACGTGGCCATGTTGAAAAGTCAAAGCGGGCTAGTGGGTCGTCAGAGGCAGTTTGAAATTTTTGCCCCAAGAAGGCGTAAAGTGAAAAATGAGCTGCACCTCCGTTGATGCCCAAAGAGCCACGTGTTAAGCCTCAATTTCTTGTGGGTTGGTGGGATTTGGAGTGATTTTTTTCCCAAATGGAAAAAATAGTCCGTCGGGCTGAAAATGATTTTTACAAAAAGTGAATTGCGGGGCTACAGGGAAAATTTTGCATTTTTGCATTTTGGTGCCAAAGGGAAAAAATTGAGTTTTGCACCCGTGAACCTCGTTTCGCTCACTTTGTGTTTGCCATTTTTTTATGGACCCAACTCAAATATTTAAAAGGACATATCTTTTGACCCAAGTGCACGAAATTCAACAAATTCAGACCCTTGAAACATCCCAACCTCGACTACGCCATGGAAACCTGAAACTTTAATTTTAAAGAGGTTTGGAGGGTGGAAAATGGGGAAACATATTTGTGCCATTAATACATGATCCAATTACTCCAACAACCAGATCGGATTTGATTTGATCCACCGTTCTTTCTTTCTTCAACATGCCGAAGACACAAAAGAGGCGGACACATGACCAGATATGAAGTGGATTTGCATAGGCATTGATGGCCGATCTCGAGCTTCAAATTAGTTTTCCTGCCTCTCTCTCCTTCTTCTCTCTATGCTTTGAATCTATAAAAGAAGGGGTGGGGCTCATTATAAAGGGTTAGAAATTTTCTGTTTTGCACCCTCCCTTTTAAATCAGTGCGAGATGAGTTCATGGAGTCCTAACCTCTGCATTCAAGTTGTAATGCTAAGTTTTGCCTCTTGGCCACTATAATGTATTATATTGAATTTAGAGCAATAATATATGTCTTTGGATGATTTTAGACCCTCTCATATGTTCCATTGTTTCATTTTGATATGTGATTATAGTTTGGTCACCAGTGCACGACAGTGTTGTATTACATTTCTATGGTCTGTGTTACATTACAAAACAAGTGTCTAACATTCCTTTGGTACATCACCTCGTTAGCTTAGGTTTATTTTTGTATCCTCTTAACCCTCTCTCCTTGGTAAGATAGAGTAGGCTTATAGTAGATCCTTTGCAAGATTTTAATTGTATGCACTGAATAGAGGAATAGGAACTGGTGTTATTCTCGGAGAGCTCTCTCAACTCGCAAGGTCCCACACTCTAAGAGATGCTCCATATTGTGCAATCACACTTGAGAATTTCAATCCATTTGGTTGCGAGACATTTAGGGGTGATGTGATTCTACACTAATAATGACTCTATACACATGCTCCTCAAGGACCAACCAACACACTCACAACACGTTGATGGAAAAGTTTTTATTTTCCTACATTTTCATATTTTAGCTCAAGAAGCCACTTGGATGCAATCTCTGCTAGCTCTAAATTTCCATGAACTCTGCAAGCCTTGAGAAAGGCTCCCCACACACTAGAACTAGGTTTTAATGGAATATTCTTAATTAAATTTTGAGCTTTGTGTAGTTTCCAGCTTAACCAAGAAGGTCCACCATGCAGAAGGAAGTCCAATAAATGTTATGAAATATGGTTAAATACTAGAATATTGCATTTGATAAAATAATTCTAGTGCACCTTCACTCTTCCCACGCATACCAAAACATGAAATAATTACACTTAGTGACATTACATTTTTATGGATTATTTTTTCCAACACCATACCAACAATATTTTTTCCACCACATTGCATACATACCTACTAGAGCACTTGTAACTACAACATCTGACAAAATCTTGTCCTTTTCTTCATTATGCTGTGGTAGATGTCCATTCCCTGATCTAAATCCTCCATTTTGGCACAGGGTGGAGGATCTTGGCAAAGGCTGTGAAGCCTATCTTTGCATTGCTTGATAGGTTCCACGACCTTTCTAACAAACCCATTTTGTACATATCCTGCTATCATTGCCATCCATGAGGCCACATTTCAGGCATTTAGTTGAACAATCCACATGCCAAGTGCATGCTTCCACATTTTGCATACATATCTACCAGGGTACTAGAAAGTAAAACGTCTAGAAAAATTCCTCTATATTTTTTTGAGGTCCATACGTTGTTCCAGAACTCATATTTTGGCATAGGCCGAGTGTATAGGCAAATTTGAATTGATGAGGTTAGGGAAATGATCATTACATAGGTGAAAATTTCTGACTAACTTAAGAGGATACACATGTCTTTTGTACACTACGAAATCGTATCCCATGAGAATTTGTCTCTTCTTTCATTTGGTCAAACAATGCAAGTTGTCAAAGTTATGTGAGATGCCTAGAAAAGAAGACAAAATAAATACAACTATACCCAAAAATAAGCCTCCTAAAGCTCAATCTTCTTCTTATTTTCTACATACAACATCAAAATAGTGGAAGGCTGTCCTTTGATTTTCTCACGAGCCATAAGAACTGTTTGAAATAGATACAAATCTAGATCTCGGAACAATCAATTCTTCATTATAAAATGGGGAGACAATCTAGTTAGATTTATCTCAATGTGAAACCCAGATTTAACCTGTAATTTAGTGATTCAAGGAAAACTAGTAGGTTTGTAAAAATTTAGCACAGTTCCATGCAACCATTAGTTTTTTTAAAAACTAATGATACAAACTCTCGGTATTTCGCAACTATCCAATCAATGCTAAGTTTACCATGTTAACTTGGGTTTCAACGCTGATTAAAGCCTTTGGATCCCAAAAATATAATAATTTATCATTATGCCAAGGAAATGATAGGTCAGATGGTACCTTTGGGTGGCCCATTCCCTGCACTATCTCCTTCCACACACCACTTCCTACCTCACGCTACCTCCCTTCTTACTCACCCACCAACCTCCTTCAATTCTCCTCCACGTCACTTCACAAAGTACTTTTTTATATATTTTATTTTGATCTTATTTTACTCGGCACAAAACTTGGCATGTGAAATTTGACTTTTGGGAAAATAGTCTTTCTCTCTCTTCCATATCTCTTTCTCTCTCTCTTCCCTTAGTTAAGAAATGAAATGAATATGTTCCCTAACCCTCTCTTGTTGCATGTGTATTATTATTAAAATGTAAATGGAAAACCAATAACATTAACTATGCTAGATCTAGGTGGATTCCATGCCAGTGATTTATCATTGATTTAATGCTCACATGGTTTTTTAGGATGCAAGTAAGATGGCGAAACAACATGGTTGAAATTCATTGTATATTATTGTAATTCATGTATGTTAATGGAAAGATTTGTTTTATGTATTGCTATGTTACAGTAAATAATTATTATTGGAATTTTGAAATATGAAAGAGATGCTAGATTTAGGGGTGCTTTGGGAAATATGAGTTTAACAATAGGTTTTCCTTTGATTCAAATTTATAGATGGTAAAAATGGTGTTGGATATTTATTTTAAATAAATTTGTAGAGGATAATTCAACAATTTGTGAAAGATCTAAGGGTTTACTAGTGAAGTTTTGTAACATTTTTAAGATGCTAGTGTTTAAGGGAAATGTTCATCTAAGTATGGGTGTTATTTTGATTCCAAATTTTATTTAGTAAAAGTTGGATATTGTGTTAAGTGAAATTGAATTTAATAGCTTATAGTGCAATTCTAGTGTGCAATTGATGATCAAATAATTAGTGTGTTGTGTTTCTTACCTCAAAAATGTAATAAAGAGATCTAAACGAAATAGTCCACCCTAGTATAAAATTCATGTATACCTACCCTTCATCGTGATTCTTTGTAGTATAGAAAACTAAAACCTTAGAATGAAATTAAATCTTTACACTGTATAACACCCTTTAGCTTAAGTAATTAAGATCCCAAGTTTGAGTTTATCACCATGGATTTTATGCTTTAGAGACATTGTCATTGTCGAACCCAAAAATTTGGAACGAAATGGTAAAACATTATCTTGAGTATAAAATTTCCCTCCTAGGTTTGGTAATCATGTGTGTAGTAAGGAGAGTGTGTTCTCCTAGGGTAGTGCCCCTTGGGAAACACACATTAAACATGGTCTAAAATCCTCTTGGAACAAAATATATGTTGAAAGGTGAAGATAGCTCAATAAAATTAGAAGCCACCTTTAAGAGTTGGGATCATAGATGAACTTGATACCCAATTTGAATTTTTATTTGGGTTCTATGGTGCAATACGAAAATTTTATTGTGAAACTTAACAACATTTTTGTGTATGATTATTTTTTGTACACGTAACAAATTGATGATGTATTTAGAGTAAGGTGAAATTTAGGTCATTTTCATATCATTTTAAAACCATCTTGTGATGAGAAGTGATACCCACATTTTATAAATTCTAATGTGAAACTTAACCCACTTAAAATGATGAACTACTCCATATTTCTCTCTCACTTGTCCTATTATGTATTGGATGTATGATGTGAAACTATGTGATCATTTATTAGAGATAAATCCCCTAAGACAGGGACTAGTGGTCTCATTGAGGATTCAAATGCCCCATTAGAAAAAAAAGGTTATACAATTCAGAACAAAAAGGCATATGAACTTAGTCAGGGAAAACCCTCTTGAGTTGGAAGAAAACAATACTCAGGAAACCTAATCTAGAAACAAAGTAAGGAAGTATGTTTCCATGTTAAGTTCCTTTGAATCCTTAACTAACTATTAGAACATAACTATAATAAAACTATAATTGATGCTTGTCCTTGGGAAGTGATAATGAGATGTTATTCCACGGGTTAAGTGAAACATGATCTTCATTGTAATGTGAATAAACCCTCTCACTATGGATAAAGAACCTAATTTATTATAATAATTATTGTGTACTAACTCAACTATTAATTTATAAATGAATGAAATAAACTTAACCCTAAATTCTTAAACAAAAAATGTGAACTTCACATCCTTTGGACTTACACTTGTTTCATTGTGTAGCGAAGGTATGATATAAGATCAAGATGCATGCCTTTAGGAGTGAATCCTAGGGATAAGACCTAGTAGCCATGTGTGTATGTAAATAGTATTATGTGAAACTAATTACCCTATTAATAAGAGAGAAATTAAACAAAGTAATTGAAATAAAGTAGATGATCCTTATTTAATAAGATACACTAAAAGTTAAATGTTAAACAATATAAAAGAAATTTGGAAAAAGGAAAAGGAATGTATGAATCACACATTATGAGTCTTTCTAGAACTTAAGTTAAGATTGAAACATGTTTGTAATAAATGTGGAAAACCTAAAATATCAGTTTAAGACTATAGTTGAATAATATATGTTGTGAATCGTTATGTTAAGCCTTGTCATTTGAAAAAAAAGTATTCCTTAATGTGTGTACACATGTATTCATGTTATCTATGTGGGTTAATGTTTGTGCAAACATATCATGTGTTGTATGTTTTCCTAAGTGATCTCTGTAGTTTTGTGTATACTTCAATGTAAGTAAAAAAAAATTAATTATAGTATTTTTACTGTTGTTTTTGTGTGTGTAAATGTGGGCATTACATTTGGTATCAGAGTGGAGGTTCATGCTCTTGAACCTTTGGGATGGATTGGAGTTGTGATGATTTTTGCATGGTGGTGGTGGTGGAGATTGGAAGAGTAATGTGATATATGTTGTTATGTGACCAACATTGTAATTGTGATATTATGAATGCACATGTTGTGCATGTCACTTAGTGTATTTGTTACCATGTTGATGTGCTTTGATGAGAGCATTCACTCTTTTTTCATGGATTCAATGAGGATTTCACATGTGTGATGTGCCTCCTTGTGTTGTGAAAATAATGTTATTGTGGATTGTGGAGTGTTGGAGTTTCTTATTATTTTGTGGTATGTAGGTGTGTTGATGTGTTGCATGACATAATTGGTGTATAGTGAATTGGATTGTATTGTGATGTTGCCACCATGTTGTGATGAATTGTGTGTCACCATGTTATATAGAAATTGATTTTATGTTGTAATGTTACTCATTGTTCATCATACATATAATTTGTGTAATATGTGATGGTTCATGTCATGATTTAGGGGCATATGGTGACATATGATTCCTATTGTACATTGATCACACTTTTGGTGCCTTATGTGGTAATGTGATGTATCATAACTCGTGAAAGTAATGATTGTGTTATACCATGCATATATACCATGAGTATGATGTTATGGTTAATGTGTGTGAATCACCATTGTGTTAGTGATGTAGTTATGTGTTATGTTGTGAACCCTACACTAACCGACCCTAAAGTAAATCGGTAAAAAGGTGTATGTTTAGAGTGAGAAAATGTGTACCGTTGACCAGTCACTCAAGCTGAGTACTAGATAGGAAGTGGAGTCTTACATAGACTAAAAACCCACTTTTGTTTATTTTGTATGTATGACACTTACTCAATGGGTGTCATGCATATTTTGTTTCAGACACCTTAGGATCAGTAGATGGTGACTTGTAATCCTTTCTCTCTCCTATATGGTTATCGTATGGATTCAACCTAAGTGTATTTATGACTATGTTGAGCCTTGTGGAAGTGGTGGAGGGATGATTCAGATAGAGATGATGACAATTGTATTATTTGATATGTTATTTTACGAGATGAGGCTCGATGTCTAAGTTCCAACAACTCGTTGAGTACCCCTTTGGTGGTCATATAAGGCCACATAGTTATTGTAATGTGTTATTTCTCTATACGTATTTTATTCGTAAATTGAACATTTTTTTTTTTTTGTAAAACCAGCAGTTTTCTTGATTGATGTGTTCTTATATTTTGGGCATTTTATTTGGTTGTTGCACTAACATGCAGATTTTGCACTAACTATGGCTATTTAGCCATTTTCTTTACTTAGTTTTAAATTTTCTTTTCAAGTTTAAAGGTTTTATATCCTAGCCCAAGGCTTGATATTTTTTCCACTTGGCATTTGAAATAGATTTTATGCTTGGTTCTAATGTCGTAATGTGTTGGAATAGGGTCATGGGATTCACCATGGAGTGGTGGAACCTATGGACCCACTTTGTTGTATGTGGGTACACCCCAAGGAGTTATAGATAACTAGTGGGTTGTTGAACCACAAGTTATTATGTCACTTGGGTTAGAGTTTTACTTATGTGCTTAGGGCCATAGGGTGACCCACCTCTTTTGGGGAGTGAAAAGGAAAATTTATCTTTATGTTATTATTTGAGGGAGGTATATGGAGTTGTTTGTGATGCTTTCAGAGGTATATGGAGGTGGTGCTTTAGTGTATATGGAGTTTTCATGTGATACTTTGAGAGGTATATGGAGTTATTTTGTGATTTTTGGGAGGTATATGGAGTTGTTTTGTGATGCTTGGGAGGTATATGGAGTTTTTTTGTGATGCTTCGGGAGGTATATGGAGTTGTTTTTTCTGATGCTTTGGAGGTATATAGAATTTTTTGTGATGTTTTGGGAGGTGTATGGTATTTATTACGATTTATGTACTCATGTGAGTCTGGTTATGTTTTTTGATGTTGAGGATTGATGCTCCTCATTGGGGAATATTTTTTGACCCCTTTTTGACTAAATGGGTACATTTTATGGTATTTGGTTATGTGAAACTAGTTGTATGTGTATGTGTTGTTGGAATTCCATGTTGTAGTAGTACACTTATGTTATGAGTACTATTATGTCAGGGCATAATGTGTAAAAGTACTTTGTTGTGTGGATCGTGTATGTCTTCCATGGTTTGGTTGAGTTCTTGTGATGTGATATAGTCATGAAAGTACATATCATGATGTCTTGTGAACCATTAGTGTTGTGTTTGACCTTTATGTATTGTGATGTTATTTTCTATTGGGCACCCACAAAACATAATAAACTAAAATCTTAAAAAATGAAATATTAAGAGTTGAGATTAATAAATATTGTTAAGGAAAATTAACTAAATAATTAATGTAAACTAAAAAATGGAACTACCAATCTTCACAGAACATTAAAATTTAAGATATTGCAAAATTTAGATTGCTTCCTTGTGGTCATGTTTGTACCAAAAGTTTTTTTTGTTAAATGATATGTGTCATTATTGACCTTATTGTGTTCGTACTTATCCTTTGAGCTTTTAATGTTGTGTCACATCGAGGATGATGATGGTTATAAGGGGAGGGAAATGTAGTGCCAAAAATAAAAAATAAATAATTAAATTAAAAAAGGATATTGTGGAAGTGGTTTGTTTTTCAAGAGTGGGTGGAAGAAATGAAATCCACATGAAGTCATGTGGTCTTCTTGAAAAAAAAAAGGCAGGGCCTCCTCATAAATTTGTTGGAACTGGCATTAAGTGCATAATAATTTTTGACTTTATTTTGATACCCATATGCCTTCACCAAACAAAAGCCATTTAGCATTGTAAAATTATACATTACTTTGATTTTGATCTAAAGTTTGATCAAATGAAATAATGAGAACTTCTCATGGAATACATTTTTTTAAAAAGTGTTGGTGATGTGTGCTCCTTCATGGGACAGCCAATGGCCTGTTCCACCATGTGAAACAAATAGGCCTCAAACCTCATTAGTCTACTTTTCCCATGACTCTATCCTGTCTCAAAAATTATAGCTCCGGAATAGGTGTGGACCTCCATTAAAGGAGAAATATATGGAGTTTTGTTAGGTGTTGTAGTTCAAGTGCTCTAGTAATGTATGCAAAAACATGGAATCCAATAAACTTTGTATATGACTTGTTTTGTACTAAATATTTGAAAAAATTGTAGTATGAATGAAAAAATATAGAAAACCAAAGCATAATGAAGATAGACATGATTTTGTCATATGTTGTAGATTCTGAAGTGATCTAGTAGGTATGTATGCAAAATGTGGAAGCATGTGCTTGACATGTGAACTATTTGACTAAATGCCTAAAATGTTTTATGGACTATGTGATAGTAGGATATGTACAAAATGGGTTTTTTGAAAAGGCCTTGGAACCTTTCAATAAAATGCAAAATCTAGGATTCATCCTTTTCCAACATCCTCCATTCTTGTACCAAAATGGAGGATTTAGAATATGGAATGGACATCCATCAAAGCATAAAAGATATAGGAATTTTGTCGTATTTTTTCGGATAGTCCTAAATCTCTTGTAAACATGTATTCTTAATTTGGGACCTACACAAGGTAGGCATATCATTGTTTAAAATATTGTAGTTTGATGTTAGCATTGGATAACGTGTGGTTAATGTAATGTCACCGTTGTTTATTTTTATTCTTTGTTTTGAGGTTGAAATTGGTAGTGAAATGACATTGATATTACTTTATTTTGGTTGTAGCATCAAATATTATAAAACCAAGCTCACATGAATTTTTCAACTTTAGACTCAAGCTTCGCAATGGTAGTTTTGCGGGATATATGCACAATGATCTTTTTGAAAAGGTGCTGTAAAACTTCTTGCAATCAAAATTAATTTAAAGCATGACTCCACAACCGTTGCAACTCCTTTTCCCCCATCTGGTTGCGTTCTTAGTGCAGTGAGATTGAGTTTGAAAGTGGATGATGTTGGCATTGTATGTTTTTTTTAGTGTTGCTTGAAATATGTGGATGCAACCTACATGAACTAAACTATTTGACAAATTCTGAAAGAAACTTGGACAATGGACCTCGTATACTATGATCCTTGTATGGGTGTTTTAACTTGGTCTTGTTGGTTGGCTTTGGTAAATGCGTTGAGTTATTAAATACGCTCCATGAGGTGGGTTGTTGATGCAAGTGTTGGTTTTAACCATGGAAAATGCGTTGAAATTGGTATTGACCCATCAAAACAAATGGTTTTATTAAATGATTCTTGAGAATTTGAAGAAAAGGAAATCGGGAGTGTTCTAGAAGCATTGCAAACCATTTGATGAAATGGCTAATAGAGGGATGAAGCCTTGTGGAGTGCATTGAAACTACATGGATTACCTTTCACTCTTTACATGAACTTTCAAATATTTCCCAGGCATGGTTTATCTCACCTTGTCCTTCATAATTATTGTACTTTAATTTTCCATTTTTAATAATAATAAATTTAAAACTTATGGATTATAGTGTAAAGAAATTGACATTTTATATTCAAATATTTTATATAAATTTTGTCTTGGAAAATAGTAAAATGTCATCTAGCACTTATGTACCCTCATAAGTCTTGGTAGTCAAATAAAAACTTAAACCCTCTTCCGGACATGATTTGGAAAATCTTCATAACCATATTAGATAGTTGTGACATCCTTTAAGTGAGAAGATGGGATTTTTTCCTTGAGAACCCACCAACTTCCATTCTTAAATTAGTAAATCACGATATTCAACCACTTGCAAAAACATTCTTCTAGCCCCATAAAAGAGATGTCAACATCATATGTGTTCCATTGTTATAGAGAGTCACATAAAGCTTTAGATTGACCCCAATCGATTGTTTGTACTCTCTTTTTTCCACTTCTCTAGGAGCCTTGTTACCTCGTTTTGCACTTTTAGGAAGTTGTTAAAATTGAAAAGTTGGGTTTCGTTTTGGCTTGCCATTTGGACCCTAAGAAATGAAATTCTTATCTGCCTTCGTTAAACCTCTAGTATTTTTACTAGACAATTTCCTAAAACATTTAGTTTGGGGAAAAACAATCTTCTTGATAGTTTGGAAAGTTTTTTGTAGGCTCAATTCATTGTTTGACTAATTTAAACTAGATCAAATGACATGTGGCTTTGGAAAATTTGACTCCATTTAAACCCGTTTGCAGTTCCGATTCCATCGACTAACTCGATTCTCCATATATAGGAGGAATTGTAGGAATCTTCCAGTGGAGATCAACCATCAAAAATAAGTTTTTATATGAGGTTTCTAGCCCTCAAGCTAAAATTTTTGTTGTTGTAAATTACTAGCCTAATTACGACCAGGTTGGCCTAAAAAACTAGCCGCCACTGTAAACCATTAACCTTGTTTTTAAATTCCGTCGATTCTATGAATCTTGGTATATAGGGGGACATGTAGGAATTCTCCCATCATGAATTTTCTTATTGGAAGATGAATTTTTAAAGTGCACTTTCTTAGCCTCGAGCCTAAAGTTTTTACAATTTGCCAACTAGGGAAAATGTAAAAAAAATTGTAGGACCCTAGTCAAGTTAGAAAATCATCATGGAAACTTATTAACACTTGTAAATAATTATTTGAAACTCTATCTTGTGGCTTGGCATGTGAAATTTGACTTTTGGAAAAATAGTGTTTCTCTCTCTTCCTATCTCTTTCTCTCTCCTTAGTTAAGAAATGAAAATGAAAATAAATATGTCTCTAACCCTCTCTTTTCGAATGCAAATTATTATTATTATGTAAATGGAAAACTAAAAACATTAATTATGTTAGATCTAGGTGGATGTCATGCCAATGATTTATCATTGATTTCATGCTCACATGGTTTTGTAGGATGCAAGTAAGATGGAAAAATGACATGGTTGTGATTCATTGTATATTATTGTAATTTATGTATGTTAATGGAAAGAATTTATTATGTATTGTTATGTTACCATGTAAAAATTATTATTATTTGAAATTTATAATATGAATGAGATGCTAGCTTTAGGGTGCTTTGGGAAATGTGCATTTAACTATAGGTGTTCATTTGATTCAAATTTACATATGGTAAAAAAAAGGGGATGGATATATATGTTAAATGAAGTTGAGATGATAATTCAATTTTGTGAAGTATTTAAGGGTTTATTAATGAAGTTTTGGAACATTTTAAAGATGTTAGTGTTTAAGGGAAATGTTCATCTACAAGTATGTGTGTTATTTTACTTCCCTTTTTGTTTTAAAAAGTTGATATTTTGTTAAGTGAAAATTGAATTTAATATTTATAATGAATTCCAGTGTGCAATTGATGATTAAATAATTGGTGTGTTGTGTTTCTTACTTGAAAAATGTAATAAAGCGATCTAAACAAAATAGTCTAGCCTAGTTTAAACTTATTGTATACCTACCCTTCATGTGTTTTTTGTAGTATAGAAAACTAAAAACCTTAGAATGAACTTAAATATTTACACTTGATAACAACCTTTATCTTAAGTAAATAAGATCCCAAGTTTTATTTTATCGTCATAGCTTGTATGTTGAGCGATATTTTCATGAACCACACATCTTAGAATGAAATGGCCAAAGATTATATTGAATTGTAATTTGCCTCCTAGGTTTGGTAATCATGCGTGTAGTAAGGAGAATGTGGTCTCTTAGGGTAGTTCCCCTTGGGAAACCAACATTAAACATGGTGTAAAATCTTCTTGGACTGACAAATATGTTGAATGGTGAAGATAGCCCACCAACCTTGGAAGTCACCTTTAAGATTTGGGATCATATATGAACTCGATACCCATTCTTAATTGTCATTTGGTTTTATATGATGCATATACAAGGTTATTGTGAAACTTAACAACATTTTTGTGTATGATTTTTCTTCTAGCAAACATAATGAATTGATGATTTCTTTGGAGGAAGTTGAAATTTAGATAATCCTCATATCATGTGTAAACCATATTTTGTTGAGAAGCAAGACCCACTTTGTGTAAAAGTCTAATGTGAACCTTAACCCCCTTAAAATGATGAACTACTCCATCTTTCTCTCTCATTTGTCCTATCGTGTATTGGATGTATGACATGAAATTATGTGATAATTTATTAGAGATAAATCCCTAAGAAACAAAATATTGGTACTCACTGAGGATTCTAATGCCCCACAGAAAAAATCACACACGATTTCATGTTGAACAAAAGGCATATGAACTTAGTCGGGAAAACCATCTTGAGTCAAGAAAACAATACTCCTCCTAATCTAAAAACAAAGTAAGGAATTATATTGCCATGTTAAGTTCCTTTGAATCCTTAACTATCTATCGAACATAACTATAATTAAACTATAATTGATGTTTTCCTTGGGAAAGTGTGATTGTGAGATGTTATTCCTAAATTAAGTGAAACATGATCTTGATTATAATGTGAATAAACCCTCTCGCTATGGATGAAGAACCTAATTTCTTATAATACTTACTATGTACTAAGTCAATTATTAGTTTATATATGAATGAAAGAGACTTGACATTAAATCCTTAAAAATAAAAGTGAACTTCACATCCTTTGGACTTACACTTGTGTCGTTGTGTAATGGAGAATTGATATATATTAAGATGCATGCCTTTAGGAGTGAATCCTACGGATAATACCTAGTAGCCATCTATGTATGTAAATAGCCTTATGTTAAAATAATTTACCTATTAATAAGCAAGCAAATGAAAGAAGTAATTGAAATAAAGTACATGATCCTTATTTAATAAGATACACTAAAAGTTAAATGTTAAACAATATAAAATAAATTTGGTAAAGGGAAGAGTGAATGTATAATCATGCATTATGAGTCTTTCTAGTGCCCTAAGTTAATATTAAAACATGTTTTTAACATGTGGGATACCAAGTGTAACACCCACAATTTTACCCACATGAAACCCAAGACAAACCTAGGTCAAACTAGAAAAATTATGGAATAATTTTTTTTTGTTAAACACACTCACAACATTAGATTCAAATTTATGGTCATCACATTCTCGTTTCTAAAATTACATTAAATTAATATTATTAATTTCCTTTAGATCCCCCTTTGAATAAAAATATTAAAATCTCTCAATACCATTTAATAACATTTAGTTAGTCTAAATCAAGACTTAGGCTCCCCTATAATTTACTTTAATACAATTTAATTTCACCTTAATTAAATTTGGTTAGTTAATCTCAAGGGTATTGTGGTCTATTTAATTAAATAATAAATTTCTATTATACCCACAAAGGGGTCAAAGCTTGCATTAAATAAAAGGTCTCTAATAAGACACTTGGGTTAGAAATAATAACACCCCCTACACAAACTAGAGTGGCCCCAAAAATAAAGTCTACCCATGCAAATTAAATTTGAATTTCTCTCACCCACTTCCCACCTAATTTTTGTAGGGATGAATCTCATCCATTGGATGGATTCATTTGGGGCCCTTAGATCTAGGGATTCAACTAACCCTAAGCATGCTTATGAAAAGCTCTTTTCTCTTTTGTTTTGGCTTATTGTTTCTCTTTTTTTTTTGCAGATTTGTGGAGGAGGAGGTGGAAGCCATGAGAGGAAATCTCAAGCTCATGGAAGGATGCACATTCTTCCTTTAATTTTTTGTTCTATTTACACCCTCTTCTAGGGTTGTAATGTATTTATTTATTTTGTTTATCTCATTATTTTAGCATTTTCCCAAATGGGCATATGGGTTTTTATCCCAATTTTAGAGAAATGAGGTAGAATGGTGTTTGAAATATACTTAGGAAACACACACACACACACACACACACACACATGTGTGTGTATATATATTTATTAAAATTTGTGTGTTTGTAATAAAAATTGAAATAAAAAAAATTTATTCAGTGATTATTAAATATACATACATACATACGTATCTATATCTATATCTATATCTAACCTATTATAAAATGGATTGCTCGGCCATGGATTTAAGGCCTTAGACAGTCCTAAAAAAATACAAGTAAAGCCAAATGTGAAGAGGAACCAGCAATCAGTGGTTTGTAAATGTTTTGCGGCCTAAGTATTTGGGTTGGGTTTTAAATAGGTGGTGTCAGTGACCTCCCCCCCGACCCCCACCATTTCCTTTAAACAAAAATGCACACCCATTATCGTGGCTAACAAAGCCTAAACAAAACTTAATTTATTTTTTGATTAATATTTATTCGGTTATTTAATAACATGTTTAATATAGTTTATATATATATCGATATATTTTTATATATCATAATATTAATAATATTTTAATATTAGTATTATTTATCAAATTAATAATATTCATATTACTAATAATATTAATTGATCTTAATCATTGTTTTAAATGTTCTTTTATAACTTTGAAAATGACATTATAAGATGTTAGTTATAAATTTTATTTTGACCTATTTTTACATTAGTTAACATTGGATTTATAAATATATTTATGATAGCTCAAAAATAAATTTATAAAATCTAATAAAGCTATAGTCAAATATGTAACCATGCATTCTCTTTACTTTACTAGATTAAAAGAAATTAATCCATTTGTTGACAAGATAAATATCCAATGAAAATTTTAAGAATTTTCCATAAACACATATGAGGTTTAAACTTTCTTCCAATCAATTCAAAGAGATGAAAAATATAGTTTAACTTATTATCACATGCCTTTCAAGTAATGCAATAGGAATTAATATTTCTTTCTTTCACAACATACAAGTTTTCAAACATTCCCACAAGTACTTTCTAACAAGGTTTTCCAATAGTTTTACAAAACAAGCTCAACACACCTAAAGAAGAACAATAATCAACTAAAATGAGAACAAAGTTGTTTTCTCTTCAATCACATTTCAATGAAACTTGATTCAATTTAACAATCTTATAGTCCCTCATTCCAACAAGTAATGAAATGATTTTCAACTTTTTCTTTCATTTACAATATCAACTAAGATTACATTTGATAATAAAACAACTAAAACTTCACTTTAAACAAATACAAGTTTACAAGCCCTCCATATACAAAATGGAGACAACATGATAAAATATTACAAGAGAGTCCATTATTATTTTCTCCAAATGCACAAGAATCCTTCATCATCTAAACTCCACCTTCTTCCAAGATCAAAACACAACCAAAAATGGGGGAGTAGGCAACACTCTCCACCCAACCATTACTCCAATGAGGAAGTGAAGCCTACTTCCTCATTGCCCCCAAGCCCCAACAATGAGACAATAAGGAATATTTGACAACCATGGCAACAAAATACAAGGCTTCCACATTTACTTTCAAGAAACATTCATACAAGAAAATAACCACAAAACACTCATTTTTAAACACAAACTTCCCAAAACAATGGCTCTAAAACAAGCCAAGTAGAGAAAGGAATATGGGGATACCCTTGTGCCTCCCAAGGGTTTGGATGCCCACCTCAAAAACCTCCAAAACACAATCAACCCCAAAATCTCTTATTCCTCCCTAAAACTACAAATATATATCTTATGCTCCCTCACTCTTATGCCTCCCTCTCTCTTATGGCTCCCACAATGAACAAAATAACAAAATGAGAACAAGGTGGGGCATCCAACCCACTCCCTCCTAAATACCCAAAAGAAACTCTTATGCCTCCCAAAAATTTCATCCCCATTTCACTATCTCATACACATCCTAAGGACATTTCACTACCCAACAACATCAAGCAAGAAAACACATTTATTCAACACATAAACATACAAGGCAAGAGAAGAAAACAAGGGTGCAAGACCCTACCTTGCCATAGAAAGACTCCAATTCACAAGCAAGTCCCAAAATCCTCCAAGCTCAAGCAATTCCAAGAAATCTTCAACTCCAACAAGCACTCCAAAAAAAGCATTCCAAAATGAGAGAGCCAAAACCAAACAAGTAACCCCCAAAACTTCACAAAAATTCTAATAAATAGAAAAGAGGAGAGGAAGATGATGTGGCTCCATGTAGGATGCCACATCATTTCTTCTCCATCCCACATCACCAAATCAAACCATACCCCAAAGCATAATAAATTGGTGGTTGGGAAAAGACCACCACCTTCTTACACACTCAACCCAACCCACACCCCTTAAGGACAAAATTAATTACCCATGTAAGAAAAGTTCACTTGATTTCCCTTTTCCTTCATTAAAACAAAAATAGGACCTAAAATAAGTCCCTCACATCATAGGATAGGTGGGTGGGTGGCTTTAAGAGGTGTGGGACAAGATTAGCTTGTCCCAAAAGTCTCCAAAATAGCCTAGAAGGTCAAAATCCGAATTTCACAAGGAAGATTGAGTACACACAACCGAAAACACTTTAAATTCATCCCAAACCAACACACATAAAATATACCCCTCATTTATTTCACCCCATTTTTTCACATCCTACTTAGCACTAGATAAACATTTTTAAATTAACTTAAGAGGGTTGAAAAACATAATTAATAAAAGTGACTCCACATGCACATAAAAATAAATAACTCACAATTAAATAAAAATACACAAGAAAAATTAAAAACATTCACAAGGTCACTTTTGAGGTCACCCCAATGGGGACCTCCTAACAAACTACAAAATAACAACAATTTACGAAAACACGTGTTGCCATGGTGACCTGTTGCCAATACTCCATATTCTTTCACTATTGGTTTCCTATCCCTCTTTGGTTTATTATGTTACAAACACCTATAAAATTCAAGACAATACCTTTCTAGCCTTGTGGCCATATTAACAATTTCAAATAATAAAATTCATGCATATACATATAATCAATTATCACAACTTAAACCAAGACAAGTATTTCAAGATTGTTCACAATTCCAATTATTTCAATTTCATTACTATATAAACTAGCAATAAGATGATCCATAGGGATCTTAAATAACTCTACTTCATCAGAAACAGTCAACACAAAGAAGGAAAACAATGAAACAGAGGTTTGTTTATTAAGTAACAGGATTGCCACCCTGCATGGGGTGGCGATTATCATTAACCGCCACCAGCCAAGGTGGTGGTCCCAAGACTACCGGTCTGCATAGGGCGGTGGTCCTGGCCATTACAGATAGAAAACTAAATTTGAAACAAACAGCCTCTGAATTTTAAAGGATGTTTGTTTCTCTTCTCCTTCATGACCTTTCCCATTCTCCAGTGCATGGGAGGACATGAGAAAGGCTATAAATACATGATTGTAGAAGTGTAGAAGATCATCGAAGCATGGGAGCAAGTGAGCAAGAAGTCTTGGTGTTGGAAATTGTATTTTTGTAGAAGAAAGGAGTGTTGGATAGAGAAAACAAGTAACTAAAAGGAAGTGTTGAGATATTATCTACTTCTCTTTCTTACTTATTGTAAATTATGTACCTATTGATTTGAATTGGCCAATAGAAGTGGGAAGAAAGAGCAATTTCCCTTCCCAAGGTTTTTCCTCCATTGGAGGTTTTCGAGATAAAATTGTTAGTGTTATGAGATAATATTCTTTCCTTTACTACAATTGTTGATTCTAAGCACAATAGTAATTCATTCACTACCTATCTCTGTTATTTTCTAATATAAAGTAAACATCAACGATTAATTTGTGATTTTGTGAATAATTCCAAAGTTGAAGAGTTTACAGATCATTTTGGTATCGTGAGCTGACAAGTATCCGGGATTGTGGTATTTCATTCTTTAATTTTTATGACAGTGTGACAAGATCTAAAGGCGAAGAAGCTTTACCTTGCGATCTAGAGATTTCTACAAAGAAGTGAAAATAGAGAATTTGGGGAGAAATGGAGGAATAGAACTTGGTCCATAGAATTGAGATGCTTTAGAGACCATGATGGATAGGATGTTTAGAAGACAAGAGGAACTTGCAAATTTGCGGAGAAGACAGCTTCCGTCAAGCAAGACTCCATGGACTCAATGGTTTGAGGCTTAGCCGAAAATTTTGTACAGAGGCAAGAGTCACCATGAAGAAGATTATGGGGAAGAGCATGAAGAAGAGACTTCTAACACAAGAGAAAAGGTAAAATCTGAACATATTCCTTTTAAAGTTGATACTAAAATCAAAATAAAAAGCTTTGAAGGAAAAGTAGCGACATAATTAATAGATAAATGGTGGAAATAGTTAGAAGTCTATTTTAGTGTCCATAATGTCTACGAGGCACAAAGGATCACCTTTGCACGTCTCAAAATGGAGGGAGATGCTCTAGTTTGGTGAAAAACTCATCTAACTACTTGTGAAAAGAAGAAACGTCCTATTGTGAAATCTTGGAAAGAATTTAAGGAATTACTTAGAGCTAACTTCTATCCTATTGGCCATAAAATTGACCAAATGATTAAATGGCAGTATTTTAGACAAGGCAGTGGTCAAAGTGTGTAGGACTATACTACGGAGTTAAGGAGGCAAGCCATGTTGTTGAACATGGATTTGGAGGATGAGGATATTCTGACCAAATACTTGGGAGGAATTCACACTCACCTTCAAAGAAAATTCATCTCCACAAAGCCCAAGGATCTCAATGAAGCATGTGTACATGCATACTACATAGATGATGAGAACATGAAAGGAGAAGTAGAGCCGAGGATAAAGTAGTAAAAGAACCAGCAAATGAGAAAAGGATTATGAGAAAACAAGTAACAAGAGTAAGTGGAAAGGGAAAGGTAAAAAAGTTGCCACTACTTTAAATACTTGTAAAGATCCCAAGAATTTTTGTAAGAATTGTGATATCAATGGTCATATTGACGCTACATGTTGGAAGTTACATCCGGAGTTACATCCAAAGAACCAAACCAAGGACTCCAAGAATTCCATGACAGTTATAAAGATAGAAGGGGAGGTGGAAATTGAAGATGACTCTGATGTAGATGAAAGGCTTGGATGCATGGCCACCAACATGGATAATGAAGAGGAGATGAGTAGACTATTCTAGATCAAAATCCAGATCAAGAGGACTAAGGTAAATGCTTTGGTTGATACCGGTTCTCAATCTAACTTGATTTCTAAGGTAGTTGTAAAGAAGCTTGGTCTTGAGACTTACGAGCATCCACCCATATCCTTTGGGTTGGGTGAAGAAGGGTGTTGAAATTTAGGTAACAAGAAGATGTAAGGTCAAGTTTGGGATAAATTCCAAATATATAGATGTTTTTGAAGTTGATGTTATTCCACTTGATGCTTTTGATGTGGTATTCGGGAGTCCTTACTTTTATGTTAGGGATGCTATCTTTATGAGAAGGGAAAACTGGTACAGATGGGTCAAGGATGGGATCGGCTACAACATTCGGTACACCAACAAGACATGAGTTACTATGGTAAGTGTTAACCAAGGAAAATTACTTATTCAAAATCGTAATCGGTTTCGTTTGCTTTTGTTAAAGGATAAACAAGATGGGGTAGAAGTTTTAGAGATTTATAACCAAGGAAAACAAGATTTGGATAGTATTATTTAGTCTTTTTATGAATTATTTCAGGTTGTTAGTGGATTACCACCAAAAAGGGAAGTAGAGAATGAAATTCAGCTATTGCCGAGTCACACTCTCACTTTTGAACATCGAGTTGTATAAGCAATCCTTCTTTGAGAGTATTGTGGTAAAGAAACAACTCTAAGAACTAATAGACCAAGGGGTGTTACCTCACGAGCACCTCACAATGTGGTTTACCTGTTTTGATGGTGCCAAAGAAGGATGGTTCTTGGAGAATGTGCATCGACTACCACGCTTTCCACTTCCCCGCATAGATGATCTCTTGGACCAGCTTTAGCATGCCAAATTTTCACGAAGTTGGATCTCAAGTTAGGTTATCACCAAATCGGGATGAAGGAGGAGGATATATGGAAGAATACCTTCAAAACAAAACAGGGTTTGTATGAATGGTTAGTACTTACTTTTGGAATATGCAATGCACCTGCTACATTTATGAGATTGATGAATGATGTATTAAGGGATTTCATAGATTCAAGTGTCATTGTATACCTAGATGATATCTTGATTTTTAGTGCCACGGGGAAGAACATCTAACGCATTCATAGCAAGTCTTGCAAGTTCTCGGGAGAAATAACTTGTTAGGAAATAAGAGATAAAATATGCGAGAATAATCCCTTATAGAATCGCAATAGTAGAAACTAATATAAAGAAAATATTACGAGATCTGAAATAAAAGTGCGAATACATAACACAACACAAAGAGACAAGATTTAATGTGGTTCACCCAATTTTTGCTACATCCACCAAGAATTACTTGCTCGATTTTATTACAAGCCTCCAATCTCTCAATACAATACCCAGATCCATTTGGAGCTATGCTCAACAAACTCTATAGAATTCACACCCGAATTCAAAGCACATCTGCAATACATTTTCTTATCTATCTATCATATGCATAAGACCATATAAATAGACAATTGCTTAAGTAGTTTGATACAAAACCATGGGTATCAAAATAATGGGTACCGAAAAACCATGGGCCCAAAAACAACCCATAACGGTTACCCATTACCCATGGGTTAATAAACCACCCATGAAAATTTGCTTCGGGGGCTTTGCCCCGCTCACCCGCGAGTGGGACCACCGTAAAAATACTCGAGTGTAACACATAAAAGGTGTACCACACTCTAACATGAAAATATATAGAATAATCCCTTACAGAATCGCAATAGTAAAAACTAATATGTAGAAATATTACGGATCTCAAATAAAATTGCGAATAAATAACACAACACGAGAGACAATATTTAATGTGGTTCACCCAATTTTGGCTACATCCACCAAGAATCACTTGCTTAGATTTTATTACAAGCCTCCACTCTCTCAATACAATACCCAGATCCATTTGGAGCTATGCTCAACAAACTCTACAGAATTCACACCTGAATTAAAAGCACATCTACAATACATTTTCTTGTCTATCTATCATATGCATAAGACCATATAAATAGACAATTGCTTAAGCAATTTGATACAAAACCATGGGTATCAAAACAATGGGCAAAAAACCGTGGGTATTAAAACAATGGGTACCGAAAAACCATGGGCCCAAAAATAGCCCATAACGGTTACCCATTACCCATAGGTTAATAAACCACCCATGAAAATTTACTTTAGGGCTTCACCCCGAACACCCTCGACTCCGCTCACTTTGGCGAGTGGGACCGCCGTAAAAATACTTGAGTGTAACTCATAAAAGTGTACCACACTCTAACATGAAAATAGGCTCCACAAACATAACAATCTCCCACTTGAGACTGATTTCCATTGAGTAAGCTTCTCACCCTTCACTATCATCTGCAAAGGCCAACCAAAGTGAACATAGCTTTAGTTTATCCTTGTGACCACCTTGGTCATCATGTCTCTGAGGATTTTGACTGGTATGAATCTAATCCAACTTCAACTTATCTTCTTCCAAAGCTATCTTGATGAAATGATATCTTAAATCTATATGCTTCATCCTCGAGTGGAAATCATAGTTCTTAGCTAGGTGTATAACATTATGGCTATCACTATGCAGCTTACATTCCTTCTCGCTTATGCTCCAACTCCTCAAGCAATTGTTGTAACCAAATCATATCTTTGATTGCCTTTGTGGCAGCAACATACTCATCCTTCGTGGTTGATAAAGCCACCAAATTCTATAGTCGTGAAATCTAGCTCACTATTGTCCCATGTAAAGTGTAAATATAACTTTGTTATGCTCCTCCTGCTGCACAACATCTCCAGCCATGTCTGAATCTACATAACCACGTAAAGTGGTGTTTGATCCATCGTAGCACAAAACTCTCCCCATGGTCCCTCTCAAATCTTGAAGGATCCACTTTACTACTTGCTAATGCTTTTTACCTAGATCACTCATAAATCTAGTCATAGCTCCCACTACATGGGAAACATCGAGCCTAGTGCACACCATAGCATACATCAAAATGCCAACCGCTGATGAGTAAGGTACCTTGGACATCTGCTTTCTTTCTTGTTCTGTCTTGGGACACTTTGCTCCTTTGATAACTTAAAATGGCCTCGCCAAAGGAGTCCCAACCGGTTTAGCATCCTGTGTGTTAAACGTATCCAATAACTTCTTAATGTACTACTCCCGAGATAAAGTTAGCTTCCGTTCCTTCCTATCCCGAGTTATCCTCATACTAAGGATTTGTCTAGCTACCCCAAATCCTTCATATCAAAGGATTCACTTAGTTGTTTCTTGAGTAATTTTATTTCCTAAATGTTTTTACCTGCAACCAACATGTCATCAACATAAAATCATAGGATAATATGACTTCCATCCTCAAATTTCTTTGTATACATGCAATGGTCGAATGACATCTAATATAACCTTGTTCCATCATGAAGCTATCAAACTTCTTATACCATTGACGTGGAGCTTTTTTCAGGCCATACAAGATCTTCTTCGCTTTTCACACCATCTCCTCTTTACCTTTGACTTCATATCCTTCCTCTTTGCATATATAGCTCCTCATCTAAATCACCATGGAGAAATGCGGTGTTTACGTCTAACCTGTTCTAAGTGAAAGTATTATGCTACCACTATTCCAAGAATAGTTCTCATAGAAGTCATTTTTACTACAGAGAAAAAAATCTCATCAAAATCTATACCTTGTTCTTTGCAAAACCCCTTGACCACTAACTGGGCATTCTATCTTTTCTTTCCTCCTTCATCTTTAACTCAGTACACCCACTTATTTTGTAATGCTCTTTTTCCTTTTGGTAGCTTCACCAAATCCCAAGTCTAGTTCTCTATGAGAGACTTATGCTCCTCATCCATAGCTTGCTCCCACTTCTTCTTGGCATCTACCCGCATTGCTTCATCAAAGCTCTCTAGCTCTCCACTATCGGTGAGTAACAAATAATAAAGAGAAGGAGAAAAAATTTAGGTTCTTTTCTTACCCTAGAATACCTCCTCACTTTGTAGGATTTTGGGTTCCTATTGAGTTGGTTCTTGAAATGATTTATGGGTCAATTTGTCCCATCAAGAAGATCCTCTACCACTCCATATTCTTTCTTGGATTCTTCCCTATTTTCCTGCAACAGTTGCTTATACATGACTTTCTCATTAAAGACCAGATCCCTAGACCGAATGATTTTCTTGTCCTTAATACTCCAACATTTAAATCCAAAGTCATCACCACCATAACCAATAAAAGTGCATTTTTCTAATTTAGCCTCTAGCTTGGTCCTTGTTATCCAAAATTCACCCCTCAAGGTAATTTTGATAACATGCATCAAATTCTTTTGTCCCAAGCAATTATATTGAGTCCAGGCAAAAATTCATATTTCTAGGGTCCCCTCATATTTTTTCTAACTCCCCTGTCCAAGTAGAAGAGAGCAAGTTCTGAGAAAATGTAAAAAAAAAAATCTGCAAAACAAGCTCGGGCCAGGAAAAATCACGAAAAATGGCTAAGTCCTAGTCCTAGAAGCATTTGGGACAAGTGGGACAAAAAGGCGCGGATCGGCCGAAATGAGCACAGGCGGCCCCGGAAGCAATTGGGACATCTGGGACAAAAGTACGCGGCGGGCGCGAAAAGCCGATCTGGCCAAAAGAGAAAAAAATTGGCTAACTGCTGAGAGGGTCGCCTTTGGGACAAGCGGGACAAAAAGACGCGAACCGGCCGAACCGGGCGAAATGAGTCAAGGCAGCCCGAAACAGTCTGGGACGCGTGGGCCAAAAGTACGCGAACCGGCCGAAATGAGAACTTTTGTCCCGGAACAGTTGGGACAAAAGGGCGCGAACCGGCCGAACCGGCGAATTTGTCCCAGACGGTCCGAAACCAAATGGGACATATGGGCCAAAAGTACGCGAACCGGCCGGTTCGGCCGAAATGGGAAATTTCAGCACTGTACCAAATGGGACAAAGGGACGCGTGGGATGCGAAAAGCCGAAATGTCCGAAGGCAGGGAAGAAAAGTCAACGTTTGGTCCGGAAACTTCAAACGGCCATAACTTTTGACTCCGAGCTCCGATTTTCATAAAATTGGACTTTCTCGAGCGAGCATGGCGTCCTATATGCCAAAAAAGAAACATGATTTTAATGAGGGTAGATATATTTAAATAAAATAAACATATTCGGCTCCAGTCAATCAATGCTCATTCCCGTCAAATGACAGAAAACGCCTGCCAGACCCAAAATAGCTGCCCACACTCAGAAGGCCATAACTTTTGCATTTCTCAACGAAATCACACAAAATTGGTACCATTGGAATCGTGGTTCCGAGACCGATGCACATCAATCAAGAAATTCCATATTTGATCAGAAATTGATTGATTTTTTTAAGGAAACGTGGCCTGGTTCAGAACAGTGTTTTATTTGGTAGCTGGGAGTGCAATTAAGAGGCATGGTCCTCATTCCTTCTCTGCTGCAGCACATGGGACAGTATGGGGATCCTTTTGCAAGTAATGTATACCCATTCCACTCAATTTAATGCCTCTTACAGGTGGTTGAAGGACAGATTTCGGGATTTCCATTTTCCCTTCTCTTTTCCTTCTCATTTTTCTATAAATTGGAGTGTTGGGCTCATTGTAAAGGGGAGAGTTTTTGGGTAACAAAGCTCTGTCAAAATTGCTTTGTGAAGCCAGTGTGTTGCAGGCCCTTGTAGTGGACTCCTTGCATGGTGATCCAGGCCCTTATCTTGTAATAGATTGAACTGTGCATATCATGAAGCAATAAAATATCAGTTTGTGGATATATCTTCCCCTGCTGTGTTTCCTTGCATTCTTCTTGCCCCTTTAATCTTTCTACAAGTATATTGTGTCTATTTATTATGTTCTTGCAGGAATTCATTATCATTGTGTGTGCTTGGAATATTGCTGTGAATGCATTTTGCTGGATTATGGTGAACTGTCATCACCTCTTCTAGTGTGCACTTTGCCTCTGTATTTCACACATTTGGAGATTACTCTCACACCCTCTTTTTCTGGTGTATCACCGCTTTAGTGTAGGCTTTCATTTTATGCATTCTCTCTCTCTGGTCCCTTGGAATTTTAGGTTAGAATAGCTAGTTTCTCCTGCATTAGAGTAGATTGTGGCAGGTAGTTTAGGAGCAAGAACCAGCTTTCTCTGGAGGTCTATCTCAAGTAGCAAGTCCCACAACTTGGAGATAGTACCCATGTTATCCAATCACACTGGATGCTTAGAGTGATCAAACTAGAAATTTGATCAACATCCGGGTCTTTGTGATTCGGTGATAACAAATCCTATCATCCTTGTCAATATGAGAGAACACCTCACATACAAAGACTCTAAGAAATGAGTAATTGAATTTCTTACCATACCAAGCCTCCTTAGGTATACCTCAATCCAAGGCACTTGAGGGTCCTCTGTTTATCAATTACATAGTTTGTGCTCACCGCTTCGTCCAAAAATAAAGAGGTACTCTGCATGTATCCTCATGCTCCTAACACAATCCATTATTGTTCTCGGTCATCCTCTCGACACCCAATTCTCTTTGTGGGGTTAATGGAACCATATTTTTCCTATGGATTCCATTCTTAGAACAATAATCATCAAATTCATTACTACAATACTCCCCTCCATTATCCGATCTCGAGACATTTTAACTTAAGACTTCTTTCATTCTCTACCAAGTCTTTCCATTTAACAAAAGTATCAAATACATCGATTTGTTTCTAATACAATAAACCCAAACTTTCCTTGTTGCATCATCAATACAAATAACATAATAACTTGAGCCCCAAGAGATGATACCCGAGCCGCCCCCACACACCAAAATGTACTAGCTCTAACTTACTCTCTTTCTTCATAGGTCTAACCTTGAGAAACCTTACTTGCTTCTTTTTCCCATATATGCGCTTCTCACAAAATCAAACCTATTTACGTATATCTAGGAATTTTTTTATGATGTTCATGCCCTTATGGCTCATATGACCGAGCCTATAGTGCCATAATGTTGTATTTGCATTTGAAGCCACAAGATTATAGTCATTAGTACTATTAGTGGTTAAATACAAGGTTCCAACCTTCTTACCTGTTGCCACCACAAGAGCACCCTTGGTAACCTTCCAAGATTCGGCTGTAAATAACACAAGACAACCATCACTTCCTAATTGCCCCACCGATATCAAGTTTCTCCTTAATGTAGGTACATGTATGACATACTTCAATAGCCATGTATTCCCATTCTACATCTTAACACAGAATAAACCTTTTCCAATTATACTGCAAGGCTCATCATCACCAAGAAAAACATGCCCAAAATCCCCTTGAACATAATCAACAAAATAATGCCTATGTGGAGTAGCATGAAAAGAAGCCATTGAATCTAAAACCCAAGATTCAGTAATATTATGCAAAGAAAGAATCAAAGCATCCTGACATACATTACCCGATGCCACATTTGCCTCCTTTTTTTCTTCTTATTGTTTCTTCTTGTCTCAAAGCTCCTAACAGTCCTTCTTTGCATGCCTAGACTTTCCACAGTGCTAGCATACTATCTTGCTTTTGGATTTTGACCTTGCCTGATCCTTTGATTTTCCACAGATTTCCTCTACTCTTCATCTCCGTCTAGTTTCCATTGTCAAGCATTCCCTGAAGTAGAAGATTCACCAGAGCTTTTTCTTTGCATTTCCTCACTTAGAATAACCCCTACAACATCCTCAAACTTCAACTTTGAGTTAGTAGGAACCGAGTTGCTTACCGCCATTACCGGGTTATTCGAACTCTTAGGTAAAGAGCACAAAACTAATAAAGCCCTAACTTCTTCATAAAATTATATTATAACCAAAGCTAGCATATTTACAACCGTATTAAAATCATTTACATGATCTGCTACTAAACCATTCTTAGACATCCTCATATTAAACAACTTTTTCATTAAAAATATCTTATTAGAGGCGAGGGGTTTTCATACAACTTCCTAATGCATCCATCATTTCTTTTGTAGTCTTTTCCTTTAAAACATTAAATAATACCGAAGATGCAAGACATAGCGATCATTCCAAGTGCCTTTTGATCTAACAAATCCCATTCCGCATCTCATACTCGAGGGTTTGTTCACCTTCTCGGACATCGAGTATAAAGATCCTTTTGATAAAGGTAATCTTCCATCTACATCTTCTAAAGACTGAAATTCTACCCGTTGAATTTATCAACCCTAGATCTTTGATCATCTGCCATAGCTCCCACTCAAACTAAAAACTTCCCCCCGATTCAACACTTCACAAAACCAAACCAAGATTTGATACCAATTGTTAGGAAATAAGAGATAAAATATGCGGAATAATCTCTTACGAGAATCGCAATGAAGAAACTAATATGTAGAAAATATTACGGATCTCAAATAAAAGTGTATAATAAATAACACAACACGAGAGAGACAAGATTTAACATGGTTCACCCAATTTGGGCTGTCCACCAGAATCACTTGCTCATATTTTATTATAAGCCTCCACTCTCTCAATACAATACCTAGATCTGTTTGGAGCTATGCTCAACAAACTCTATAAATTCACACCCAAATTCAAAGCACATATGCAATACAATTGCTTGTCTATCTATCATATGCATAAGACCATATAAATAGACAATTGCTTAGCGCTTTGATACAAAGCTGTGGGTATCAAAACAAATGGAAAAAAGCGTGGGTATCAAAAGAATGGGTACCAAAAACCATGGGCACTGAAAAACAACCCATAACGGTTACCCATTACCCATGGGTTAATAAACCACCAATGAAAATTCACTTGGGGCTTCACCCCAACCCCTTGACTTTGCTCATTGGCGAGTGGGACCGCCAGTAAAAATACTCGAGTGTAACACATAGAAGATGTACCACACTCTAACATGAAAATAGGCTCCACAAACATAACACAACTACTTTGTAATATGAAGCAATGTGAATTTTCCAAACAATCACTTGTCTATCTTGGGTACGTGGTTTGAGGAGGAGAGCTATGAGTGGATCGATGGAAGCCATCAAAAATTGGCCAACACCAATAGGAGCCATAGAGACTAGAAGCTTTGTGGTAGCAAGGTAGTACATACGGAAGTTCATTATGGGTTTCTCGGTAATTATAGCACCTCTACGCACAGGGCTACAAAGAGTAAGTGTTTTGACTAGGGTATGGAATAAGACAAATCCTTTGAGTTATTAAAATACAAGATTAGTCATGCTCCAAAGATTGCTCTTCCTAGTTTGCAACAAATTTTTGAAGTAGAGACAGATTCCAGTGATTATGCTATGGGTGTAGTGTTGCTTCAAGGAGGTAAACCCGTATGTTATCATTTTGAAACCTTTAGTTTAGTAGTTAAAGGATATTTAGTATATGATAAAGAAATGTATGCACTAGTTCAAGCAATTAAAAATGGAAACATTATTTGTTGGGTAAAAAAACTATTATGCACACTAACCACAAAACTCTCTAGTATTTGCAAGCACAGTCTAAATTGCAGTAGGCAAGGCACTACAAATGAATGGGGTTTCTTCAACAGTTCCATCTAGTGATCAAATACAAGAAAGATACTACAAATTTGGTGGCAGACATGTTGTCTAGGCCACCCACACATGAAAATTTCTCATGTTTGGCCACCATCTCTTAGATTGAGCCCTTCATAAAGGAAGCTTACAGAGAAGCATATGCCCAAGACAAAGACTTTTGGGTAACAATTCAGAAGTTGCGGTCCCAGGGGCTGAAAAGATGGGGATTGAAGATTGTTATCTCAAGGATAGGCTGCTCTATCGACAAGGGAAACTTTGTGTGCCTAAAGAAGAAAGAATTATATTGAAGAGGGAAGCACATACTTGAAATTAGCTGGAAATTTTGATGTTGGTAAGAACTTATCCCACTTGCAAAGGTATGTATATTAGCCCAACATGCGAAGAAGAAGTATCAAAATTTATTCGTGGATGTAAACTTTTTGTACTAACAAGCCTAAAACTAGGAAGGAAGGTTTGTATATGCCTTTACCAAGACCTAATCATCTGTGGGAGGAAATTTCTATGGATTTTGTAGGAGGATTACCTATGTATAAACATGGCCATGACTATATCTATGTTATGGATAGATTCATAAAATGTGTATAATTATGGCATGTAAAAAATAGTAAAAGCACATGAGGTGGAAAATATTTTCTTTGCTAATGTATGGGTGAATTTTTGTTTTCCAAAGTCTATTGTGTTTGACAGAGATTCTAGGTTCTTGGGAAGTTTTAGACTACTTTGTGGGACAAGATAGATACCAGGTTACTGAGGAGCACAACTTTCTATCCACATACGGATGGAAAAACAAAGGTGGTAAACAGACTTTGGTAGAGTTTATAAGAGTGTATAACAAGAAGTACCTAAGGACTTGGAGCGAGTCCTTAGCCTACATTCAACATTCCCGAAACTAGGTAGTACACACATCCACTATGAAGTCACCATTTGAAGCATGCTTGGGATATCTACCTACAAATCCACTAGACATAGCAGTTGGACAAAGTAGGATGAGGAGGATACACAAGACACAAAGGTGAATAGAGCCAACAAGTTCATTGAGAGGATCCGGAAAATCCATCTCAAGGTCAAAGAACAAATAGAAAAATCTCAAGCAAAGTACAAAGCTAGGCACGATTAACATAGGAGAGAACACAAGCTTCATGTTGGAGACAAATTTTGGCTTTACTTGAGCAAGGAGAGACTACAAGGTCAAGCAAGGAAGCTCAAGCCACTATGATATGGACCCTTCACCATATTGGAGCAGGAGTTGGGAAAATGATTTTCGACTTGACTTGCCATCATTCATGAGGATGTGCTCTGTAGTAAATTGCAAGATCTTGCACCTATATGAGCCATCCATGTTAGATGAAGATGAAGAACTAAATTTGTTACCTTCCATTTAGGATTGCATCTTGGACTCATGAGGCGAATTGGAGGAGGATGTAGTGCTATAGAAGAAATTCAAAGAGACTAGGAGAGGTCAACAGAGTCTTGGTAGATTGGACTGAAAGGAAAGACACCAAGGCAAGCCCATGTGGTACTCAAAGGAGAAATCAAGTGAATTGTTCCCTCATCTACTCTCCCACTAAGATTTTATGGGACCAAAAGCCTCCTAAGAAGTGAAGGTTTGATCCATAGGGATCCAAAATAACTCTACTTCATCGAGAAAAGTTAGGACAAAGAAGGAAAAAAATGAAATGGAGGTTCTGTCTGTTAAGTAACAGACCACCGCCCTATGCGGGTGGTAGTTATAGAACCATTGCCCAGCTAGGGTGGCAGCCCTAAGATGCCCGATCTACATAGGGTGTCCGTCCAGGCCATTATGGACATAAAACTAAATTTGAAACGAACAACCTCTGAATTTTAAAGGATGTCTATTTCTCTTCTCCTTCATGACATTACCCATTCTCTAGTGCACGCGAGGACATGAGAAAGGCTATAAATACATGATTGTAGAAGTGTAGAAGATCATTGAAGCATGGGAACAAGTGAGCAAGAAGTCTCAAGATCTTGGAAATTGTATTTTTGTAGAAGAAAGGAGTGTTGACAGAGAAAGAAAGTAAGCGAAAGGAAGTGTTGAGATATTATCTACTTCTTTTTCTTACTTATTTTAAATTTTTACTTGTTAATTTGAATTGGCCAATAGAAGTGGGAAGAAAGAGCAATTTACCTTCTCGACTGGTTTTTCCTCCATTAGAGGTTTTCCAGGATAAACTTGTTGGTGTTATGAGCTTATATTCTTTCCTTTACTACAATTGTTGATTCTAAGCACAATAGTAATTCATTCACTAGCTATCTCTATTATTTTCTAATAGAAAGTAAACAACAATGATTAATTTTTGATTTTGTGAATAATTCCAAAGTTGAAGAGTTTACAAATCATAAGATCATGACATTAATTATATCATCAAGCATCATATAATTAGCAAAGTAAATGCATTAGTCCAATATAAGCTCAAAATCAACAATTGGATATATCCAAATATGCATATAATTCATCCCGTAATCATGTCAATATTCTAAAATCCATACTATCTATAAATAAACCAATAAAAATAACAATTTTGATATGTGAATATCTAAAGTGTGATAGAAAGGTCAATAAATCTATTCTATTCTAAACAACATCATAATCATATAAATGTCAAAGTGGAGTGGGCACTACATCCGCTTCCCCTTAGAATCGACTTCCTCCTAGAATTCACTAGAAAAATGTGGGAACTGTGCTCTCGGGGCATGGTATCCTCCCAAGTAGCTATTTTCTCGTCGTATCTATCCAACTAAACTTGAACCTCGATCAATCTCTCTACCTCGAAGGCCCAGAGTCCCACACTCTAAAATATGGATGGGAACCACCATCACTTGCCCCTAATCATGCACCTACAACGAGGTCCAATATAATACATGAGAAGGATCTACAATTTACCTTCTAAATACATAAATATGAAATAAATTGTGGACAAGAGAGAACCTAGGTGGCAATTCTAGACAATAGGCCAAAGGAACAATACATTCCAAGATTTCAAAGGGACCCAAAACCTAGGAGCAAGCTTAGAGCCTCTTCCATAACGGATAGGGATATTATGAGGCTTGACATGAAGAACCACCTTCATCTCGACCTCAAAACTATGATATATCCTATGCTGATCCATATACTTCTTCACCTATCTTGAGCCTCCTATAATATTTTCCCGATAATAACAACCCGGTGCTCCATATCCTATAGTAAATTTTGTCCAAGAGAAACCTTGTCCTCCAACTTGTCCCAACTTAGTGATGTCATGCACTCTCTACCGTCTAGTGCTTGAAAAGAATCCATGCCTATCAAACTCAAAAGCTGTTATTGTAAGAAAAATACACCAAATACAAGTACTCCTCCCACCTCATATGATGTTCCATGATGTACATCCTAATCATGTCCTCAAGATCTGATTCACCCACTCTCTGTCTGTTCATCTGTCTTAGGGTGATAAGTTGTATTGAAATTGATCTTAGTACGAGAGCATACTTGCATGGTAGTCCGGAAGTGAGAAGTGTATAAGGGATCGGGTCACAAATGATCTTCTGTGGAATCCCGTGTAATTTGAAAATCTCATCAAGGTATACTCATTCCACTACCCTAGATGTATAGGTATACATCAGGTGAAAAGCGATGCACTTTCATCAATTTATCGATCGTGACCATGATGGCGTCGTGGTAGTATCTCGACATTGGTATCCCAACTATGGAATCCATGGAAATAGTGTCCCATTTCCACTCCGATATGGCATGACGGAAGAGAAGAAAAGATGGGTGTTGATGTTCGGCCTTCACCTTATGACACTCTAAACAATGTGACACAAATTGAGCTATGTATCTCTGTAATTCCCTCTAATGACACAACTATCTCAACGTGGCGTGCATCTTCTTAACCCCGGGATGGGAAGCATAAGGTGTACGATGAACCTCTGTCAAAATAACTTGTCTCAAGCTCCATTTCTAGGGACATATATCCAACCTCTGTGCTCCTGGGAAGACCATCTCGCCTCTAAAGAAAATCCATAAAATTTCCCGTCAAAGGGCCTTTGAGAATAAATATTTGATCTCGATGTAAGGTAGATGTTGTCATGAGGAAGCTAAATTATAGAATCCTACTATTATCTCTTGAAAGTGAACCCTATAGAGAGATGGATGTAGGTGTTCTAAGCTTGAAAATTTTATCCCTCTATTTTGTAATATAATGGAAACAACTCAAGTCTCTGTGGGTATACATATTTTGAGGTGAGTCTTCGATATCAAGGCCAACTCCTTATTGATGTATCCAAAACTAATTTTTGGGGTTTAAGGGGAAAATATGACCGTAAAAATGAAATTAAAACGAGGTGATACACTAACTTGTATGAGGTATTTGATAAAGTACATGCACAATTTATATGGGAATGGAATGTTGATGCACAATCCAATAGTTTTCTATAGAATATTAAAGGAAAACACTTAGAGGTATTAAGTGAAAATATCATAATAATACTTGCTAAGCTATACATACACATTAATATCATGCATAAATTACTGAATTTGCAATAGGGTAAGATGATTAATCAAGGATTTCATATTCACAAGATTAATGGGAACATACACAAGACTTCAAATAATTGGAAACATAGAAAATACTTCACATTCAAAGGGAAAAACTAGCAGAAATTACTTTAGCACTCCTCTATCTAAAAGTCCTCTCTTGTTCTTTGCCAGTCACACAATATATAGAAAAATTGATTCACCCATCCTTCCTAAAAATAGACTAAGGTTGTACTCACCCATGCATCCTATTTTTATCCTCTATTTAATAAATAAAGGAATAAAATAAAGTAAACTAATACAAAGAGGCATTAATAGCTTTTGATCACATCACGGTCAAACCGAAGTTGACTGTTCTATTTATAAGAAAGGCATGGGTGAATAAATTTCTAATAATAAATCTTGCTTGATGAGAAAGTCTCCTTTTAGTGCATGAAATTTTTTTCTTCTTTTAATCTGTCCTATCCTTTTGTGAAGGCGTGCAAAAATACTCCTGTGCAAGAAAATAAATACTTTTGATCTCCAATACTTAGCAAAAATTATTCACCTCACTATGGGGACCACTGGGAGCACATGTGCAATCATAATCAACTCTTATTTTTGAAAAATAAGGTAATAAGGTCTTGAAAAGGTTGTTTGTATTCGATGTTGACCCTTGCACCATCTCCTTGTGATCATATGAAAAACTATATTCCAAGTCATGTTCAAACCATCACATCAATGGGGACGACTGTGGTTATGAGCACTTGTCTTCATTTGGTTTGGCCACCCTTGTGGACTTAGAACATCACCATGGTTTTAGATACTCATGGGGTCACTTTGTAATGAGTTACCATACCATATTCGGACACCTTCAATTTATTTGTGCAATAGACTATGGTTTAGACTTTTGAAAGTCAATATGCAATAATTTTTTAATGGATATGGGCAAGCCCCCTCGTGATGATGACTCACCCTTTAGGAATTTTGTCAGTGGCCTCTACTAACTCAAGTTTTTTTACTGTACCTTTGGGTATGCATTGATAATCTACAATCCAACACTGCTTCATTGCCCTTTTTACATGCTTTATCTCTGTTCATTGATCTTGATCTTTGATTAGGGTTTCTGATCTACATTGAATGAGGCACTGGTACCGTAACCATGGTGGTTTTCTTTGAAAGTTGGTGAACATTTCTCAGCCTTTGATCCTTGCATGGCTTGATCTTTGAACATTGGTTTCTAACTCTTGATTGAGTTAGGTTGTACCAAAGTTAGTCGGGTGAATTGAAAAATACTCGACTTACATCGTTTGGTTATTCTTTTTCTCGCAGAGATCAAGAAACCCTAGAAAATTCACTTCAAGCCACCATTTTGTTTTTTCAATCTCGGATCTTATACAATGTTAGGTTTTTGTCCTTAACTAATATTCGAGGTCTCTTCAGGTCTTATGGCCACAATTTTTGACTTATTCGAGATTTGTGGGGTTCCGTGATTTCTTACGGCTGTAAGGGTTCGAACACTGGTATTTTCTTGTCATTTTGAATTTTCTATTCACCTCTGTGGAGGAGTTCATGAGCTCATCTTCTTTAAGTCTTTTGAGTGGGATTTGGTCGATTTCACCCTTTATTATCGTCTTCGAGCTCTATTTTTACGGATGTGAATACATACATGTTAAGGATATTGCTCCTTTTTTAGTGTGGAGGATGAGACTACCATCACCGACCATCTTTGAGTTCTCTACTATCTGAAGCTTTGTTGTCTTTTGCTCTGCAAGAGCTTTGTGAGCAAGTTTTTCAAACTTCTTCCATTATTAACTTTGTTTAGAGATCAATTTTGTGCTATTAGCTTCACTATTTGATGAAAGGATGGTAAGTTCTAACCTATAAACATCACAATTGCTTCATCATTTTCCACTTTGACTTCAAGATACTAATATTTCACTCTTTTTTTTGCAATTTCTTTGTGATCTCGTGGTTCCCCGAGATATTTTGAGTTGAAAAATTTTCTCGTGTCATCGTTCTTTAGCTCTGAACTTGATGATCCTTTGAGGGTTTGATAATTCCAATTTAATTGGTGAGTCCTTGTTTCTTACTCTAATTTCTTGATACCCATTAATGGGTTTTTTGGCCGATGACCAAGATCTTTACTTTTCTCTTATTTGAAACATTTTCACTTGGACGCATTCTTTTCTTCGTGTATTTACTTTATTTTCATGTTACTGTTTGAGCTCTCGAGCTAGCTATGGATGGCCTATTTGAACAAAACTGAGATACTTTCTCTGATTTTTCTATTAATTTCAACATTCTAAAGGAGATATGCTTTCTGCATTAGCTTCCTGAATCTTTCCATTTATATGGTTGTGTTTAACTTCTAAAATAGGAGTAATAACTAAGATTACTCTGTCTCAATACCCAAATCCATATGCATGATATGAGAATGACCCAAGTTCACTAGTTGAGTATTAAATTTCTTATTTCATAATGTATTATGCTTGTATCAAATGGAATTTATTCTCATCTTCAATTGTACAACTCTCGGAGGCATCGTTAATGAAAAAATGGTTTTAGCAAAGCTTGCAGATCTCTTTTGACCTTTATATTCTTGTGAACTGTTTCAGATCTAGAATGTATTCTTATGAAACCCTTTCTCTTGTTCATGTATGATTACATATTTCTTGAAACAAGTTGATTCATGTTCATAATGTTTACTTGAATCTAAAAAAAAATTGATTTTCCTTTTCTGTAATGAATCATTTATCAATAAATGACCGAAAATGTTAACTTCTTTATTCATTGTTCCCAGTGTAGCTCCTTTTAAACTATAGTTTCTGTTGTGTTTGATGTTCATTTTCTATGGGAGTTGTTTGAATTTGTCTAATTTTGAATACCCAAGATGGTTGGTACATTTGTGTAGATTTAGGAGTTTCTGCATTAATTTGCCAGGCTCAGAAAATGACATAACTACCATGGTGAAGTTCAAGTTTTCCTTATTCGTGCTTTCGGTGGACCGAATTGTTTGATTTTCTTCATGCTACCTTGTACCACATCCTTCAATGAAATCTTGTAGAGTAATTAATGCCTGTGTCTATGATTAGATTTGATTGAGCAACTGTTTTGACAATTTGAACACTAACCAAGCATGCAGATTGATCTTGTTAAAACTATTGTATTTCTTATTAAATCCATTTGATGATAAATATTGTCTGGACATGGTTTTGTGTAGTATCACTCCATAAGCTGTGGGTAATTTAATCCTTTTCATATGTATCTAGCTTAGTCTAATCTTGAAGATACATGCAATTTGTCTTTGGCATCTAAAGCCCTTATACTTCCATTGTTGTATTTCATATATTCTTGTCCATTGAATTGTATCTAAATGATACTCTGTAATTGAAAGCTTTGACTCATATTTCTATTATGTAACTACTTTTTTTATTCAATGATCCTCCAAGATGTGAATGAAGAGTATTAATTTTTGTGCTCAAGCACAAATACTATTTTCTTTAGCTTGTAATTAGTCTCTTTGGTGTTGTACTATGTTTTTTCATGATCACTATCTTTTGGAATTTGATATTCTATATTTTCTCTATCTCTAGTCTAGAATGATCAATTAAACAATCATACTTGATTGAAAAGGCTAACTGTAAATCATAAGCTTTATGACATGCCTTCCTAAAATTGTTGCTTATTGTTGGAAGCTCCTTCGATGTATTATCTATTTCTGATCTTGATCACTATGAGCTGTTATGAATGAATCTTTAGTTAAATCTGTAGCAGTTTGAAAATTTTCACCTGATGTCTTGCTTTTCCATAGTACTTGTAGTAACTAGAAATACTTGATCCTTTTGGTTGATCATTGTCATTTGATGACCTAAGATTTTATTTTATCCATTGTTCATTTGTTCACTTTTAATGACATCATGAGCTAATAATACATTGTCCTTTCTCCATTTGTAATGACTTATGCTTATGTTGATGCTGTAACTAGAATTTTCTTCTTTCCTGTGAACACTGATCTCTTTCTGGGATATACTTGAGCTATTCTTTAATAGTATCCTTCACTATATCCTTCACTTTTATGACTGTGATTGAAGGCCTTTCCCTTTCTCTATTTTTGTTCTCGTGTCAAACATGAAACGTTCCTGTTAGGAGTAAGTGTTATCTCCTTTATCTTTGAAACCTTTCAGGTTGTAAGGTCCTTCTAGCTCTTTTAAATGGAACACCCTGACTTGTATTGAACAATTCTCTTTCATTTGCAGCTGTAACTTTGAATACTTAACTTTTAAAATCTGTAGCAGTCAATCATGATCACTTTGAAGGAAATTTGTATGATAATGCTTTAGAAGGATTGGAAAGTTTGTATCAGATATATGAATCACATTCTTGAAGCTTTGTTGCAAATATTGTAATCTCACTTCTTTTCAGCCTCCATTATTTGTTTCTTCAATATTACATTTCTAGTATGCATGCTGAAAAATATGCAATGTCCATTTCAGATGGCGAAGCCCTATCAAAATTTTCTCAGATTTCCTCTTTATTCTATTTCAGATGTAATCCTTATCTCATTTCAGTTAACCTTAGCCTTTATATTTATTATTATTTTGCTTTACCTATTTGAAAATATGAAACATGTACTATTATCTTTGATTGGAAATAAGCATGCAAGTCTCTCCTATGATCTCAGTACTGTAACTCCTATCTCTAGAATAACTACTAAAATTTGAGTTACATTCTTCCTTCATACCAACATGTACTTGTGATTTATTCAAATCTTGATGTACCATAGGATATAAGTTATTAAACTTTGCAATCCTTGTCTAAGCGTGTTGGTAAAAGCGAGATTTATTTTCTTCTTGATCGCAACTGTACACTGCACTCTTAAGAAAAAAGTTAGAAAATATTTAGGATTTTGACCTCTATTATGTTCCATAGTTTTTATTTTCTTCTCTCTCCTTATTTATAAGTGGGTAAATCATGTATGATGTTACATAAAAGTACTTTATCAGTTGTGCCTTTGATCATTTTGTAATTTATATCTCTTGTTGTTAAGAGATCCACCCGCAAAAATTTAGATAGTATAGGAATATGGATTAACCCCGAGCTCATAAATTGAAAATTTTTCCCCTTTCTCATTTTTCAGTACAGTGTCTTTTGCCAAGCAAAGAAGATGATGATGGAACAAAGGTGGAGCTGAAGATGCATCAACTGGAGAAGAAAATCCAAGGCAATGATGGGTTCATTCATACTCCTCTGTTTTCTCATGCATGCATATGTACTGTTATTTCATTTGCATCCCATGGCTTGTGTGGGAACTGTTATCCAAAATTCAACCCTCAAGGTAATTTTGATAACATGCATCAAATTCTTTTGTCCCAAGCAATTATATTGAGTCCAGGAAAAAATTCATATTTCTAGGGTCCCCTCATATTTTTTCTAACTCCCCTATCCAAGTAGAAGAGAGCAAGTTCTGAGAAAATGTAAAAAATTGCAAAAACAAGCTCGGGCCAGGAAAAATCACGAAAAATGGCTAAGTCCTAGTCCAGGCAGTCCTTGGGACAGTTGGGACAAAAGGGCGTGAACCGGCCGAAATGCCACCAGGCGGTCTGCGCAGCATTTGGGACATCCGGGCCAAAGGGACGCGTGGGACGTGGAAATCCGAACTGGCCGAAAAGTTGAAAAAATTGACTAACTGTTGAAACAGGCAGTCTGGGACATCTGGGCAATTAGTACGCGAACCGGCCGGATCGGCCGAAATGAGTCAAGGCAGCCCGGAACAGTTGGGCCGAAGGTACGCGAAGTACGCGAACCGGCCGGATCGGCTGAAATGAGAACTTTCAGTCAGGGACGCGCGGGACAAAAGTACGCGAACCGGCCGAACCGGGCGAATCGAAAAATTTGTCCCAAACGGCCCGAAAGCAAATGGGACATCTGGGCCACGAGTACGCGAACCGGCCGGTTCGGCCGAAATGGGAAATTTCAGCACTATGCTAAATGGGACAGAGGGACGCGTGGGACGCGAAAAGCCGAAGCGGCCGAAGGCAGAGAAGAAAAGTCAACGTTTGACCCGTGGAACTTCAAACGGCCATAACTTTTGACTCCGAGCTCCGATTTTCACAAAATTGGACTTTCTGGAACGAGCATGACGTCCTCTACACCACAAAAGAAACATAATTTTAATGAGGGTAGTTATATTTAAATAAAATAAACATATTCGGCTCCGATCGATCAATGCTCATTCCTGTCAAATGACAGAAAACGCCTGCAGACCCAAAATAGTTGTCCGCACTCAGAAGGCCATAACTTTTGCATTTCTCAACGAAATCACACAAAATTTGTACCGTTGGAATCATGGTTCCGAGTCCGACACACATAAATCAATAAATTCCAGATTTGATTAGAAATTGATTGAGTTTTTTAAGAAAACGTGGCCGGGTTCGAATGTGTTTTATTTGGTAGTGGGAGTACAATTAAGAGGCATGGTCATCATTATTTCTCTCTGCAGGACATGGGATAGTATGGGAGCCTTTTGAAAGTAATTTATAACCATTCCACTCAATTTAATGCCTCTTACAGGTGGTTGAAGGACAGATTTCGGGATTTCCATTTTCCTTCTCTTCTCCTTCTCATTTTTCTATAAATTGGAGTGTTGGGCTCATTGTAAAGGAGAGAGTTTTTGGGTAGAAAAGCTCTGCCAAAATTGCTTTGTGAAGCCAGTGTGTTGCAGGCCCTTGTAGTGGACTCCTTGCATGGTGATCCAGGCCCTTATCTTGTAATAGATTGAACTGTGCATACCAGGAAGCAATAAAATACAAGTTTGTGGATGTATCTTCCCCTGCTGTGTTTTCTTGCATTCTTCTTGCCCCTTTAATATTTCTATAAGAATATTGTGTCTATTTATTATGTTCTTGCAGGAATTCATTATCATTGTGTATGCTTGGAATATTATTGTGAATGCATTTTGCTAGATTATGGTGAACTGTCATCACCTCTTCTAGTGTGCACTTTGCCTCTGTATTTCACACATTTGGAGACTACTCTCCCATCCTCCTTTTCTGGTGTATCACCACTTTAGTGTAGGCTTTCATTTTATGTATTCTCTTTCCCTGGTCCCTTGGAAATTTAGATTAGAATAGCTTAGCTTATCCCGCATTAGAGTAGATTGTGGCGGGTAGTTTAGGAGCAAGAACCACCTTTCTCTGAGGTCTATCTCAAGTAGCAAGTCCCACAACTTGGAGATAGTACCCATGTTATCCAATCACACCTTTGTGAGTTCAGGTATATGCACAGGGTGCTATGATTCGGTAATAACAGGGAACATTTGATATTCCTTATGAATAAAACATTGAATTCTAAAATTGAATTGTGTATTTCTTTATGCATTTCTACTTTCTGTATGGATTTTATGATGAATTAAACAACTCAATAATATAATTGAATGTCTTAATCATGAAGGAAAAATATTAAAGAATACCTGTAACATCTAGCAATGAACTCTGATTTCTGCAATATGTAATTATGATTGCTATTCCAAAACTTAACACTTCATTTATTATGCGGTTTGATGTCCTCATCAAGACAAAAAAACTTTCCTTTGAGGCTTTGTGTTCTTTTGCTGAAGATAGTCATGAAATTGCAAACTATGTGATCTATTATGTTTCGTAAAAAGAACACATAGCTACAAATTTCATGTAATCATTAATTATTTTGATGAGAACAATATTTAACTTAAAGAACTCCCCTAGCTTAGGTCCATTTAACAATTTCTATCCATTGTAACGAAGTTTTGAGTTGCACATTTTTGCACAAGTACAAAAATTGTCAACATTTCTGGTGATCCTACGGGAAAGCTACCTACTAGCTTGTAAACTAGTGCCTTACTCTTGTCCATTGGGCATGGAGTATAAAGCATGTAACCAAAATCTACCTTTCTGAAGGTCCAACCCTTCAAAAATGAACTAAAATGGGAAAGGATCTGGTAACCAGATCACGTGCACGAATGCACTTATTGAATTGAAAAACATTGCAATGTGTAGGAACTACACTTATTGAAGGGAAATCCTACTCTAAATAGTCACTGTAATATTTTCAATAACAATGTTTAAGAAACATACCATTCACAGGAATGGGAAGTTCCTCTCCATTTAGCCTCGAAAGATGAAAAGCATTGTGTTCTTTGTAAGATGAAATCATGTAAGGACCACTCCAGATTGTATCAAACTTCATGTGTCTTCTTGGCTTTGCATGATCAACATCCCACTTTAACACAATGTCTCCTTCATTGAAGATTCTGAATTTGGATTTCTTATCAAAAGTCTTCTTCATCTATTTCTGATTCTTTTCCATATTTACATGGGCTTGATCTCTTAGCTCTTGTAATTCCATTAATTCTGCATAACGAACCTACAATGGTTCATTCTCAAGCAACTCCATTTGATGCAACAAATCTAATGTGGGTAATTCAACTGAAATAGGCATTCTTGCTTCTCTTCCGTAAATGAGCTTGTATGGTGAATTGCCAACTAATCTTTTAGGATTCACTCTATCATCCCAAAGTGCTAAATTCAACCTTAGATGCCAAGCTCTCTGGTTATTTGAGTGTTCTTCTCGATGATCCTTAAAAGATTATTATTAGGACTTTTGCTAACCCATTACCTTGTGGGTAATAATTAGATGAAGAAATTAAATAAATTCCATGGTTGACAACCCAATCAGTTACCTTTACACCGAAAAATGCTAAAGCATTATCTAAAATGATAGTTGTTGGAACACCAAATCTGCAAACTATACCTTCATAAAAAGATAGTATTGAAGTTTCATTAGCATATTTCAAGGCTATTGCTTCAGTCTAGCATGTAAAGTAATCTATAGTAGTCAAAATCCACTTGTGTCCTTGACAAAGGTGGGTTTATCATGCCAATAAAGTCAAGACCCCATTGCATAAAAGGTTGATCAACTGAAATAGGTTGTAAGGGTAGTGAAGCTAAATGTTCTTTTCCAACAAAGAAAGCACATTTCTTACACTTCCTAATCCATTCGAAATAATCCTTGAATATGTTGGGCTGATAGTAACTAGCTTTCATAATTTTTGAGGTTGTGGTACATGCTAAAAATGACCTCCTGCAGGTCCTTCATGGAATTATGATAATAATTGCTAAATTCTATCATAATCAACACATCGCAGCAAGATTCCATTTATATCTTTTTTGAATAACACACCATCAATAAAAACATAGGGTACAACTTGTAATCTGAAATACCTTTATTTATTCTTGTCCATACCTTCCGGATAGATGCCATGCTATAGATAGTCAACTAAATCAGTCATCCATCTTGATTCTGAATTTCTTGAACAAGTTCAAGTTGCTTGGTTTTCTGGCTGCACCATGATGTCTGATTGTTAATACGTAATTTCAGCATGCTATTTTTTTATCTTCCGGTTCCGTTGCTTGTTTTTTTTTCATATCAGCAATTAGATGTTCACATAAGTCTTTATCTCGAATGTCTTCGTAACAAAAATATAAACATCATACTCCATGACCTTCATTATCCAAACCTGCTCTTTTCTCATTCAATTCTTTATTTAACAAGAAATAATTCACACTTGGATGAGAAACAAAAACATGAATTTTGTTATTTGAAAGCATGTACTTAAAATTCTTTAGTCCTCTGACTACTGAAAGTACTTATTTTTCAAGAAAAGTGTACCTTGTTTCATAGTCATGTAAGCTTTGTCCAAAGAAAGAAATTGGTTGTTCAATGTTTTCATCATTAACCTAAGTTAATATGGCTGAGATTGTTTCAGCTCCAAGTGCATACATTGTAAAATCTTTATCAAAATTTAGATTTGCAAGAGTAGGAGCTTGAGATATGGCTGCTTTAATTTCTTTAAACCTTCTCTCCTTGGTGGTTCAAGAAATAGTCTTCTCTTTCTTTAACGTAGTTGTTAATGGTTTAACCAATGCTACAAAATATGGAACAAATATTCTAACAAAGTTGATTTTTCCTAGAAAAATCTATAATGCCTTCTTATGATGAGGCAATGATAGTTGTGATATGGCTTCGATTATGAAAGGATCAATTGCTAAACCTTGCTTAGAAACAATATGTCCAAGTAATTTACCTTGATGTACCAAAAATATAGACTTTTTGGGATTCAATGATATTCCAAATTGTCTGCATAATTGAAAAGTATGCCTTAGGTGTATTAGATGCTCATCTGATTTTTTTGAAAATATAGTAACATCATCTAAATAAAAAAGGATGCATTTATTTAACAAACTACGAAAAGCCATGTCCATTGCATGTTGAAATATTACACCAGCATTTGAAAGGCCAAAAGACATTCTTTTGTAAGCATAAGTACCCCACTTGGTGGTAAAAGTTGTTTTGTACCTATCTTCTTCTCGGACTAGAATCTGATTGTATCCACTATAACCATCTAGAAGAGATAGTCTATCTGAACCAGAAACTGTTCTTAAAATCTTATCCATATTTGGAAGTGGGTAATGATCTTTTAATGAAGCTTTATTAAGATCTCTGAAATCCACACATAATTTGATTTCTCCATTCTTTTTCCTAATAGGAACAAGATTGGCTACCCAACTTGAATGCTTAACTAGAAAGATAATACCTAATTTGATCAATTTAGATAACTCTTTCCTCATTAGAGGTCTCTATTTTAGGATTTACAAGCCTCTTTTTGTCTAAATGGCTTTGAATTTGGCTATAATTCAATAGTATGTTGTGCTAAATTGGGATCAAACCTTTCAGGTCTTGGTATTTCCAAGCGAAAACATCTTTAAATTCCTTGCAAAGATTAATAAATGAATGCTTTTCAGCCAAGGAGCATACCTTTCTGAGAAACAAATTTTTACCTTCATCAACTATGATCTCTTCATAGTTATCAGTGTGTGTTGACATCTTAGTTTTGTCTTTCCTTAACTGGTCATCAGTGTTGAAGATGTCTTCTAATGTGACCAAGCCTTGAGGTAGTTTATTCATCTTTAATTAAACAATTTGGTCACCATATAAGTGTTGTAATTTATCTTGATTTACTATATAAAATCAACTTCTACAAAAAAACCTACATATTTTCTCATCATTTTCAAAAACCTACCAATTCAAATCATTATCAGGTATAGAAGGCTTGACAATCAACTTTATATGAGGTTGAATCTTGCTATTTTCAATTTGTTCTAGCACTTCAAAACTAGCACCAATTGCTGCAAGTCTATCTGCATGCTTATTTTCTATTCTAGGAATGGACTGGATATTAATAGCTTTGAAATATTCCATTAAGTCTGAAACTCTATGTCTGTAAGACTTCATTAATGGATTCTTACAAACATTGAAGTTTCTTACTTGATTAATAACCAACTCAGAATCACCAAAATCTATAGCATGCTAATAACTCTCTTTTGTTCCCAAAGTAAGCCATGAATTAATGCTTCGTATTCGGCCACATTACAAGTGCATGAAAATTGAGACTCAAAGATGAAAAATACCTTTCATTTTTGGGGAAGTGAGCATCAAATGCTTCTTCTCTTGTCCTTTCTTGTTTTAGCTCCATCAAAATGAAGCTTCCAAATCCCTTCCGTACATTTTCTATTTTGGAAAAAAAGGGAATTGGTGTGTTTTCTTCATGCAAGCAATACACACCAAATAGATGTTCTTCAAACTTCTTTAAAAGAATCATGAGCATGTTCTTCATGTGTATTTTCATCCATAAACAGGTTAGAAACACCATCCAATGTTGAAACATGAGATGTATTATCAAAATCGATCTGATCTAAGGTACATAATTAGCTACTACATTAGAAGCGTGAGGCTCAATGTGAAATCAGCCAATGGTTCTGAATTGATAGTAACTTTGGTTCCATAACATGTAGTGAAAAATAAGAAGGACCAATCTGAAGAGAGATAACCTCCTATTTTTTTGTGAAATCTCTTGATAAACATATAGCAAAGTAAGGAGGTAAATCCACAACAATAATATCTTGCAAAATGGAAACATTTGGGAAAGCATGTAATGTTACCTCTAGATTTCTGATGACACCTACTGTATTAGTTGTAGTTCCATCAAGCTATAAAATACTCTTTTCTATAGGTTCATACTGCAAGCCTAATTTTTCTACAATTGCATTTTTAATAACAAGTTACTTGCACCACTTTCCACCATACAATTATAAACAAGATGTTCTCCAATAATCAGTGATAGATAAAATGGTGGTGGATTCTTGATGTCATGAGAATTTAAGACTTTCTGAACCATCCATTTAACCTCTTTGATGTGGTCTTGTTCCATTGTTCCAAGGACCATGTCTACTTTCTGGAATTTCTTTTTCTGATATTTTAGAAGAAATCTGCAACTTAGCAAGTTCATGAGAAAGTAAATCTTGTTGTCCTGGAATACTTAGAGCATCCCACATTGAGATGTTAACATTATGATTTTTCATTACATCAACAATGTTAAAAGAAACAACAATTTTAGAGACATATTCTACTATTTTAGCATAGGCTTTGGTGAAAACTTGATTCTTGCTTTAAACTACTTTTGATATTTGAGGTATAAATAACCTTCTTAGATCAGGCTGTAGCTATTTTTGTTCTCTTACTACCATCCGACACACTTGCTATTTTTTTAGGAACAACAAGATCATTATAGGTTTTGGGCCTATAGCATTGATGTTTTATCTGTGACAATGGGCAAACAAGCCTATTTTGGTTTTTTTACTTTCTGCAGCCTTTTCTTGAGCCCTAGTAGTAACTGCAATGAAATCATCCTCATTAAAACTTACTAAGTTCTGCTCAGTGCCTTCTAACCTAGTATCTTATTGCCCACCTCCATTTGAGGCATGAAAATGTCTTAGATTGAGGTCAGTGCAACAAGACTTATGTTCAAAAATCATTTGGGAAACTAATGGTGAATGGGGTTGATTACAAGGTTGACACCACTCTTCTGTACCATATTAACCGGAACTAAAGCGTTAGATGAACAAGGAACCTTTCGGTAAAATTATTTTTTAATAAGGCTGCCTATAATTTTGATTCTGCTGGTAAGGCTGCCTATTTTGATGCTTTTGCTGATAAGGAGCCTAATAAGGTTTGCTAGGTAATGCAAGCCTATTCTCAATTAAAGTCAGCTTGTTCCCCATAGTCTACAAAATTTAAAATGTCATCTGATGGGGCTATAATAATGGGTTCTATAATTGTGATAGGATGTGGGATAGGAGCTAAATCTACCAAAAAGGCATTGAAGGCCTTGGAGCTAATCTTGCCACTTGAATAAGACTATTTTCAGCTCGGATGGTGATATCATAGGCTGCTTTGGGAGAGTCTCTCCTCCCATAGACTGAATCATAGTTGAAATATCATTGTTTAATGCTCTAAGATAATAAAGAAAAGCATGATCAACTTGAGGCTTGACACTTGCTTTGGAATTCTTTCCCAAGTTCTAGCAAAACGGATGTTGAAACTAGACATAAATTCATTGGGAGCTCTTTTAATGGTAGACAGTTGTTCTATGAGAGATAAATGATCTGAATTATCTTGAAATTGTTTTAGCAATTTACCACCTAAATCATCCCAAGTTCTTATGCATCCAATCTCTAAATTTCTATACCATTACAAGGCTTTTCCTTTAAGGGATGCAGCTAAAAGTCTCAAAGCTACATCTTCATGAGTGATATTATGAACTGCACATAAGGTCTGCAACATATTTAATGTGCTCTATAGGTGTAACCTAAATTTCCTTAGTGAATGATGGAAAATTTTCATGGCAGCATTAGGGATGTCATGATAAACTAGGATTACTAATGGGATGCCATTAGTAAAGGTCAAAAAATTCCTAGGTGGTTGAATAGCCATTTGAAAAATTGGGATCTAGAATGAAAAGATTGACACATGGTGAAGGAAGATTGGGAGGAGGATTACCAAATCCAGTCTATTATAAGGTAAAGTATTACCAACTCTTCTCCTTCTTACAAAATTCAAAGGTAAAGAAATAAACTCAGAAGGAATTCCTCTTACCGATGATCTTGTGGTCACTTTAGGCATGGAACATGCTGCAATACTAGTCTAAAATCAGTTTTACTGGAGTCACCAAATAGATCTTTAAATCTTTAGAATAAATTGTTACAGCTTGTTGTCCCGAAAGTAACTTTTGCTTGCTATAAATATGTTGTAAACTTGCATGCAGATCTGATTTGTTGTCCCACCGGCATGCCAAAAACTATTATCTCTCAAAAGTGCACCCTATAGAGAGATGGTTGTAGGTGTTCTAAGCTTGCAAATTTTATCTCTCTCTTTCATAGATACAATGGAAACACCTCAGGTCTGATGGGTATACCTATTTTGAGGTGAGTCTCGATATCAAGGCCGGTTCCTTATTAATGTATCCTAAACTAATTTTCTGGGGTTTAAGGGTAAAAGATGACTATAAAATGAAATTAAAACTAAGGTGATACACCAAACTTGTATGAGGTCTTTGACTGAGTACATGCACAATTTATATGGGAATGGATTCTTGATGCACAAGCAATAGTTTTCTAGAATATTAAAGGCAAACACTTGGAGGTATTGAGGGAAAATATCACAACAATACTACTAAGCTAAACATACACATTAATATCATGCAGAAATTACTAAATTTGTAATAGGGTAAGATGATTAATCAGGGAATTCATATTCACAAGATTAATGGGAACATACACAAGACTATAAATAATTGGAAAGGTAGAAAATACTTCACATTCAAAGGGAAAAACTGGTAAAAAATTGCTTCAACACTCCTATATCTAAAATTCCTCTCTTGTGCTTTTCCAAGGCACACAATATATAGCAAAATTGATTCACCCACCCTTCCTAAAAATAGACTAAGGTTGTACTCGCCCATGCATCCTATTTTTATCCTTTATTTATTAAATAAAGGAATAAAATAAATCAAACTAATACAAAGAGGCATTAATAGCCTTGATTACATCACAGTCAAACTACAGTTGACTGTTTGATTTTTAAGAAAAGCATGGGTGAATAATTTGCTAATAATAAATCTTGCTTGATGAGCAAGTCTCCTTTTAGTGCATGTAAATTTTCTTCTTTTCTGTCATGTCCTTTTGTGAAGGTATGCAAAAATACTCCTATGGAAGAAAATAAATACTTTTGATCTCCAATACTTAGCAAAAATTATTCACCTTATCACTGTGGGGACCACTAGGAGCACATGTGCAATCATAATCAACTCTTATTTGTGAAAAATAAGGTAATCAAGTCTTCAAAAGGTTGCTTGCATTCTGATGTTGACCCTTGCTCCATCTCCTTGTGATCATATGAAAAATTACATTCCAAGTCATGTTCAAACCATCACATCAGTGGGGACCACCTATGGTTGTGAGCACTTGTCTTCGTTGGGTTTGGCCACTCTTGTGGACTTAGCACATCACCATGGTTTTAGATACACATGGGGTCACTTTGTAAAGAGTTACCATACCATATTCGGCCACCTTTGATTTATTTGTGACATAGACTATGGTTTAGACTTTTGAAAGTCAATATGTAATGATTTTTTAATGGATATGGGCTGGCCCCCTCGTGATGATGACTCACCCTTTGGAAAAATTTCGGTGGCCTCTACTAACTCAAGTTTGTTGACTATACCTTTGGGTATGGATTGATAGTCTACAATCCAACGTTGGTCGTTGATCTTTTGACATGCTTTATCTTTGTTCATGGATCTTGATCTTTGATTAGGGTTTCTGATCCGCATTGAATGAGGCATGGAACCTGGAACCATGGTGGTTTGCTTTAAAAGTCGGTGAACAATTCTCACCTTTGATCCTTACACGGATTGATCTTTGAAATTGGGTTTCTAACTCTTGATTGAGTTAGGTTGTACCGAAGTTAGTTGGGTGAATTGAAAAATACCCGAGCTCCATCATTTGGTTATTATTTTTCTCATAGAGAGTGGCGAAGCCTTGACAAATTCACGTCATGCCACCATTTTGTTCTTTCAAGCTCGGATCTTTTACAATATTAGTTTTCTATCATTCCTTAACTGATATTGAGCTCTCTTCAGGGTCTTATGGCCACCATTTTTGAATTATTCGAGCTCTGTGGGGTTCTATGATTTCTTGCATCCATAAGGGTTCGAACACTGGTATTTTCTTGTCATTTTGAATTTGCTATTCGGCCTCTATGGAGGAGTTCATGAGCTCATCTTCTTTGAGTTTTCGAGTGGGATTTGGTTGATTTCACCCTTTATTATCGTCTTCGAGCTCTATTTTTACGGCTGTGAATACATACATGTTAAGGATCTTGCTCCTTTTTAGCTATGGAGGATGAGGCTACCATCATTGACCATCTTTGAGTCCTCTGCTATCTGAAGCTTTGTTGTATTTTTTCTGCAAGAGATTTCTAAGCAAGTTTTTCAAAAAATTCTACCATTGTTGACCTTTTTTAGAGCTTGATTTTGTGCTATTAGGTTCACTATCCGATGAAAGGATGGTAAGTTCTGACCTCTAAACATCACAATTTCTTCATCATTTTCCACTTTGACTTCAAGATACTGATATTTCACTCCTTTTTTGAAATTTCTTTGTGATCTCATGGTTCCCTTAGAGATTTCAAGTTGAAACTTGTTCTGTGATTTTTCTTTAGCTCTAAACTTGATGATCCTTTGAGGGTTTGATAATTCCAATTTAATCGGTGAGTCCTTGTTTCTTACTCTAATTTCTTGATACCCATTAATGGGTTTTTCGGTCAATGGCCAGGATCTGTACTTTTCTCTATTTGAAACATTTTCACTTGGACTCATTTTGTTCTTGGTGTATTTACTTTATTTTCCTATTTTGTTTGAGCTCTGGGAGCTATGGATGCCCTATTTGAATAGACTTGAGATACTTCCTCTAATTTTTTTATTAATTTCAACATTCTGAAGGAGATCTTCTTTCTCGGATTAGCTTTCTGAATATTTCCATTTATATGGTTGTGTGTTTTAACTTCTAAAATAGGAGTAATAACTAAGATTACTCTGTCTCGATACCCAAATCCATATGCATGATATGAGAATGACCAAAGTTCACCAGCTGAGTATTAAATTTCTTATTTCATAATGTATTATGCTTGTATCAAATGGAATTTATTCTTATCTTCATTTGTACAACTCTCGAGGCATCATTAATGAAAAAATGATTTTGGCAAAGCCTACAGATCTCTTTTGCATTATATTCTTGTGAACTATTTCAGATCTAGAATGTATTCTTATAAAACCCTTTCTCTTGTTCTTGTATGATTACATATTTCTTGAAAAAAGTTGATTCATGTTCAAAATGTTTACTTAAATCTAAAAAACTTTGATTTTCCTTTTCGTAATGAATCATTTATCAATAAATGACTTGAAAATGTCAACTTTTTATTCTTCTTGTTACCAGTGTAGCTCCTTTTAAACTGTAGTTTCAATGTGTTTGATGTTCATTTTCTATGGGAGCTCGTTAAATCCCTCTATTTTGAATACCCAAGATGGCTGGTACATTTGCGTAGATTTAGGATTTTCTACATCAGTTTTCTAGTGCTCTTAAAATGACATAACTACCATGGTGAAGTTCAAGTTTTCCTTATTCATACTTTTTTGGACCGAATTGTTTGATTTTCTTCATGTTACCTTGATCCCATTCTTCAAGTGAAAGCTTGTAGAGTAATTAACGCTTGTGTCTCCTATTATTAGATTTGATTGAGGAACTATTTTGACAATTTGAACACTAAGCAAGCATGTATATTGATGTTGTTAAAATTGTTGTATTCTTTATAAAATCCATTTGATGATAAATATTGTCTAAACATGGTTTTGTGTAGTATCACTCCATAAGATGTGGGTAATTTAATCATTTACTGTGATCTTGACTTAGTGTGATCCTCAAGATACATGTAATTTATCTCCTTTATCTCTAAAACCTTTTAGGTTGTAAGGTCCTACTAGCTCTTTTAAATGGAACACCCGACTCATATTAAACAACTCTCTTTCATTTACAAATGTAACTTTGAATACTTAACTTTTAAAATATGTAGTAGTTAATCATGATCACTTTGAAGGAATCTGTTATCCAAAATTTCATGTTTTGGGGCCCCCTCGGCTTCTTTCTAACTCTCCCATCCAAGAAGAAAACCCAACGAGTTAGAAAAGGTGAAAAATTGTAAAAAACCAAGCTTGGGGCCGAAAAAATGAAGAAAATCGGCTAAGTCCTAGTCCAGGCAGTCCTTGGGATAGTTGGGACGTCGGGGCGCAAACCGGCGAAAATCCGCCGAGTATCAGCACAAGCAGCGGTTGGAGCAGTGGGACAAAAGTACGTGTGGGACGTGAAAAGCCGAATCGGCCGAAAGAGGGAAAAATTGCCTAAGTCTTTTGTTTCGTGCAGTTTGGGACATCTGGGCCAAAAGTACGCGTGGGGCGCGATCGGCCGGTTTGGCACAAGTCGGTCCATTTCGGGTGGTTTGGAGATATTTGTCCCGGATGGTCTAGGACACAGAGGCCAAAAGTACGGTCTGGGAGGCCAAAAGTAAAGAGCGGCGACAGGAGCGAATGAAATCTTGCCACGTGTCTTCACCGGCGAAGTCGGCCGAGCGGGGCCGAATCGGCGAAGCGGGGAGATTTTCATTTGGGACATCTAGGCCAAAGGTACGCGAGGGATGTGGGACATGAAAAGGTGAGATGGCTGAAAAAAGAGACAAGGAGGCCCGGATGAATCAGAATGTGCCACGTGTCAGAAGGTTGAAAAGTTGCTAAGTGTTTGGCTCAAGGTAAAAATGCGCCCCTCAGGCCCGAACCAATAAAATAGTGCCACGTGTCCAAGTTTAAAGGCACGAAAGGAATTTTCAGAGGATGAACCCATGAACGAATCAGAGCCTGACACATGTCATCAAGTGGCGAGCGCGGAAAAAATTCAAATATTTTTTCGCCGATCCGTTTTGGCTTTGTTTTTGCCCTAAATCTTCAGATCGCCATAACTTTCGATCCAGAGCTCAGATTTTCACGTTCTTTATATCAATGGAAAGCTGGTGAAATTCTCTACATGATTTTAGGTCAATCTTGCATTTTGGTTCATTTGGAAGAGAAAAATCAAAAATTCCTCGGCACGTGATAATGGCTAGAAATGACGTTTCAACAACCGAACTTTTAAATGTAAAATACGGTTCAAGCTTTTCTTTGGGTTCTCACCTACCACCATAATGAGATGAATTAAATGCAACCTAGAAGTGGTTGGGGTAGATTTGGATTTCCTCTCTCTTCCCTCTCTCATTCTTCCTATAAATTGTAAGGAGGGGCTTCTTTCTAGGGTGGAACATTCTTGTTTTGCCCCTCCCTTCTTCTCTTTGGCAGGTGAATTTGTGGAGTTCAAACCTCCCATTTAAAACTGTAATGCAACCTTGCCTCTTGGCATTTTGTAGTGTATTGTATCGATCTTTGGAGCAAGTAATGCATGTCAGTGGATGATTCTCAACCCTCTCTGTGTTCATTTGCATCCTCCTGATCTTTCACTGCAAATTTTGTTATCTGTGCATGATCTTGCATCACATTTGAATGGTCTGTGTTTATTGGCAAGATAGGTGTTCTTCATTCCTCGGTGTATCACCTCTGTTAGCTTAGGTTTATTTTTATGCATCTTCTTACCCTGTCTCCTTGGCAAGTTAGATTAGGTTTTGAGTAAACCCTCTGCATTTTTCATGTGCATCTAAACAGAGGAATAGGAACCAGCCTTCTCTGGAGATTCCTTTCTCATTTTTGCAAGTCCCACACTTGGAGAAAGGATTCCATGTTGTGCAATCACACTGGATGCTAGTATGATCAAACTAGAAATCTGATCAACATCCAGGGGTGCTGTGATTTTACACTAATAGTTTTGGCACGCCCGGTGGGACCTTAGAGGTCTTTACTTTCATTGCAACAAGATCGATGTGCACTTGTTGTAAGTTCCAGCTTTGAAGGAGCTTTAAAATCACACATCTGGCGACTCCAAAAGAGGCATAATCCACTGGTTTCAGCAGTCCAAGCCTGGAAAATTTATGAGAAGAATACAGACCAGGTCAAGAACTAGGGAGGAAGGATTGTTTGTTTATCTACACCTATCTCTAGGTAGAGAAAGAAGGGGAAGAAGAGCTCAAAGATCACCATCTCCACCTAACCGGACTTTGTCTACACCTCCACCTGGTAGACCTTTTCTCGCATCAACAAGGGTTCTCAGGCCAATCGAGAATGGGCGCACCACCAATCCCTTTGTCAATTTCAACTTGGCAGCGGCCCCTTGCCCTCAATGCCTGAAATCCGTTCCACCAATTGCAGCGTTGAAGAACATTCCATTTTTCACTGGAGAAAATCATACCACTCCTGGTGATCATGTCAAAGACATTGCTAACGTCTGTGCAATCCATGAGATAAATGAAATGGATGTGGCTATCAAATTGTTGGCATCTTCATTCAAAGGGAAGGCATTGCAATGGTTTAGGAGCCTTGGAGCTGGTTCTATCACAAATTGGAATCAGTTATGCATAGTTCTCCATGAGTAGTTTGGGGAAAAGGGAGACAATTTGTCTCTACTAGAACAATTGACAACTATCAAGAGAGCTCCCAACGAGCAGCTGACTGACTTCAACTTCAGATTTCAAAGGTCTTGGGAGAGGATTCCAGTGGCAGTAAGGCCAGCAGCAGAAGGTGCTTTTCTATACTATCTTAAGGCTTTGAATTCTGATATTTCTATGTTAATTCAATCTATGGGAGGCACAACCTTACCTGCTGCTTATAGCATTGCCATTAGAGCTGAAAACTGTCTTATTCAAGCTGTAAACTAGCCCTAGGCCTCCCATGCCCTTGTATCCAAACTTAGAAAATCCAAGCACTAGTCAAGCACCCACTTTGGCTCCTATTCCCACTCCTAGAAATCAAAGTTCAAATGAGACTTCTACTTCATCCTCTAGTGCTTCAAATGAACTCCAAGAGGTCATGAAACAATTGCAAAATTTGGGAAATGAGCTGGTTACTATCAAAAGACAGCAAGCTCAAAGTGCTAGACCATATCAGCCTCAAGCGCAGTACTAGGCTAGGCCCCCATACCAAAAAAATAGGTCACCAACTCAGGCTGCAAATCAAAATCAAAGCCAAGTAAGGCCTCCCGCTAATAGACCATTTCAGCCCTATAACCCCAATGTCATATCTACTTCTAAAGCATTAGTGCCAGTCCAAAATAACATGGCCCAAGAATATGATTGGTGTTTCCCGTGCAGTCAGCCACATAACCAATCAATGTGCTTTAACGGCATTAAATCGAGGCTCTTATGGTGCAAACCATTGGTGGGTCGTGAAGTCCCGACCACGAAGAGGATCGAGCGAAGAAGCACCTCAGCAAGGAACATCTCCGAATGAAACTACTCTTGTCAATTGGCGGGCTGAAGATTTTGTGGTATGAATCAAATACCCTCTCAAAGTGTTGCAGCCAACACAAGGTCAAAGAGGAGAAATTTGGGTGAAGAACAACCATTAGCCCCAAGTAATTCATGACCTTCTGTCACTCCACAAACTATTGGCAAACAAAATGCAATCCCAAGCACGCAAGGATTGCCTAAAACAGCCCCTAGGCCAACCCAAATGCTAGTTGTTGCTGCCCATGTGCAAGGAATGAATGTGTAGGCCAAGGGACAGCAAAAGGATACTTCATCTCCATTCAGTATCATTGATCAGATGAAGAAGACAAATGTAAACATATCAATGTGGAATCACTATCCATCCCGAGGCCAAAGAGATTTGCTTTGAAGCTGCCATGAAGGATGGTCAACTTCAAATCAACAGGTCGAAATGCAAGAGAAGGTACTCACAAATGCTGGCCCTGACTGAAGGAAATCATGGAGGACAGCAAGGTAAAATGTTGAAGCCCCCTCCTTTTTATGTCTCATTAATCATTGGAAACCAATTGGTGCACAATTGCATGATTGATTCGGGGCAAGTAGCTCAGTGATGCCCAAGCAAATAGCTGATCAGCTAGGACTCCAATATGAAGTCATCTCCAAGGGTGTAGTGCAATTAGATGGGACAACAGTGACAACGGTTGGAGTAATCAAAGGTTTGAGCCTCACACTGCATGCATGTCCCAATGTAATAGTGTTACAAGATGTGTCAGTCATAGACCTACCACCACTCTTTGCATTGTGCTTGTCAAGAGACTTCACTGCTAAAATTGGAGGCTATCTTTCGGCGGATTGGTCACACATGTTGTTCAGAACAAGATATGGAACCAAAGCCACAATCAGGTCTGAACCTATTGCAAACTTTCACATTGAGCCTTACACTCCAAGCCAAATCAATACCAATTGTTCAGCGTTTGATCAAGAAGATTATCCAAGCACTGATGAAGCTGACACCAAGGTTGGAAGCATCCCAGATTTGACTCTTGATGAATGGGCAAGCAAGGTGCATGCTTTTGATCCTTATCAAGAAATAGAAGAATCTGAGCTAGGAGTTTATTGTTTACATGAAGAGAATCAACCTCTCCCCAGCATCACCAAGCCAGATCATAAAGACAAGAATGAAGTATGGAAATTGTTCTTTGATGGGTCAAGGAGTAGACAAGGTGCAGGAGGAGGAGCTATGCTCATTTCACCACAAGGTATAAAGTATTACTCAGCCTTCCATTTTCAGTTTTCTTGCTCAAACAATACAGCTGAGTATGAAGCCTTAATTCATGGACTGCACTGGGCAAAGAAGAAAGGCATCAGGAATTTACAAGTATTTGGTGATAGTGAGCTGATCGTAAACCAAGTCAAAGGAAAAAATGCTGCCAAAAATGATCTGTTGAAGAACTACAAAAATCGGGTATGGGATCTTATTGAAGATTTTGAAGCTTTTAGCATCAATTCCATCCCAAGAAAAAAGAATGAAGCATTGACAGGCTGGCAGCAATTGGGGCTGCGTTTGATGTTGTAGAAAGTATCAAAAGTGAGAAATCTTAGCCTCATATCAAAGTGGTTGTGAGACCAGATGTTTCGGATAACAATACAAGTTGGCAAGTCTTCGAGAATGATCAGCAAATTGTTAATTTCCTACAAGAAGAAGTTGAGTTCTCCGCCAGAAATCAAGACAAGTTGGAGCAGCAGTATGGTGACCAAGTGGTGCAGCTGAGAACTAACAAATTACCAAAAGGCCTCATAACCTTGGAGTCATCTTGACCCGAATGATCGATTCGGAAGGAGAAAGTGAACATTCAAGTAAAGGGTGAAGATTCAGAGCCTATTTTAGTGGAAGAAGGCAAGACATTGCAAATTGGCAAAGTAAGTACTCACAAGAGAAATCTGATTTTGTTCAGCTTTGTCAAGAGTTCCCAGATGTCTTTTCTTGGACTTACAAAGATCTAAGAGGTTTCAACCCAAAGTTGGCACAACATACTATTGAGTTGGATCTAGAATCCAAGCTTGTCAGGCAAAAGCAAAGGCCAGTAAATCCTCATATCGAACCTCTCATGAGAAAAGAGTTAAGCAAGCTCATTGAGGCTAGTATCATCTTCCCCATCAAACACTCAAGTTGGGTTGCAAACTTGGTGCCGGTAAGAAAAGAGAAATGGAGAAATAAGATTGTGTGTGGACTTTCGTGATCTAAATAGAGCATCACTCAAAGATCATTATCCGCTTCCATCAATGGAACAAATATTGCAAGTTGTAGCTGGTTCAGAAAGGTTCTCATTGCTAGATGGATATTCAGGCTATAATCAGATAATGGTGAAGGAAGAAGATCAATTCAAGATGGCCTTCACTACAAAATGGGGCACGTATGCTTACAAGAAGATGCCATTTGGACTGTCAAATGCCGGAGCAACATTTCAGCGAGCTATGGATATGGCATTCAAAGGCTTAATCAACAATATAGTGCTGGTATACCTAGATGATGTCACTGTCTTCTCAAAGAATGCAGCAGACCATCTCTTTCACCTTAGACAAGTGTTTCAGAGGTGTAGAAGGTTCGGAGTGTCATTGAATCCAAAGAAGTGTATATTCTTGGCACACGAAGGAAAATTGTTGGGTCACATTGTCTCTAGGGAAGGGCTAACAATTGATCCTGAAAGGGTTGAAGCCATCCAAACACTCCCATTGCCACACCACAAGAAATCTCTTCAAAGCTTCTTAGGAAGGATAAACTTTGTCCATAGATTTGTGCCTAATTTTTCCACTCTTGTGAAGCCTTTAACAATGATGTTGAAGAAGAGTCTGGCATTCAAATGGACAGCAGAAGGCAAAGAGAGTTTTGAAAACATCAAGCATGCAATATCACAAGCTCCAACTCTTATCAACCCAGACTTTTCAAAAGACTTCATGTTGTATGCTTTTGGAGGATCGAGATACAATCTCGGCTATCTTGACACAAATTTGAATAGAGAAGGTTGAGACAGCCCATAGCATTCTTGATCAAACCTTGGAAGATTATGAAATAAAGTATTCTTTCATCGAAAAGCATGTCCTTGCCGTCATCAGGAGCTTGAAGAAGTTCAGACACTTGGTCTCAAACAATAAGATTCAATTGCTGGTGTCTCATGCTGGTGTCAAGGACTTCCTCCTAAACAAGGATTTAAATGAGAAGAGAGCAGGTTGGATCACTCGGGTGATGGAATATGATATTGAAATCAAAGTGACCAAGCTAGTTCGTGGCAAAGGCTTGTGTGAGCAGCTCACTTCCAAACAACCAGACGGGTCAAAAGTGAAGAGGATGTTGTCCTACTACTACAGAATGATCAAGAACAACCAGCTGATGATGCACTCATCCCATGTTGGACTCAAGACTTGGTGCATTACCTCCAAACAGGCTTGTGCCCTCCAGAAGTGAGCAAGGCAAAGAGGAGATACTTTAGATTACAAGCTATCCCGTATGTACTCATTAATGGTATCTTGTTCAAGAAAGACATCCATGGTGTTCTATTAAGATGCATTGGAACATGTCAAGTTGAGAAAATTTTACATGAGTTCCATGATGGGGAAGTAGGAGGCCACTTTGCCCACGAGTAACAGCTCTCAAAATCATGAAAGCTGGTTACTATTGGCCTACTGTGTTCAATGATTGCTACTCATGGGTCAAGAAATGCAGGAAATGTGCATTCTTCACGGGGAAAGAAAGGTTAGCAGCGCTGCCCCTTCATCCAATTTCAGTGGATCAGCCATTCATGCAATGGGGATTGGACTTCATTGGGGTTATCAATCCCAATTCAAGTCAAGGCCACAAATGGATACTTACAACAACGGATTATTTCACCAAGTGGACCGGCGGTGGCACTCGAGGAGGCAAATGAATCTAATATCTTAGATTTCTATGAAGGGATAGTCACGAGGTTTGGTGCCCCCACTATCATATCGAACAATGCATTGGCATTCCTTGGCACAAAGATCACTGAATGGGCTGTCAAGAATTGTGTATCTCAGCACTTCATCGAACTATTACCCTCAAGGTAATGGCCAAGCCGAGTCTACGAACAAGAACCTACTAAGAATCATCAGAAGGACTCTTGATGAGAATCAGAGGACTTGGCACTCAAAGCTCAAATCCGCCCTATGGGCCGATAGAATCACACCCAAGAGGTCTACAAGAAGCTCTCCATACAAGCTTGTGTACGGGAAAGAAGCAATCCTACCTATATCACTCGAGTTGCCAACATTAGAACTCATGAAACTTGATTGGAGCCTAGGTGAGGTTGAACCCATGGAGGTTAGATATGCAGAATTGATGGAGCTCCAAGAAATTAGAGAGCATGCAGGCCCGGGCAATAGAGAAGGATCAAGCCTTGATCAAGAAGACTTTTGATAGGAAAGCCAAGGCTAGAACCTTCCAAATTGGAGATCTAGTGTTGAAATGGGATGTAGATCGTGTAAAGCCGGGAAAGCATTCCAAGTTTGATGCCATCTGGAGGCCCATACATGATCATTGAATGCAAAGGTAGTAATGCCTTCCATTTGGCTAAGTTGGATGGTGAAGAATTATAGATTCGGTCGATGGGATCTATCTCAAACGTTCTTTACTAGAAAGATAGCTTTTCACCCTTGTAAATATTAATTTAGAATTTCCATTCCTCTAAGTGCTTATGCACATTGTACTGTTGTTAGAGTAGTTTTTATTTCCCTAAGTGCTTGTGCACATGTCCTATTGCTTCTAGTATGTGCATGTTTGCAGTCCATCGAGCCTTCGGAAAAGAATTTGCAGCCGCGAGAAAACCAGCTCAACAAATGTTCAAATGGCTCATTGATACAAGCTTTCAAATTTCAGATCAGCTGAGAGATTATCAAACAGACTCCATGCCCAATGGATTGCTACAAGCAGCTGGTCGTTCTTCATCTAACAGGTAGATAACCCCGCTGAGTCGCCAAAATTGTTATCCAAAATTCACCCCTCAAGGTAATTTTGATAACATGCATCAAATTCTTTAGTCCCGAGCAAATAGATTGATTTAAGGCCCAAAATCATGTTTTGGGGGCCCCCTCGGCTTCTTTCTAACTCTCCCATCCAAGAAGAAAACCCAACGAGTTAGAAAAGGTGAAAAAATTGCAAAAAACCAAGCTTGGGGCCGAAAAAATGAAGAAAATCGGCTAAGTCCTAGTCCAGTGATGTTGGGGCGGATTGGAGCGTCGGGGCCGCGAATCGGCGAAAAGCCGCGGGACGATCCGGACGTAGTAGTTGGAGCAAAGTAGGAAAAAGTACGCGTGGGACGTGAAAAGCTGAATCGGCCAAAAGGGGAAAAATGCCTAAGTCTTTTGTTTGCGTGGTTTGGGACATCCATTTCGGGCCAAAAGTATGCAGCGCGATCAGGTCGGTCGGTTTGGTGCAAGTCGGTCCATTTAAAAGGCATTTCGGAGAGATTTGTCCCAGACATTTGTCCGGGCCAAAGATGCGAGGATGTGAAAAGCCAAAAGAGCGCGCGGACGCGAATCTCGCCACGTGTCTTCACCATGAAGAGCAAAAGGCCCGAATCGGCGAGCGGGAGATTTTCATTTGGGACATCCGGGCCAAAGGTACGCGAGGGACGCGTGGGATGCGAAAAGGTGAGATGGCCGAAAAGAGACAAGGAGGCCCGTGGATGAATCAGAACGTGCCACGTGTCAGAAGGTTGAAAAGTTGCTAAGTGTTTGGCTCAAGGTAAAAATGCACCCCTCAGGCCCGAACCAATAAAATAGTGCCACGTGTCCAAGTTTAAAGGCACGAAAGGAATTTTCAGAGGATGAACCTGTGAACGAATCAGAGCCTGACACGTGTCATCCAAGTGGCAGAGCGCGGGAAAAAATTCAAATATTTTTTCGCCGATCCGTTTTGGCCTGTTTTTGCCCTAAATCTTGAGATCGCCATAACTTTCGATCCAGAGCTCGATTTTCACATTCTTTATATCAATGGAAAGATAGTGAAATTCTCTACATGATTCAAGGTCAATCTTGCATTTTGGTTCAGTTGGAAGAGAGAAAATCAAAAACGCCTCTGGCATGTGATAATGGCCAGAAATGACGTTTCAACAACCAGCTTAAATGCAAAATACAGTTTGCTGCTTTTGCTAGGGTTCTCACCTACCACCATAATGAGATGAATTAAATGCAACCTAGAAGTGGTTGGGGTAGATTTGGATTTCCTCTCTCTTCCCTCTCTCATTCTTCCTATAAATTGTAAGGAGGGGCTTCTTTCCAAGGGGAACATTCTTGTTTTGCCCTCCCTTCTTCTCTTTGGCAGGTGAATTTGTGGAGTTCAAACCTCCCATTTAAAATTGTAATGCAACCTTGCCTCTTGGCATTTTTAGTGTATTGTATCAATCTTTGGAGCAAGTAATGCATGTCTGTGGATGATTCTCAACCCTCTCTGTGTTCATTTGCATCCTCCTGATCTTTCACTACAAATTTTGTTATCTGTGCATGATCTTGCATCACATTTGAATGGTCTATGTTTATTGGAAAGATAGGTGTTCTTCATTCCTCGGTGTATCACCTCTGTTAGCTTAGGTTTATTTTTATGCATCTTCTTACTCTTTGTCTTAGATTAGGTTTTAAGTAAACCTAGCATTTTTGTGTAGAGGAAGAGGAACCAGACCTTCTCTGGAGATTCCTTTCTCATTTTTACAAGTCCCACACTTGGAGAAAGGATTCCATGTTGTGCAATCACACTGGATGCTAGTATGATCAAACTATAAATCTGATCAACATCCGGGCGTGCTTTGTGATTTTGCACTAACAGAACTTTGTATGATAATGCTTTGGAGGGATTGGAAAGTTTGTATAGATATATGAATCAAATTCTTGAAGTTTTGTTGCAAATATTGTAATCTCATTTCTTTATAGCCTCCATTATTTGTTTCTTCAATATTACATTTCTTGTATGCATGGTGAAAAATATGCAATGTCTAGTTTAGATGGCAAAGCCCTATGAATTTTTCTCGATTTCCTCTTTATTTTGTTTCATTGTAATCCTTATCTCATTTCAATTAACCTTAGCCTTTATATTTCTGATTATTTTGCTTTACCTATTTGAAAATATGAAACATTTACTCTTATTTCTAATTGGAATCAAGCGTGAAAGTATCTCCTATGATCGAACTATAACTCCTATTTCTAGAATAATCTGCTGAAATTTGAGTTACATTCTTCCTTCATACCAACATGTACTTATGATTTATTCAAATCTTGATGTACCATAGGATATAATTTATTAAACTTTGTAATCCTTTTCTAACAATGTGGATCAGTAAAGCGTGATTTATTTCTTCTTGATCAGTAACTCTCGTACTGCACTCTTAAGAAAAAAGTTAGAAAATATTTAGGATTTTGGTCTCTCTTATGTTCCATTGTTTTTATTTTCTTCTCTCTCCTTATTAATGAGTGGGAAAATCATGTTTTCTATTACATAAAAGTACTTTATCAGTTGTGTCTTTGATTCTTTTATAATTTATATCTCTTTTTGTTAACGAGATCCACTTGCATCGAATTTGGATAGTATAGGAATATGGATTAACCTTGAGCTCATAAACTTACAATTTTCCCCTTTACTGTTTTCGTACAGTGCCTTTTGCCAAGCAATGAAGATAATGATGGAAAAAGGTGGAGCTGAAGATGCATCAACCTGGAGAAGAAAAATCCAAGGCAATGATGGGTTTATTCATAATCATTTGTTTTTCTCTTTCATGCATATGTACCTCTTATTTCAGTATCTATACTTTACTTTTAGTTACATCCCATGGCTTGTGTGGGAACATTTGATATTACTTATGAATAAAACATTGAATTCTGAAAATTAATTATGTATTTCCTTACGCATTTCATCTTACGTATGGATTGTATGACGAACTAAACAATTCGATAATATATTTAAATGTCTTAATCATGAAGGAAAAAAATTAAAGAATACTTGTAACATCTAGTAAAGAAGTCTAATTTTTGTAATCTACAATTATGATTGATGTTCCAAAACTTAACACTTCATTTATTCTGTAGTAGTTTTATGTCTTCATCAAGCCAACACATCTGTTGTCCTTTGGGGCTTTGTGTTCTTTTCTTTGAAGATAGTCATGAAATTTCACTATATGATATGTTACATTTTTAATAGCAAACATAGCTGTAGATTTCATGTAATCATTAATTAATCCAATGAGAAAAATATTGGACTAAAATTACTCCCTAGATTAGGTCCATTTCACCAATGCCATCCATCATAATGAAGTTTTGAGTTGCCCATTTTTTCACAAGTACAAAAATTGTCAACACCTACTCCATAAATCTCTACCCACCGAAGTAGCCATAACCACATGCCTCCACCTACTTAGCGCATCAATAACCACATTCTCCTTTCCCTTCACATGCTCTATCTCCATGTCATACTCATAAATCAGCTCTATCGAATGCCACTCATGAGCGTCGAGATTGGGTTGCTGAAGAGGTGGTGAAGACTCAAGTGAACAATCCCGAGTGTAAATCTCTAGCCAAGAAGGAAATGTCTCTAGAAAACCAAGGCACACACAATTTATGCAAGCTAAATATCATGATTTGGATAATTGAGCTCATAATATTTGATTTTTTGACACTTACAAAAACTACTCAAATTTTAATCCCGCATCAACACACCTCCTAGTCCTGCAAATGAAACATCGGTGTAAATAAAGAACTCGCCTAAGTGCAGGAACTAAAAGAATAGGAAATTTTATGAGCCATTATTTTGGTGTATCTAAGGCCTGCTCACATATAAATAACCATACAAACTTCATTCCTTTTCGGTAAAGGGAAGTGATGGGTTGCACATCCCGAGAAAAGTCTGTATAAATCTGCTATAGTATCCTTCCAAACCCATGAAACTGCGCACCTTGTTCAAACTAGTTGGTGGTTGGAAATCTAGAATGGCTATAATCTTAGAAGGACCTCTCGATACCTTCCCCAAAAATTATTTGACCAAAATATTACACGTCGACTTGAAGAATGCACACTTCTCTAGGTTCCCTAAAGCTACTACTCACGAAGACATTTGAAGAACCCGATGAAGGTGCTCCTCATGTGTACATGAGTATATTAGAATGTCTTCAAGGAAGATGAGGATGAACCGATCCAAAAATTTCTTGAAAACCCCGTTCATCAAACTTGTGAACACTAAAGGGGTGTTAAATCAAACCAAAGGGAATACCCAGAACTCATAGTGCTTATATCTCAAGCGGAAAGTTAACTTGTGGATATCTTCCTTTGTAATCCCTAGTTGATGGTATCCGGACTTAAGATAAAACACAGAAAATACTATGTCCCCCTTCATCGATCATACATATCATCAATATGAGGAAGGAGGTAATAATTCTTGATCATTACTTTGTTCAGCTTTCTATAGTCCACACACAACCACAAGGATCCATCCTTCTTCTTAACAAAAATCACTAGTGCACCCCAAGGGGATACATTAGGATGGATAAGGCATTTTTCAAGAATGCCCTCAAGCTACAACTTGAGCTTACAAAGATCATGTTTGGTTATCGTATAAGGAGCACGTGAGATAGGTTCTTCACTCCTGGAACTAAGTCAATGTGGAAGTCTATCTCACGTGGGGGAGGCATCCCCAACAACTCACTAGGAAACACATCAGAAAACTCTTGCAAGATGGGGTGATCATCAAGTGAAGGTCCACTAGCCCCATCCTATAGGCCAAGCAACATCATGGATTTGACAAGACAAGCAATCTATCTAAATTTTTAGCACTCAAGCTTTGAAGAAGTGGGTAGCACCTTAAAAGGATGTGATCTTATCCTAACTATTTTAGGTTGTGCCTTTCAACCAAGGTAAGAGAACCTATTTTGTAACCTCTGTTATTGAAGAATGTTGGTAAATCCTTCTTTTGCACAAATTTTATAGAGAAGACCTTGGGAAAATATGATCAACACACCAAATCTGACTCTCACGAGTTGTCACTTCCAGATTATGGAGATATTTTCAATACAAGGCAAAGGTTACTAAAGACATTAAGAAATCCTTGATTGTTCTACATATTTTTGCAAGTAGATTTTGTTCCTTTGTTGATACACAAGGAAAACAGGGGTAGTTCAGGGTGGATCAATGGTTTTTAAATGATTTTGGTGGGAGATGAAGTAGGATAAAGTTGATTATACCATATCTTTGGAGGGACTTCACAATAATGAACAACTTCACAACGAAAAAGCTTCAGAATAGTCAAGACGTTCCTTCAACCAGAAGGTGTGCTTCAATGGAGGCCCAGATCAACACATTTTCACATAATCTTTGAGACTCCAACATGAAGGCTCGAATTGAAGACTCAATTAAACACTAAAGTTTCTAATTAATCATGCCTAAGGTACACCCAAAGACTTACAGAACAATCTTTATCAACAAATGATAGTGAATTGATTTTAAATTTGTTTATCTCATCCAAGATGAAGGCTCTTCTTGAAATGAAATTGCAAATACCATTAGATTATCATAAGGATGAGATCCTGTGTGATTTCACAAAAATTTCAGTGTAAGATTGCAATAGGAATGAAAGAAACTATTTGCAGACATTCTGAAAATAAAGCAGACACAAAATTGCTAGAGATTAGACACAAATTAATTCCAAAATTGCTTAGATTCATCAACATAGGGAAAGCTTCCAGAGAAATCTCAATGCTTGTCAATGGCTATACATCTACAACCAACTTGACATGACAAAAATCTAACACAAAAGAAAATAACAGGTAATCTCGGCTTTGGTCTCTCGGGAAGACAACTTTCTCAAAAAAATTCTCAAGAATTCAAACTCCGACCATTTGCAAGAGTATTCTCATTGCATTTATACATTTTTTCCCACTCAATTTTCCCCCCAAAAGAGAATAATATTCAAGGGACCTTTTCTTGTTACCAATTTGTTTCAGACAACGACGCTTAACAAATTCAGATCCAAAATCTGCCAGGTGGACCAATTGTGAATTGATCACATTTCTTGGGCCCTCGACTAATGACTAGGATGCCATGCCACAAATTTTTGGGAGTCCCTTTAATCATTCTGATTCTTTCATGTGAGAAATCCCCTTTTAATCATTTTTCGAGCCTCTGCATAGCTGGACTTGACTTGACAGGTCATCCCTTTTTTCTCGAGGCAACGCCTTTTTCACCTTTTACGCCTACACTTTCATCATTTCATCCTTTTTCCCTCCTTTTCCTCTGAAATTTTACTCTGCAACTTCTGGATCTGGCATTTTGCATTTTTACATGAGCCCAAGAAAAATCCACTTCAAAAGTACTTCAAGATTTACAAATTGAGCTCCCAAATTGATTCAATTGAACTTTGCAGACCAAAACGACACAAATTTGCCAAAAAATTGATGAAGAATGATGCAAAAAATGCATCTCCAAACATCCTTGGAGCTTCAATGGTGGAAAAATCAAATGAAATGCACAACTACCATTGATCTTGCCTTTCAACTTTTAATCTAAGCCCTCCACATGGAAAAATGTGATTGGAAATGGCCTGGGAGCACTTTTTGACATTTTATAACTTTTGGAAAAAAGTAAAATTTTGACATTTTTCTCCACCCCTCCGCCCTTAGAAAATGGGCTTGACACGTGTCCCAATGTGGGTCCCAGAGGAACCATGGCTCGATTATGCTATTTTACCTCATTTTTGGAAAAAGGAAAATTTTCAAATTTTCCCCCTCTCGCTCTCCTTCCACCTTTAGCTTCTGATGTGGGTTCCAAGACTTTCGCTTCATTTTTTTCACTTTATACTTATTTTCCAAAAAGGAAAAAATTCCACATTTTCCCCATGGGCCCACCTCCATTTTTGACTATTCAACGTTGGCATTACTTTCCTATCAAGGCCGTGCTTCAACTTACAATTTTATCCCTTTTTACAAAAGGAAAAACCTTAAATAACCCCAAGCTCCATTTCTCCATTTCCCCACCTGCCACGTGTCTCAATGGCACATTTTGAGATGGTCCCAAAAGTAGAGACCCCAAACAAGCACGGGCTCAACACGTGTCTCATTCTAGTAGAGTCTATTAAAAATTTAAGGTTCAAAGTTCAAGAAGGCAATGGTCAAGGTCCGAATAGTCTCTTCAGGGGCATGAAAAGTCTTGAAAAGTTTAAGTAAGTAAAAAAGCAAGTGAGCCCTCTAGTGTCCTCCACGTGTCTTCTTCAAAATAAAACTCGGGGCCACGTGTCCCCAAACATGAATTTTCAAATGGTCCCTCCACCACGTGGACAAGTTTTGGGTTGAAGTGAGCCATAGAGTTTTTAGAGTGCCCCACCAAGCCGCATCCAACCAAAAAGGGCCATGTTTCCACTGATGCAGATGTAAATTTGATGGGAAAACTCACCCATCAAACCGTAAAAATGCAGGAAAACCACCATTTGAGCCCGGAGATGAATTTTTCTTCAAGGACAGAGAATTTGGAGATGTTATAAGTTTCAAACATGATCCTCCAAGCTACATCCAATCACATTTTCCTCAGGTATTTGGGACAAAAATGATAGGGACAACAATACGTGACTCAAAAATGGAAAGAAAGGAGCAACCTCGAGTTTTACGCCCAATTTACAGACTCCTTCAGATGGATAGAGAAACAAAAACAAATTTTGGACCTTTAAGTGATCCTCGACCAAGGAAGGGACTGATCATGGCAACCAAATGGAGGATAGAGTCTTCAAGCACCAACACGGGAGATAAAAAACATGACAGAGGCCACAAACTGAGGAATTTCAATGACAAATGGGGTGAGACTAATTTGAGCACCAACATCGGCTCTGACTTAGGGATGGGCACTCCCTGTGAGTGCCACAAGAACAAATAATAGACCAAGTGCCAAAAATAGACCAAGTGCCAAAAATAGACCATTGGGAAATGGAGTCAAAGAATAAGCTTGCAGAGTAGAACAACCATAACCATCCTCCAAAAATGAACCAAGAAACCAAAAAAACTAGGTCACCAGGACCAAAAACAAACAAAAACACAAAAGTAGAATGAAAACAAAGAACTATACACTATACAATGGAGAGCATCCTTGATTCAAAGAAAACAATCAAGGAAAAACTTCAAGTGCCTACCATTCTAGATATGACCATGCTAAGCAGTTTTGATATGTTTTTAACAATTGGTCATATGATTGTCTCTCTTTTCCATCCAAGTCACTATCTGACCACATTTCTTCAGGCTTATCCTTTGTGCCTGGGTCAAGTTTTCTAACATCTTTCGAGGCTGCATCAAACATCAAAGTCTCAGGAAAATCATCCTGCTCATGATACCTACATTGATCAATTTCATATTCCTTGAAAGCAACATAACTCACAGAGTTATCAATATCAATATCTGCATGCAATACTTCATAAGAAGCATTGTTGGGGTCCTCAATAAGATATAACATCTTCTTTTCACCAGGTAACTTCACAAGGTTTCCCTCAATTGGTATGGTGGCATAAGACATGTCCATCTGAACATTTCCACCAACACTTGCAGCCCACTTTCTTGATAACAACATGCCCCATTTGGCAGGGCAATCAATCAATGACAACAACATCAAGTTTCAAGTTCTTACCCGATAAGTCTGCAAGTTGTACCACCAAACCTTTTACACATCCTACAATAGGCACCTCTCTAGAATCCATTGCAGTACACTTTCCATAAGTTGTTGTCACTTTAATGTTCAATTCATTCATGACTTCTAGAGGCATAACATTGCATGATGCTCCGAATCAAACATACAATTGTGCAGCAGATAGTCTGTCTTTAATAATCAGTGTTGTAAAAATGGATCAACATTTAATTGAGACTCAACCAAATATGTTCCCAAGTAAACTTCAGGTGGTTCACCTAGTTCCTCCAATACTTGGGGTTTTTTCAACTCTAAAATGGTAGGAGGAGTCTCAACATTTCTACCTTGGGTGACTTTTTCTTCTCTAAACCCCAAATATTCAAATGCTCTTGTTCTATGCTCAGGATTCTAAGAAATTCAACAATAGGAACATAAATCTTGATCTGACTCAAGATTTGGGCTATGTCACAAGGAACATATTTGGGTAATGCAATGTTAGGAGGGAGGTTTACAAATTCATCTGATGGCATAGGATTTTTACAATAGTCTAAGCATAGGGAGGGACACAAGTTCTACTTGAGACAACAAGGCCTTTCCAGATGTATCTTTCTTTGGAGTCTCTTTTGGGATACTGGTAAGCACTTGGAATTTTTGGTTTGGCCTGAGGCCCTACCCCTTTGCAACCCTACTCCTAGTATTATATTATTTTTCATGGCCAACCACAACATTCATTAACAACTACCTATCCTCCTCAGAAGGTATCCCTCCATCATACTTCTCAATCATTAGAGCTCTTAGGTACTCAAAATCATTATTAGGAAGTTCAAAAGCTTGCACCATATCAATTTCAGAAGTATGAGTGGGAGGAAGAGGTAATACCTGATGAATGCAATCCCAAAATATTTAATAGTTTCTAGCTCACTCATCACTCGGTTGAGGTTTCTCCCTGCTGTGAACTCGTAGAGGAATCCACCATGCATGCATCATCATCGTTATTATCATCATCATCATTAGCTTCTTCAACTTTCTGATCTACTTCACATGGAGGTGGGGTAAGAAGCATTTCACACCAATCAATTTCATTTTTGCTTCATCAACAACAACAACTCTGGCATTTAGAGGATCAGCACTACTCTATTTCACCTAGCTTGGGGTTGTCTATTTGCTATCCTCATGGGTCCTTTACCTCTTTCATCAAACCTCTGATCATTTCTAGGATGATTCACAAATCTATCTTGTCCTTGTGCCTTTTGCTTGACCTTGTGAACTCTTGTCCCAATTCCTTTTTCTACCTAGGCTAGTTTGTAAGAGATTTCTTTGACAACCCCACCAAAAGTCCTTACAACCTCCTCAAGATCCACACTTTTCTTGATTGAGGCTTTTCTCAGGGTTTATCAGTTTAACACCCTCCCTCTTAGGAGGTTTTCCAATGGCTTTGATGTTGTTCTCAATTTAGAGCCATGGTAAAGGCCTTCCTCAAAGTGCTAGGGTTTTTATCCCTCAAATAGTATGCAACCTTTTTATCAAATGCATCAACATATTTTATAAGACAAGATTCATCACATGGCCTCAAATTCACAGGAAATCTTCTCAATGTTTTATTAAATCTTGTATTAAAATCATGCACTGATTCATTAGGATTCTTTTTAATATTTTCAAATTCGATAAAAGAAACCTAGGGTCTGTTTTTCACCATACTTTACATCTAAATGCATTCTTCATTTCAGTCCAAGAATCAATAGAATTATCAGCAAAGAGATTTATACTAGTCCCTTGCATCCTCTTCTAGAGTATGAATAAATAATTTAATGTATACATCTTCAAACTCTATTTCAAATCCTCCATCATATTGACAAAGAGTTTCAAGTGTTGATCACCAGTTATTGCATTATTTCCTTGAAACTTAGGCAATATGTTTCTTACATCCTATGGCACAACATTTGGATAGCCAGCCATACCTCTAAAACTGATGGGACCAAAAGTATTAATGAAAAATGGAGGTCTGGGTGGAGGCTGAGCCATATTATTCTGAGGAGGTGATCTTACAGGAGAAAAAATGATGAGGAGTGAGGGGTCTATGTGGTACAGGGATACAATTTTCAGAATGACTATCCCCTAATGGCTCTTTTTCATGGCAGACACTATCAGATTTGGAAAATACAGGGGTAGAATGAGATGTAAATATTTCAAATACAAAAGAAGGCCCCTCTCCAGATGGAGAATTTAGATTTACAAAGAGACTACCTGATTCAGAAGCAGTTGAGGAAGTATTGCAATCTTCAATCACGTGCCGATCAATTTCACCAATGGAGATCTCTTTTCTTGATGCTTGATCTCCAACAACCTTCCAAATTCTTCCTCCTTCTGAATTAGACTTTCCAAACTCTGGAAACAACCTTCTACTAGGGTCCATGGTGAAGAAATATCTTCTTCCTTCCAACTTTGCAGAGATTAATGACAAATCTTACTTGATATATGTTAAGACACTAGTATTTATTAAGAATTTAAACAACATGGAGTCGCCACTAAGGATTTTCACCTTAGTTTGTGCAAATGCACTATGAAAGACCTATCAAATGTCTATCAATACTAGACTCATGCAAAATCTTACAAGATCTTCTCTTCTTCTACCCAAATTTATCAATAATGATACAAAATTTAGTGCAATAACTATATAAGCTAGAAATATTGCACTCAAAACTTACAACTTTGAACAATTCTTATAGATCTGAATAGATAATGATGTTTCAGCAATGTATTTGTACTTTAAAATCTATGTAAAAAGCATTACCAGGGTCTGTACGTATGTACACCTTTGTTCAAATACTTCAAAGAGTCCCCGAAATGGCGCCATGAGTGTTGTTGATGGGCCAAATGGATATGAACTGGAAATAAATCAACAAATCATCTCGGCAATGCAAATCAATTCCTAACAATGTAAATCAGCTTCCCGAAATGATGCCAAAGAAGTGATGTGCAATTGAACTTCGCAATAAATCAAAAAATCAAATCAAATCACCTCAAATATGTATGCACATGGATCAAATTAAATTGGAAGTCCCCAAATGTAGTGCGAATCAAGAAGTGTGTTGGTACCCAAGATTTAATCTCCTTCAAAGGCCAAGCAACATCATGGATTTGACAAGACACTCAGAGGTAGATAGATGATTATGTATGTCATTTTGTAGCTGGGAAGCAATCTATCTGACTTTTTAGCACTCAAGATTTGAAGAAGTGGGTAGCACCTTAAAAGGATGTGATCTTATCCTAACTATTTTAGGTTGTGCCTTTCAACCAAGGTAAGAGAACCTATTTTGTAACCTCTTATTATTGAAGAATGTTGGTAAATCCTTCTTTTGCACAAATTTTATAGAGAAGACCTTGGGAAAATATGATCAACACACCAAATCTGACTCTCACGAGTTGTCACTTCTAGATTATGGAGATATTTTCAATACAAGGCAAAGGTTACTAAAGACATTAAGAAATCCTGATTGTTCTACATATTTTTGCAAGTAGATTTTGTTCCTTTGTTGATACACAGGGAAAACAGGGTAGTTCAGGGTGGATCAATGGTTTTTAAATGATTTTGGTGGGAGATGAAGTAGGATAAAGTTGATTATACCAGATCTTTGGAGGGACTTCACAATAATGAACAACTTCACAACAAAAAGCTTCAAAATAGTCAAGACATTCCTTCAACTAGAAGGTGTGCTTCAATGGAGGCCCAGATCAACACATTTTCACATAATCTTTGAGACTCCAACACGAAGGCTCAAATTGGAAGACTCAATTAAACACTAAAGTTTCTTGATTAATCATGCCTAAGGTACACCCGAAGACTTACAGACAATCTTTATCAACAAATGACAATGAATTGATTTTAAATTTGTTTATCTCATCCAAGATGAAGGCTCTTCTTGAAATGAAATTGTAAATACCATTAGACTATCACAGGGATGAGATCCTGTGTGATTTCACAAAAATTTCAGTATAAGATTGCAATAGGAATGAAAGAAACTATTTGCAGACATTCTAAAATAAAGTAGACACAAAATTTCTAGAGATTAGACACAAATTAATTCCAAAATTGCTTAGACTCGTAACCAACTTGACATGACAAAAATATAACACAAAAGAAAATAATAGGTAATCTCGGCTTTGGTCTCTTACGAAGATGACTTTCTCAAAAAAATTTTTTTTTCTCAGAATTCAAACTTTTTTCCACCATTTTCCCCAAAAGAGAAGAATATTTGAAATGAGTATTCTCATTGCATTTATACATTTTTTTTGGTGGATGTAATCCATGAGGTACTTCAATGTTACTAACTTCCTTTACCCAAACATGTATATCCTACTTCTCTACTTACCTCAACTTTAACATTTTAACATTACTTGGACCACTTACAACAAATATTTACTTTTACAACATTCCTATTATACTTTGACTTTTCTTTGTACTCTACTTGGCGTCGTTATCTTCTATTTGATGCCACTACTAATTATACTTAACAACATCTTATTCCTAACACATACATTAATAAAATAGAAATTACAAAGGAAAATTTTAATGTCGACATTTTCCCCCTTCCTAACTTTTACTCGTCCTCAAAGAGACTCTTATGGACATTAAAAGTGTGCCGGAAAATCTTTAACTTGTCATAGTTGACCCATTTCGTAATGGGATTTCCATCCAATTCCTCCAATCGATATGTACCATTTTCATGCACACCAAATGCTTTTATTTTGTAGGGCCCCATCCATTTTGGAAGAAATTTTCTATCTTTTTTTGTATACGGAATCATATACTAGAACCAAGTCATTCACATGAAATGGAGACCAACGGATCTTTTAATCAAAGTATTCGTTCTACTTCATTTTCTTCTTATAGCTTGTATCCTTCATTATTTCTCTCATTTCCTCTAGCGAAATGAAGATGTACCAAAATTTATTTTAATGAATCACTTTCATCCATCCTTTCATATTTCATAACTCTCATAGTGAGAATATCAAACTCAATAGGAAGAACTAGATCAATGCCATAAGCCAACTGAAATGAGGAGTATCCTATTGCTTTGACTTTGATGTTTCCTATATGCCCACAATCTTTGCATGAATCCTTTTATCCCACTTATGTACCTATAAGGCTACATCTTTTGCTAGAATTTGACACAACACAAAAAAATCATTCCACCTATCCATTTGTGCTTGGCTTGTATGTTGTTTCCTTCCTGTGTTTAATAGAAAACTTGTTGACTAGGGCTTCTACCACCTCATTAATGAAGTGGCTTCCTTGATCTGTTACACTTTCTAATGGGCAACCAAATATAGTGACAATGCGTTCATATATGAACCTTGCCACTTCATCCATAGAAGTTGTTTTCAATGGCCTAGCTTGACCCACTTGGTTAAATAGTTTGTGACAACTACAATATACTTATTTTGGCGTGGGGTAGTTGGAAGTGAACCTTCAATGTCTATTCCCTACTTTTCAAAGGGACCAAGTGGAAGAATAGGGCATAATGGAGCTAATGAAGTCTTACGGTTACCATGTGTTTGACAAATATCACATGTCAAGATAAAATAATTATAAAAATCTCTAAAAAGAGTGGGCGGTGATAACTTTGCATCCAGGATCCTTCTTGTTGTAAGTTGTCTAGAGAAGTGTCCTCCACATGTACCATTGTGGAGTTCTTCTATCAGCTCCTTCCCTTGATCACGTCAAACTGCTCTCTTGTATTGTCCATCAGGTCCTATTCGAAATAATACTCCATGCATAATAGAATATGGATGACTGGATTGAGTAATCTTTCTCTTAGTCTTTGCATTGGCACCATCAAGAAACTTGAATTCATTTAGATAATTCCAAATATCTATGTATTCACTAGGGATTGTGTCAAGGGATAACAATGTTGCATCTGGAAATCATCATCATCACAAGATGAACCTAAACCATCATAGGCTCAAGAGAGTGCATCTGTATTGACATGCTTCTTTCTGCCTATCTATGATATCAAATTCAAATTATTGTAGCAAAATTATCCATTTTGCTATCCTCCCTGATGGGTTAGGCTTATCAACAATATATTTTAGAGCCTGATGATATGTTACAACTATAAATTTCTACCTTAGCAAGTAATTTATAAACTTCTTTACAAAGACAAAAATGATAGCTAGAGCCTCTTTTTCAGTTATAGTATAATTTACCTCAAAGACTGCTCGCTTATTTATGCACTCTCCTAAAGTAAACTAGACGATCATTCCTATTTTCATCCTTTTGGCTCGAGTACTTCCTAGTCTGCGTCTGAGGCATCGTATACACAATGAATGGCTTTCTCCAATCTGGATTCTTTAAAATAGGTGAAGATGCAGGGGCTTCCTTGATTGTTCAAAAGCTTAATGTGCCTTATTTTTTGGTTCATAAGTAACATCCTTCTTGAATAAGCTGGGTTAGTGGCTATGCAATCTTTGAGAAATTCTTTATGAACCTTCTATAGTAACCCACATGGCCTAAAAATGAACTCAACTTACATTTATTCATAGGAAATGGTAACTCTTTGATTTTGAAACTTTATCGGGATCACTACCAATACCATCTCTGGATCTGACATGCCCTAAAAAAATGCCTTTAGAACATCCAAAGACACACTTTATAGGGTTTTGTGAGGCTTGTGCTTCATCTAACCTTTGAAATGCTATCTCCATCTGGTGTAGGTGGTTCATCTTGCTCCCATAGATGTAAAAATCATGCAAAAATACTCCGATAAAGTTCCCAATGTAGGGTTCGAACACCCTATTCATCAAATGCTAGAATGTTGCCGGAGTATTACACAACCCAAAGGCATAACTCTATAAGAAAACGTTCCCCAAGGAGTGGTGAATGTGGTCTTAGGCTGATCTTTCTCCACTGTACAAACTTGGTTGTATCCGCTATATCCATCAAAAAACTATAGCACTCTTGGCAAGCTACTTTTCTAAGATTTTATCGAGAATGGAAGAGTGTAATGGTCCTTCTTTGTTGCCTTATTGAGCTTCCCTTAATCAACACAAATGCATAGCTTCCCATTGAGATTCTCCGGAAAAATATGAATCCTGCATCAAATAACTTATCTATTTCTTCTTTTATAGTCTTGGAAAAATTAGGATTCATTCTATATGGCATTTTCTTTATGGGATTAACACCATCTACCAAATTCAATAGAATGTTCTACCCAACTTACTTGACATAATTCCTTGTAGTCAAAAGTGAATAGGTGTATGTACCTTGAAAAGAGCTTTGGAGGTAGCATTCCTTCTCGCTCTCCATCACAACATCACCAATCTTTATTTGTTGGAGACAATCATCAATTTCTTCTTCGAGATAATTTTATGGGTTCATGAGTCGGTGTGGCTGGAAGGATATCCATGTCCGAAACATCAACCTCACTTTCTTCATCTTCTGTGTCCACTTCACTTGGTACTAGAGTAATCGGAGGATTTCCAATCATCGGTTTATCACTTGAATCCACGAGTTCTACCTTATCGAGTGAGGGATCACGTTTATCTTCACCCTCTCTCTACCACATCCAAGTGTCATGAAGCCTTCATTCCATTAGTTTCTTGCATGAAATATCCTTAGCCATGGTCTTTCCAACAACATTGGGTACACAACGGTACCATTTTCATCACTGAAAGCCTACCACACATACAACACCCATAATAGATATTGTCACATTTGAAACTACACCTTTTGGTTTAGTTTTACCCTTATTTAATGACCTTAACATAAGTGTTGAGGGTGATCAATTTTAAACCCAACATATTCATTACAGACTCGGTCATTACATTAATTGCAAGACCTCCATTAACAAAGACATCATGAATTGAAATACCATTACATAATACCTCGGCTTGTGGAGCATAGGGATCCGTCTCTACCTCCAAAACAGGGACCTCAACCTCCTTCCTTCATCAAGCATTGAGTCCACTTCGCAGCTCCCGCCTCTTCTCGAAGACATAGCCAAGAGTTGACCATATGTAATATTTTTAGCCCTTTTGGATAGATCTTCTAAGCTGGAGTATTGTCCTTGTCCTGTGAAATCAGAAAATCCTGCACACCCAACTTTTTTCTCCTATGTTTCTTACTAGTTTCTCCTTTCATCTTCTTAGGATCATTTCCATCTTGATTATCTTTTTTTCTTTCTTTTTTTGTTACAAACACATCTACTTCATTATTTATGCTCTTATCTACTACATCAAAAGAATTCATAGGTGCTTTTCCTTTATCATTATCTCTTGTACCAGATGTAGAAGCTCTATCGGAGAATAATACTTATAATGACCCTTTTATAACAACCATAACATACAAGTTTAGAAATATTTCTTTTTGGACCTCTATCTCCTCCTTGAGAACTAATTTTTTTCCTTGAAGAAGATTAATAGTTAAGCGGCCCATCTTCTGAGTAGATCTTCATACTCAATAGATGTACTAGGAGAAATATTTTTACTCACTTTGAGAGTGGTTGTGGATTCTAGACCAAAGGTGCTGTGTAGGCTCTACTTTAGCGACAATTTCTTTGGGCTCCTCTTCCATGCTTTCTTCTTTCCTTCTTGCAATCTCCTTTGCTTGTTAAATGGTAGTTGGGTGGTCATACTTCACTCATTGTCGATCTCTAGCTTCATCCCAAGAATTAAGTGCTTATAAAGGAGATTATCCATGCCATTCATCAACCCATCCACTAATCTTTCCTTCCAGGATCTGAGCATCAAGCTTCCTCCTTAGCTCTAGAACACGAGCATGATAATCCATTATCTTCTCCTTCCCTCCTTGGGATAGATTTGTGATATCGATCATGAGATTTACATATTTATGTTGTTCACCAAATTCTTCAAGAAAACTTTTAGTTAATAAATCCCATGATTTTTCACATTATCACCTAATGTTTCAAACCACCTAAGAGGCTGAACCGTCCAAAAAGGTAGGAAAAATTTAGTCCATTGTTTTCTTTTTATAAGGCCATTACAAATACAAGATCATTTAAACTCTTGAATGAAAGAGGAAGCATTTTCATTAGATTGGGCTGAAAAAATAGGAATCTTCTCCATTTTCAAAAGTAACCACAGTGAAATACCAACCCACAAGTACAATCAACAAGACTTATGTGCACAAATAATTGGAATCACTATAATAGAAAATAAAAATGACCATGGTAAACTATGGTAAAACTTGACTTACTTTAGGTAAAAAACTGACTTTACTTTGGTAAACACTATTCATAGTAAAAGTGAAGTTCTTTGCGGTAAATACTATTCACAATAAAAGTGACTTTCTACTGCGTAAATACTATTCATGACAAAAAGTGACTTTACCATGGTAACTACTATGCACAGTAAAAACAAGGTTACCCTCCAAATGATTTATGACTAAGTGGGAATATTTCTCTAGAAAATCCACCAACGAGGAATGGTCCCGGAAATGGAACCAAAATGTCAACACAAATCCGACACTATGATAATTATTCACTGGGAACTCCTCATTCTATAATTATTTATTAATGCAGAACTTTTAGTTTGGTGGATGTAATCCATGAGGTACTTCAAGTGTTACTAACTTCACTTGCCTTCCACCAATACTATGGGAGAAACTTCACAATTACACCTCTTAATGGCTTCTTTAACACACCTTCAAAATGATGGTTTCCTTTACACACTTACTCATACAATATTTCTCACTACTTCTTTCTATATCCTAAATGAGGGGGTGGCCTCTTTATTTATAGGAATTCGGGCTTATCCACCCTATCTCTAAGATAGGATAGGAAATATCTTACGGCTAATCATATTTCATTTCTAAATTCTTGCCTTTACATGTAGGCTTATCTTATAAGATAAGATAAACCTTATCATCTCACATGGGTTCCAAATTTTTAGACTTTTCTACAAATAAAATACACAAAATATTTATGACATCACTCCTTGTCCTTATTACAAATATAATATTTCTAATTCCTAATCATGTAGACCCTACTTCTCTACTTACCCCAACTTTGACATTTTAACATTACCGGACCACTTACGACAAATATTTACTTTTTACAACATTCTGTTGTACTTTGGTATTCTACCGTACTCTACTTTATTGGTGGCACCGTACTGACGGTGTCGTTATCTTCTATTAGACGCCACTACTAATTATACTTAACAACATCTTATTCCTAATACATACATTAATAAAATAGAAATTATGAAGGAAAATTTTAATGTCGAAGCGGACCTTTGTTTTTACCAATTTATTTCGAGAGAGCGACGCTTAACAAATTCAGATCCAAAATCGGCAGGTGGACCAATTGTGAACTAATCACATTTCTTGGGCCCTCGACTAATGAACTAGGATGCCATGCCACAACGTTTTGGGAGTCCCTTTAATCATTTTGATTTTTTCATGCAAGAAATTCCCTTTTTAATCATTTTTCGAGCCTCTGCATAACTAGACATGACAGTCATCCCTTTTTGCTCTCGAGGAATAACTTTTTCACTTTTTGTGCATGTAATTTCATCAATTCGTCTTTTATTCCTCTATAATTTCTGCCCCTGAACTTTTGGATCTGGCATTTTCATTTTTACACAAACCTAAGAAAAATCCTCTTGAAAAGTACCTTAGATTTACAAATTGAGCTCCCAAATTGATTCAATTGAACTTTACAGACCAAAATAACACAAATTTTCCATAAACTTGATGAAGAAAGATGAAAAAAATGTATCTCCAAACATCTTGGAGCTTTAATGGTGGAAAAATCAAGTGAAATGCGTAGCTACCATTGATATTGCCTTTCAAATTTTAATCTGAGCCTTCCACATGGAAAAATGTTATTGGAAAGCGGGTTTGTGAGCACTTTTTGACATTGTATAACTTTTGGAAAAAATAAAATTTTGACATTTTGCTCTACCCCTCTTCCCTTAGAAAATGATATTGACACATGTCCCAATTTGGGTCACAGAGGAACCGTGGCTTGATTCTACTATTTTACCTCTTTTTTGGAAAAGGAAAAGTTTCCAAGTTTTCCCCAGCTCCGCCCTTCCGCCTTTAGCTTCGATGTGAGTTCCATGGACTTGCGCTTCACTTTTCACTTTATAATTATTATCGGAATGAAAAAATTACAAATTTTCCCCTCGGGCCCACACCTTTGTTTTTGACTATTCAACATTGGCATTACTTTCCTGTCAGGGCTGCGCTCCAACTTACAATTTTATCCCCTTTTACAAAAGGAAAAAAACCTTAAATAATCCTGAAGCTCTTTTTCTCCATCTCCTCGCCTACCACGTGTCTCGATGACACATTTTGAGATGGTCCCCAAAAGTAGAGACCCCATACAAGTGTGAGCTCAACACATGTCTCGGTCCGAGGAAGAGTGTGTTAAAATTCGTAGGTTCGAGTGGAACGTACCATGTGTCTAATGTCAAGAGACAGGTTTCCTTTGGCATTGAAAAGTCTAAGAAAAGAGGTAGAGTGAGTGGAATCCTCCAAGTTTCCTCTTAGTGCTTCTTGAAAATAAAACTCGGGGTTGGTCCCCAAACATGCATGGTCCCTCGATGTGGACAAGTTTTGGGTTAAGCGAGCCATAGAGTTTTAGATTTCCCACCGAGTCACATCTAACCAAAAATGGCCACATTTCCGTTGATGCGAGATGTAAATTTGACAGGAAAACACACCCATCGAATCATAAAAATGCATGAAAGCCACCATTTGAGCCCAGAGATGAATTTTTCTTCAAGGATAGAGAATTTGGAAATGTTATAAGGTTTAAACATGATCCTCTCGAGCTATATCCAATCAATTTTCCTAAGGTATGTGGGACAAAAATGATAGTGACAATAATACATGATTGTGGAAAATGGAAAGAATGGAGCTACCCAAATTTTACACCCAATTTACACACTTCTTCATATGGACGAGAAACGAAACAAAAATTCTAGATCTTTAAGTGATCCTCGACCCAAGAAGGTGATCATCACGAAAACCAAATAGAGGAAACATTGTTTCAAGCACCAACACGGGAGATAAAAAATGTGACAGAGGCCACAAATTGAGGGATTTCAATGAAAAACAAGGTGAGACTAATTTGAGCACCAACAGCCCCCATACTTCGTCCCCCCTATGAGCATCAAATATCTTTAGAGCTCTAAACGGTGGATGAGTCGATGATGCTTTGCTATTACTATTGAAGTGACTCTTGTGGTGGCACTGAATGAAGACTGTGTAGAACCATGTCTGCCATGAGGAGGAGGATCGACCCCCTCAACTTGTTATCTTGCATCTCTTGGATTCGGTTGTATAATCTATCCATGGCATATTAAATCTTTCCCTTAGTCTCCTCCACAATGAAGGCCTTCTCAACGACCTTTGCTAAGATCTTCAAGAAATGAATGCGCAAGGCACCTCCCAAATCAAGATTCGGGCCTCACGATGAACCTATGAATCTTGACACCGCTGCGTCTTACATGTAGTCGAAATTGTGAAGTAAGTCTAAAATTGACTCTCATACTCCGGTATAGTTATGGATGCTTGACGTAGGTCATGAAACTCATCTATCCTCTCGCTAAATAAACCTCCTTGATAAGTATCATCTCCTAAAATGCTTCAAAGAGCTCCTGAGTAACTATCTCTGAGTCTACATGGAACTTCTGCTCCTCAGTCCTCCACCAAACACCTACTCCATCACTTAGAAGATGAATCATAACACGAGCTTTTGTGTTTCTAGTACATGGGAAAATCTTGAAGCACTGCTCAATCTCGGTAACTAATGAAATACCTAAAAAACCACTTATATCATCATAATAATGAGACGGGCGTAGTTTAAGGATCTCCCGATATGATTTGCTAATGATGATCAACCCCTAGGTCTCTCTACATTATCCTTCCTTGGCCTAGGGATTTGAGATCTGTCTCTGTGTCCGAAATCATATCCCCTTTTCCCCTCTACGAGGTGACTTTGCTCTAGCTGAATCCACATGGGAGTTCTCTACCCTATACTCATCACTTTGTGTCATGTAGATTGAGGAGCCTCTACCGATGGCTCTCTATCCTATCTAGCGAGTCGTCCTCGTATAGATCCTCCATGTATAACGGCATTAATGTTACCAAGCATCTATAATATCGAGGTAAAATGAACACTAGAGCTTGATATAGACATGGTAAGTCTAGGTCTACATGCAAGAACCCCTCGTTTGGTCTGCACCTCCTGCATAGACCAAGGCGAGAGTTAGTTCATCATTCTAGGTTTTATTTCAGTTTTCAAGTTTGCTATATTATACAAATATCATACAATGTTTTTTTCTAGGTTTAGAGTTGCGCTAGGTTTAATGTTCATGTTTCATGTTTTCAAGTGTTCCCAAGGGTCCAAGATTTGAACCCATGAATTTGATACCAAGTGTAATACCCACAAATTTACTGCACAAAACCCAAGACAAACCTAAGTCAAACTAGAAAAATTATGGAATAATTTATTTTTGTTAAACACACTCATAACATTAGATTCGAATTTACGGTCATCACATTCTCATTTCTAAAATTACATTAAATTAATATTAGTAATTTCCTTTATATCCCCCTTTGAATAAAAAAATATTTAAATCGCTCAATATCGTTTAATAACATTTAGTTAGTTTAAATCAAGACTTAGGTTCCCCTATAATTTACTTTAATACAATTTAATTTCACCTTAATTAAATTTGATCGAGTTAATCTCAAGGGTGTTGCGGTCTTTTTAATTAAATAATAAAGTTCTATTATACCCAAAAGGGGTCAAAGCTTGCATTAAATAAAAAGGTCTCTAATAAACACTTGGGTTAGGAAATAATAGCACCCTACACAAACTAGAGTGGCCCTAAAAATAAAGTTTACCCATGTAAATTAAACTTGAATTTATCTCACCCACATCCCACCTAGTTTTTGTAGGGATGGATCTTATTCATTGGATGGATTCATTTGGGGCCCTTAGATCTAGGGATTTAACTAACCCTAAGCATGATTATGAAAATCTCTTTTTTTTTTGTTTTCGCTTATTGTTTCTTTTTTTGTTTTACAAATTTGTGGAGGAGGAGGAGAAAGCCATGAGAGGCAATATAAATCTCATGAATGATTCACCTTTTCCCTTTCATTTTTAGTTCTATTTACACCCTCTTCTAAGGTTCTGAATGTATTTATTTATTTTGTTTATCTCATTATTTTACCATTTTCCCAAATGGGTATATGGGGTTTTGCCCCATTATAAAGAAAGAGGTAGAATGGTGTTTGAATATACTTGGCAAAGGATATATATATATATATATATATATATATATATATATATATTTATTTATTTTTGTGATTTCAGGGTTTTATTAAATTGATATTTTAATTAAAACATATACATGTATATATGTATACAAATATATTATAATTAAAATTTCAATTTAATAAAACACGAAATCACAAAAATTTATATATATATATATATATATAATAAAAGAATGCTCACTAGTGGATTTAAGGCCTTACACACCCAAAAAAAAAAAAGTAAAGTCGATTGCAGAGCAACCAACAATCAATGATTTGTAAATGTTTTGCGGCCCAAGTATTTGGTTTGGGTTTTAATGTTTTGTTTTAAACAAAAACCACACCCATTTACAGCGCCTAAAAACACTTTTTAAAAAATTAATATTAGTTCGGCTTTTTAGAACATGTTTAATATAGTTTATATGTATATATATTGTTTTTTTATCACAATATTAATAATATTTTAATATTAGTACTGTTTATCAAAGTAATAATATTCATATTACTAATAATATTAATTGATCTTAATCTTTATTTAAATGGTCTTTTATAACTTTGAAAATGACCTTATAAGATGTTAGTTATAAATTTTATTTTCACCTATTTTTACATTAGTTAATATTGGATTTATAAATATATTTATGATAGCTCAAAAATAAATTTATAAAATCTAATAAAGCTATAGTCAAATATGTAACCATGCATTCTCTTTACTTAACTAGATTAAAAATAATAATCCTTTTTTGACAAGATAAATAACCAATGAAATTTTTAAGACTTTTCCATAAACACATATGAGGTTTAAACTTTCTTCCAATCAATTCAAAGAGATGAACAAATATAGTTTATTTTATTATCACATGCCTTTCAAGTAATGCAATAGGAATTAATATTTCTTTCTTTCACAACATACAAGTTTTCAAACATTCCCACAAGTAACTTCCAACAAGGTTTTCCAATAGTTTTACAAAACAAGCTCAACACACCTATTGAAGGCAATAAATCAACTAAAATAAGAACAAGGTTGTTTCCTCTTCAATCACATTTCAATGAACTTGATTTAATTTAACAATATTATAGTCCCTCATTCCAACAAGTAATGAAATGATTTCCAACTTTTGTTTTCATTTACAATATCAACTAAGATTACATTTGACAAGAAATCAACTAAAACTTCACTTTAACAAAATACAAGTTTACAAGCCCTCCATATACAATAGAGACAACATGATAAAATATTTACAAGAGAGGCCATTATTTTTCTCCAAATTCGAAGTCTTGATCATCAAAACTCCACCTTCTTCCAAGATCAAACACACAACAAAAAATGGGGGAGTAGGCAACACTCTCCACCCAACCATTACTCCAATGAGGAAGTGAATCCTACTTCCTCATTTCCCCAAGCCCCAACAATGAGACAATAAGGTATATTTGACAACCATGGAAATAAAATACAAGCCTTCCATATTTACTTTCAAGAAACATTTCCAAAAAAAAAAATCCACAAAACACTCATTTTTAAACACAAAAACTTCCAAAACAATGACTCTAAAATAAGCCAAGTAGAGAAAGGAATATGGGAATTTACCCTTGTGCCTCCCAAGGGTTTGGATTCCCACCTCAAAACACAATTAACGCACAAATATCTTATGCCTCCCTACAACTACAAATATATCTCTTATGCCTCCCTCATTTTTATGCCTCCCTCTCTCTTATGGCTACCACACTAAAAAAATAACAAAATGAGAACAAGCACTACAGACATCTAGACCTTTCACCATAATTTTTCAACAATATTTTTGTGGTTATATGTTTTTCAAGAATAACATTTTTGCATTAGAAGTGTAGATAATCCACATTTTGATATATTATTGTAGTTTTTCTACAATTCATTATATCATGGATGGTCCACAATTCATAAAATTTATAACTAATCCATTTTTAATTGTACATTGTCCACATTTCATGATGTTTGTAACATTTCTACAATTTTTGTTTTTGTTAGTATTCCACAATTTTCACAAAAATGTAGTTTTTCTATAGATTCAATCTTTGTAGAAATTCTACAACTTAAAATTTCTTATCTCTCATCAATGTTATATTTGTGGAAATTTTACCAATTTTTTACCACAATTTTACTTACCACATACAACTTGTAGGTGGAAGCTACAATTTGATTGCCACAATAATTAATTGTGAAATTATCTTTTAAAAATGTAGAAAAGTTACTATTAACAACCAATTTTACATTCATTTAAATAATTCTTTATGTGGATTTTCTACATTTAAAACTCACCCAAGTATACAATTTTATTATTAAATAGGAATATATTTCTATAAAAAAATCCATTTTTATATGGAATGTTTACTATTCATATTATATGATCTAAATAAAACTATTTAACAATCTAAATAATTTTTTCCCTCTATGCATGCACTCATTTTTAATTTCAAATAAATATTTAACTACAAAGTAAAATAATAATGTAAAATATCAAAAATAATAAAATAACAACTTGAAAAAGATCATATGTGGAGAGAAAATATGTTCTATTTATTATAAAAATATTGTACACATCATTGTATTTTTAAACTTTCCTCAATTAATATTGTCAAATAAATGTAACATTTAAATATTTATTGTCTTTGAATTCTTACAACACTTTAATAAAGTAAAAACTTACTCCTATAACTATCATTATTAAAATCCTCTAAAAGATTTTTTTATTTGTTACTACATCATCCTCGACATTTTCTATTCGAATAGGCATATCACCTCCTTCAAAAGTATCATCTCCTCCCAAGCATGGTTGTGACGATTCTTGTATTACAAAAATGAAAGAATTAATAATGGTGTAGTAAATTTATGTTCATAAAATAAAAAAATTCTTTCTAATAGTAAATATGTTTACACAAATAAAGTTCTTATCAAAACATTACTCAATCTAACCTATCATTATTTTTATTTGATTAATTATTTTTTCCCATATTTTAATTCCTCATATTCAATAAACCCACTTTTCTAGCAAATATGGTTAGTACCAAATCATTTATTATGCTTTTATATGAACATGCTAACTCTCCAAATCAACACAATCAACCAAAGTAATTTGCTATTTTGTTGATATAATGGAACTGGTCATTTATGTATGTCTGTGTTTCTTTTCATTCCTTTATAAAATTTTAATACACAAGATTCCTTGTTTACATTTATCACATAAATTAAATGGATATTTAATGTAAAGACCATAAAAATAGAAGATTTATTTAAAAGTGTGTATACTAATTTTTTTAACAACTTTTTATAAATAATTACACTTAATGAATTGAATGAAGTACAACAACAAAGCCACCAACCATGCGAGAAGTCAAGCTCAAAATGCACTTATGATAGAATTTTAGTAGCCACTTTCCACACAAAAGAGATCAGAAAGACAGTGGGCGAAGAGGTCCATGGCCATGTTGAAGGCCGGAGAAAAATCCAAAGTAGGCATGGAAAGAGTCAAATAGGTCGGGTCATTGCTTGAATATGAATTTAAAAATTGTATCAAATGAGAACTAGCACCAAATGTAACGCCACTAAAATGACCACTCGAGACCCAAGAACAACCTAGGTTTAGCTAGAAAAATTAAGGAATTTTTTTTTTGAAAAGCGTGACCACTACCAGGCTTCAAGCAACAATTGTCACAACAAGGATTCAAAGTCAATTATAATTAATAAATAAAATTTTCCCATTATAACAATTATTAAATCCACATCACAAAATTAATGAGTGTAATTTAATCCAATTAGTTAAATTTCTCTTAGGTGTTAATTTAATAAATAATTAAATTAACACTATATTTAAATGTTCCTTAATTAATTTTAGAGGGTCAAAGGGGCCCAAACAATTAAATGCCCAAGGTTTTAATTTCACTAGGTCTAAACAATAACCAAGTTTCTTATTAACATGGGATATATAAAAACCTTCTCTAATCATTTAACGTAACCACTTAAAAGGTCAACCCATGCTTTAGAATTATACATTTAAGTTAAAAAGGGGTAATTTCCCACTTACCCACTCTCAGACTCATCTTTTCACTTCAACCTAATTTTTCACATATTTAACACACTTCAAGTTTCCTGAAAACATTTTGATGACATAAGAAATTTATTCCTCTTTCCAATGATATAAAGAAGTCCTCCTCACTCCTCATATTTCTTACGTTACGGTGCGGCGGACTGGGAGGAAAATTTTCCCAAAAGCGAGGCTTGCGGGCGTGGGGACGAAAATTTTCTCAAATGTGGGCCAATAGGCGTGGGGATGAAAATTTTCCCAACAGAGGGCCAGCGGGCACGGGGAGAAACTTTTCCCAAGGCGGGCAGTGGGCCTTGGGAAATTTTTTTCCCAACGGAGAGTGGGCCCCGGGAAGAAACTTTTCCAAGGCCGCGAGGACACGTGGCATGTTTTTAAGCCCATGCGGGAAGACGGGTCGTCGGAGGTAATTTGGATTTTAACTCTCTTTTTTTGAAAGGAAAAAAGGTTCAAAAACCCCCGCACTTCCAAACGATGGCTAGAGAGGCCACATGTCATGCCCAAAATTTCAAGTGGGGAAGCGGACCATCGAGGAAAACATAGAAATGTTGGCTTTTGTGTTAAAAGCGTAAAGGTTAAAAACAACATGTGCCTCCGCCGATGCCAAGTGAAGCCACATGTCAGTCCAACAATGACCTATGGGAAGGCGGGTTGGCGGGGAATCTTAGGAATTTTTGTCAATATTTTCCCATAAGTGGTAAGGTTTAAAATAGTCCATGCCTCTGTCGACTCCAAAATAAGCCATGTGTTAGACCCACAGTGATAGGCGGGGAAGCGGATAGACGGGGATACTTAAGATTTTTTGCCCTTTTTCAAAAATGTAAAGTTTAAAAGTGTGGGCCCATGAACCCGTAGAAGCATTTTCCTAAAAGTGAATTAACATGTTTGTGGTGCCTCGAGTAATTTGTGATTTTTTGAATTTTTTGCAAAAAGTTCCCTAAGTAGATTTTGGGCCATGGATTTGATTAAAAAAAAATTCCCTCTTTTTTTAGCAGTTATTCTTTTTGAAACCAAACGAAGTAAAAACTTCATAAGGCCATAACTTTCGACTGGAAGCTCGGATTTGAGAAAATGAGGACTTTATAGAAATGTCTTGAACTCCTCTTTGTAAAGAAACATAAAAAATTATTTTTGACAACTTAATTTTGTTAATTTGACAAAAATGTCTTTCTGCCATTAAAACGTGAATTAAATCTTTTCTTTAGAACCATACTTGATTCAATCCGCCATTGTTTCTTCAACATGCCTAAAAACATGCAGATCAAAATTAATATAAATTGGATGGATTTGCAAAGATTAATTGATTATGGTTGGGATTTCAAAATAGATTTATTTCCTTTCTCTTTTCTCGGTAAAGGTGTTTTTCTGCCTCTAGCTCAATTAATAAAGTTCTAAGTAAATTTCTTGAGCAATACAAACTATTTTGGGATGCATTTTGATCATCCTTAGTTCATTTTAAGTTTTCATTTTGTCTTTCATAGTTACAGGGTACTCTGTATATTTTTTTGACATTTATTATAGGTTTGAAACAATCTAATAGAGATCCACATATTTCAAACTAGAGATTTATCTATTTCATTTTCCATGCTTTAAACATTTAAGTTCATTCCATTCTAAATTTACAAAGTTTAACTTTACTTCAATCCATGCGTGGAAACCCAAAATATAGTTCTACTTTCAAAACATGCATTTCAAATGAAACAAAGAAATGTAATATTTCTTCATACGTATTTCTTTTTCAATTTTCAAATAGAGACTTAACAATATATTTCAAACATATGTTTCAAATGAAAAGCATATCTTTTTGGTAACTAAAACAACTTCTATTGAACTCAAAAAATTATTTTACAACATCCTTTTTCATTCATCAAATACAACTTATAGAATATACATCTCTCACATTCAAATGTAGGTTCCATTTCAAAAGCAGAGCAACTTTCCACCACAAATAATATTACAATGCCATCCACTTGAAGTGGGAAATTTTTTCAATAAGGAAACCCCAAGGGGGTTTTGTGAAATTTTCTTCATCCTCAGCTCTAGAATAGCAACAAGAAGATCCACCATATATATTTTGATCACAAAAAGAGGAGGAGAGGAAATGCTCTCCACCCAACCAAGAATTCCAATGAAGAGGAGAATTCGTCCTCCTCATGGCTCCCGATTCCCAACCACAAAGCAATAAGAAATGTTTTTCAAGTCATGGCAACAAACACACTTCCACAACAAAAAAACAATTTTCACATATAAAACACAGGTCCAAATACATATTGTAGTTTGCAAAACCAAAGGAAGAACAACAAAGAATACTTAGGCTTCATCATGCACAAGAAAAGGGAGAAATACCTATGAGGGAACCTTCTTATACCTCCCAATGGGGAAATGGGTGTCCACCTTAACATAAACCCTCCAATATATATATATATATATATATATATATATATATATATATATATATATATAGACACACATACATACATACATACATACATACATACACAGGATATATATATATATATATATATATATATATATATCATTTCAAAACCCTTACATGCCCTTATGCCTCCCAAGTACCCCTTATACCTCCCCACACTCTTATGACACCCCATAACGAGTAAAGAAATGTAATCTATTTCTTTTACAAGGTCAAACCCAATCCCAAAATCCCTCCACAATCACACTTATACCTCCCCAAAACTCTTATGCCTCCCACAAGAGATCCCCATAGTCTTCTCTACACCATACATAGGCAATATACCCAACCAGCCAACAACATACCTAAATATTCAAAGCATTCACATATGTATAAATAAAAGAAGAACATTTTTAAGAGCCAAGCTCCTACCTCTCCATGGTAGAGTTTGCTCCAAAAGTTAAAAAACAATTTTTTTTAATACAAACAATCCAAAAGCTTCATAATCCACCAGCGTTCAAAATATCTAGCTCTCTCCAATTGTAAGAGCTCAAAAAACCAAAAGAAGTAACTAAAAATGAAATCACCAAAATGAAGTAACCCCAAAACAAAGCCAAGGAATTCAAATAAATAGAAGAGGGAGAGAGGAGGATGAGGTGGATCTATGTAGGATGCCACATCACACATCCTCAACTTCACCTCACAAGTCAACTTCAAATTCCAAAGCATAATTAAAAGGTGGGTGAATAAATAACATTTTACTTACACACAATCCAAGTCCACACCCCAAGGAAAAAAATTAATTTCATGCGAAGGTGCAATAAAAACTTAAAACTGTCTTCCCAAAATACATAATAAGGCCTAATTTGACTCCCCAACCCATAGGTATGGTTCTTGTGAGAATTTAAGAGGTGTGGGACTAGTTTAACTTGTCCCACAAGCCTCCAAAACCAGCCTTTAACGACAAATCTGAATTTCAAAGGAAGGGTGGAATGTTTCACACTCCAAGTTACATACACATTACTTACAACACATAAACCAAGAGCCATCATTTTTAATGAATGCTTTCTTTTGACCAAAATTAATTTATTTAACAACATGATATCTCACTAATCTAGTCCACAAATAAATAAATAATAATGGGGAAAATGCATCACTAAAAATCACATACTAAAACTAAACAAAAGAAACTAAATAAAAGAATACACATAACCCCTTGGTCACATTTGAAGGTGATCCCCCCATGGGAACCCCTAAACAACAATAAAAACATACACAAATAACAAATAGACATTGCCATAGTGACCCTAGTTGAATTCATCTAGAATTCCGATGTGGTTGGTCTCTAATCTCCCAATGTTTGTTATGACATGTTTACTGCAAAATACAATTACCTCCTTCGGGATTACAGCGGCATCAAATCATATAAAATAAATATACAATATAACTCCAAATTCATCTATATATAAATCAAAACATCATCAAGCAAGTAATGACATCATTTACAATTTCATCCATAATCATAAGATCACAAGATTAATTCAATTTTCTAGGTCTACTCAATATGACGAAATAACACATGTCCAACAACACACACACACACACACACACACACACACATCACCATGTCAACATCATAACAACATCCGTATAAAATATCTCCAATTATCCACATGCATCATATGTGAATCGAAATCAACAATAGTTCACGATCTCTAACATTTAGCATTCGGGCCCTATTAAAAGCTACAATAACATCCATAATTATAGTTGACAATATCATAATCAATAAAGAAAGGTGTCAAAGGGAAGTTGGCAATACATTTCCTTCATGTCAAGGAAATGAACTAGCTCACTGGCATTATGGAAGAGCACACGACAACATTTGACCATTATTTTGTGTAACTTGGTGTATTTAGCTTTTTAAAAATACACAGTTCATCAATTAGGTAAATGTGCATGCCAAGACCATAAGGGGTTATAATAAATTTTCAAATACAAAACTTAATCTCATCCTTCTAATAATTCATTACATAGAGAATCAAATATACTAAAATGGTGAATTGCAATTTGTAAATGTGATTATACAAAGATAAAAAAATGTAAAAATACAGTAACTTTGAATGAGGAAAATGAATCCAAAAACATACTCCATTTTCACTCTACCTGTATAAACATCTATGATGGCAAGAACTACAATTTTAAAAGAAGAAAAACAAATAGACTATGCTTAATAAGCAAGGAAATGCGTTCTAGATTGGGTAAATAAACTAGTTATAAAAGGCAATATCATAGATTATTCAATGAAATGCAAGCTATTTATTTTACAAGGTGGAACTCATTGCCAAACTCCGTCCAAAATCACACTTATGCCTCCCCAAAATCTTATGCCTCCACAAAAGAGATCCCCATAGTCTTCTCCTACACCATACCTAGACAATCTACCCAAACAACCAACAACATACCAAAATATTCATAGCATTCACATATGCATAAATACAAGAAGAATATTTTATAGATCCAAGCTCCTACCTCTCCATGGTAAAGTTTTCTCCAAAGTTTCAATAGAAAGTTTTTTTAATCTAAACAGTCTAAAAACTTTAGTAATCCACCAGTGTTCAAAATCTCTAGCTCTCTCCAATTACGCAGAGCTCAAAAAAATGAAAAGAAGTAACCAAAAATGAAATCACCAAAATGAAGTAACCCCCAAAACAAGCCAAGTAATTTGAATAAATATAAGAGGGAGAGAGGAAGATGAGGTGGATCCATGTAGGATGCCACATCACACATCCTTAACTCCACCTCACAAGTCAACTTCAAACTCAAAAGCATAATTAAAAGGTGGGTGAATAAATGACATTTTACTTACACACAATCCAAGTCCACACCCGAAGGACCAATATTAATTTCATGCAAGAAGGTGCGATAAAACTTACAATTTTTCTTTCCAAAATACATAATAAGGCCTAATTTTGACTCCCATCCCATATGTAGGGTTGGTGTGACAATTTAAGAGGTGTGGGACAAGTTTAACTTGTCCCACAAGCCTTCAATATCAGCCCCTAAGGACATATCCGAATTTTAAAAGAAAGGTGGAGTGTTTCACACTCCAAGTTACTTACACATTACTTACAACACATAAACCAAGAGTCATTAGTTCTAATAAATTCATTATTTTGACTCATTTTAATTTATTTAACAACATAATTTCTCACTAATCTAGTACACAAAAAAATAAATAATAAAGTGGAAAATACATCACTAAAAATCACATACTAAAAATAAACAAAAGACACTAAATAAAAGAATACACATAACCCCTTTGTCACATTTGAAGGTGACTCCCCCATGGGAACCCATCACAATAATACAAACATACACAAATAACAAATACACATTGCCATGGTGACCCTTGTTGAATTCATCTAGAATTCTAATGTGGTTGGTCTCCAATCCACTGGATGTTTGTTGTGACATATTTACCTACAAAACACAAATACCTCCTTCGGCCTTTTGGCCACATCAAGTCATCCAAAATACATATACAATATAACTCCAAAGTCATCTATATATAAATCAGAACATCATCAAGCAGCAAGTAACGATATCATTCAAAATTTTATCCATAATCATAAGATCACAAGATTAATTAAATTTTACGTGTCTACTCAATATGACAAAATAACGCATGTCCAACAACACACACACACACACACACACACACACACACACACACACACCACCATGTCAACATCATAACAACATCCATATAAAATGTCTCCAATAATCCACATGTATCATATATGAATCAAAATCGACAATAGTCCATGATCTCTAACATCTAACATTCTGGCCCTATCAAAAGCTACAATAACATCCATAATTATAGTTGAGAGTATCATAATCAATAACAAAAAGGTGTCGAAGGGAAGTGGGCACTACATCCCTCCCCTTAGACTTGACTTCCTCCTAGAAGTCACAGAAAGAGAGGTAGGAAACAATACAATAGAAAAAGGATCACACCCTTTATGGAATTGTTTTACTTCAAAAAAGTGTGGGTCTATAGAACCCAAGTTTGGTCCAATGCAATTCAACAAGAAGAAGGGAGATTGTAAGGGATGAGTTCTAAAATTTCTTCATGTAAGGTTACGAACATTTAATTCTAAGGAGTAACTTTATGTGATCAACCAAGATACAACACATAACATTATAACATGAAGAGGTCAAAGGAATCTCAAGAATAACCACCAAGTAGAGGAATAACAGGGAGAATTCTGTGAGTTTGAGAATGACCACATAGCTTCCCATGGAATACCACATATTGCAATAACAAAAGTTAAGGTTTCCACTAAGGTTAAGTTATGCTTTCAAATTTGGTTGTTTAGACGAGGCTAGCAGAATCAACCATGACCAAAAATTTTGTACGAGAAACATGTCTACTCAAAGGTCTCACAATTTGAGATCACACAAGATGAGGTTTAACGAGAAGGAAGGACCCTTAAATTAGCAAAACATTTACAATCAAGACAACTATTCATGAGAAGCACTTCTATAACTCGAGAGGGTACAATTAACTTTTCATGGTAATAATAAACAACTAACATATTTATAAAAGAAGCACCATTCACTATAACACAATGGGATTCATTTATCTTATTTCTTGCTCAAGCTCGGCATATCCATAAGGAGTACACATGCATAACTTATAACACCAAAGATAACTCAAGGTAGCTAGGGAGAAGAACAAGTAACAAGGGGGCATAGACACCTAAAATATGCTTACACTTAGCATTTTCATCGAATCTAAACAATTGACGAAACTTCGTTAATTCCTATTATTTGCTCCATTCTCATATGCCCATGCATGACACCTTCTCAATCGCATTCCTCCTATAATCATATTATTTGGCTAATATCTCTCTTATTAGCTAAACATTCCTGCTTTCAACCATTCGAACCTCCCTAGTTCTCTCTAGACCACTTCTATTGGAATTTTAGGCTATCTATCAGGTCATAATTGGTTATCCGGACCCCTCCCAACTCTCAAAGAGACTCTAATCACTTGCTAATCAAGTTTCACTAGCCTAAACCCTAGTTTAACTAGCATAATCCTAGCTCAACTAAGCCTAAAGATTGTTTATCCTAATCTAATCCTAAAGCACTTTTTGAGATTTAGTCCCACATGCACCTAAATTCCAAATTCTTCCAAACCAAAAATATAAATACAAGGCTAAGCCTACCCATTCAAACACACAACCTTACATAAGCTAAAGCCAAAACAAGCCTAAGAAAGCTTAAGAGCTCATTTGCATTAGCCAAGCTAATAAGGCATTTGATCTTGGATATCCTCCATTAAAATAGCTTCATCTTGCACCCATGTTAGGTTAGTAATGAAATAGCTAAACTTTTCCATGTAGCCATTTAGTGAGATTCATTCACCCTCGTGGAGTAAACAACAAAACTGATTGTTTAAGTCTTTAGTAGGCATATTTTGTTAAGCTTTCAAGAATACAGTTAATTCTATTTATTAGATTTCTTGTTTATTTCAAGTTTTAAAACATGCAAATAGGATTCCTTGCTCATTTCTTATCATATGGTCCATTGAGGGTATTTTGCACAAAGCTTTGGGGTCTTACCCCATTTCAATAGCTTTTGCAAAACCTTTCATTGAACACATTTGGCATGCCAGTGGGACACTTATGTCCATCCTCCATTAATGGAGGTCTTTTAGGTTTTTCAAAGTTCATTTTCAAGTTTTTGGGTCAAATCACTTGTTATTTCCTCATTTATGTTTCTAACACTAGATAAATGACCTTCATTTACATATATTTTGTGGGTATGATTTAGAAATAGGACACTTTGACTAACAACTAACCTGTTTTCTCTTGAAAATTTGAAAATCCGTGAGTTTTACAGGTTTTTCATAGGGTGCGCGTAGGTGTTAACAAGGGGGTGCGTACACATTGAAACCCTAGCGTCCCCATTGGAATAGGAGTGTACCTATCTGGCAGTCCTCATCATTTGCAAATTTTGCCTCTACAGGATGCTCACATGTCTCTGTCATATGTGTCACGTATCTTCCTCTCTAGCCATGTATGCATCAGGAACTCGACTGTGTGAAAATATGTAAATTTATCCTCTACAGGGACACACACACATCTGCATCATCTGGAATGCGTATCCACCTCTCTGGCTGCATATGCGTAAAATGGTTGACTATGTAAAAATTTGAAATTGTCTATTTTTTTGCTAGGGCACGTATCCGTTGGCTAGGGCACGTATCCGTCACTCACGGGCACTCGGGTGTCTGTGCCACTCTATTGAATTTTCATTTTTACCTTCCCCATGTACTGTCTACTTGGGTGTGTATCCATTGGTTGGGGTGCGTATGTGTCATCTGGCGCGCAGGTGTCTCTGTGTAGTCCAGATTCATCCATTTTATTTTTAGTGCTCCTTGTTTTGACCATATATTTTGACTCGTTAACCCATTTTTAGAGTTTGAATAGATGTCGAAAGATAAAAAAATTCGGTATACCAACTTCTATCACAAAACTCCCAAAGTGCTCTGGAGACCTCCAAAAATGCAAATTACTAGAAAGCGCTTAAAAAGTGCAAAAATGAATTTCTAGAGTTTTTCAATTTTTCTTGGTTTTCTAAACTCTTGCAGGGTTCTAACAATGGTTTACAGGTTTCCTTTGCATTAATTTTTTTATACTAACTTAATCAAAAACATTTGCGTCTTTTTTTGTGAAGGTTTGTGAACACGTAGGCTCTTCTCTCGCACCTTTTAGGTGATCTTGGGAATAAAAAAGTTTCGATACTTTATTGATACTTGCAAAATATTTTAATTAGCTTTAGAAGTTGGTTAAAAGAAAATTATTTTCACATTTTACTTAGGAATTTTCCATTCATTACAAATTTGAGTGAGATACCTTTTTGCGTATGCTCTTCCCTTGCTTCTTAGGATGATCTCAGTGAAATCAACAACAACATCTTACCTCCTTTATATGACATTTTGGAAAATTACTAACCTTGGTATGTAGGACCAAAATCGCTTGTCAAAGAAAGATGTCAAAACCAAAAACAAGACACAAACCTTCTAATACGTGTTTTCATACAGGTTGCAAAATCGGTGTGTTACTTAAAAACCACATTCGGTTAAGCAAGATAAAAAATACACCATATTCAAAACACTATATTACAGGTTTCAGAAAAGGGTACGTCCCTATCCACTCAACTAGAACATAACCCCTTTGGCATAATGCCTTAAGCTACAACAATGGGGGTGGTTCCAGGAACCCTAAAGTATTCCACCGTTGTGTAACCTCGTGGATGAAACAGGAAGCACCTCGCTTACCCACTTGACTAGTTTTCCTTATGAGTTAGTGTTACAAATTTGTCCATATCATGACCTTGGCAAGAGTACATGATGGATGCATTTAGTGCCCACTGTACTTGAAGGGGGAAAAGCCGAGATACTCCCAAATTATTTAGTGTAACTTTTTGGGTAAATCGTGCCTACTCTTAGATGGATTTGTAACACCTAGTTGAGAGATCTTATTAAGGAGGCCATTTTGTCTTGAGGCCCACTTTACTAGTCCTTTGTCACATCTTGGCCATCATGAAGTGATAACTTGTTTGGATTCAAAACCTTGTTTTTAAACAAGGACAAAATCCACTTAAGTTGGATCTAAGTGCCTTTCATCACGAAAATTAGACAATGTTTCACTTAGCTTATCTTTTTCTCGGCTTGGATGAGATGAAGCTCTGCCTAAGTGGTGCTTCATTTATTTTCACATATTTTTATCTACACCTTTGCATTAAATTGTTTCCCATTTAGGGCAACAGAGAAGGCATCTTTCGGGAGTGTTGTCATAGATAATGTTCACCACTTTTTTGTCCATTTACACTCATCCATGTTTGCGGCTAAGTTGTTAAACATCTAAAGTGTGTGGATGCGTCCTCATATCTTTGATGGCCACTTGATCTTGATTTCAAGATCATCATCATAGTTAGGATTGATTCATCATTTGATCTACCTTTGACGTGTTACCTTGTTTGCATTGTCTCGACACAATTAAGATACTTATGTCATGTTTTTCGTAAACATGATCTAAGTATCCACATTATGGAATTACGTTGCACACATTTTAGCACATCCTTACTATAATTTGACTTTTTTTTTCTTCAAACATTGTCCAAAATATTGAATAGTGTCTCTTGCTTTGTTTTTGTTGTTTTGATACCACTTTGACAAAGATAATATCTCGCTTCTACATGAAGATTTATAGACATGTCAAATTGTTGTGGTTACGTGGATTTCATTTGTAATCCTCATCCTTTAACATTTTTTCCTTATTGGTGTTTGAAATTGTCATGGTATCTTTTGATTGGTAGTCACATCTACCCTTTGTTAATATTTACACCTTGTTCATTTCAAACTTGACATAAATATTGACATTGTGTTGATCATCTTGCATCAAAATATCATTTTGCACATACATTTTACATAGGTTATATTTCCTTTTTGATTGGTGTTGTGTTTCACACTTGCATGATTGTTCCTTGTGATTATTCATCTAGAAACTTTTTTCTAGGACAATCCTTTTCGATCTCATTGAGATTGTGTGATCACAATGTCTATCTTCCTTAGATATTCTTTGGAAAATCACACATGTAATTCCATACTTACCAAATGTCTAGTTGGTTGCCCTTATCCTACCCAAATCAACATGTCACTTCCTTCCCTTTTAAGGAGTTCCATCACACTATCTAGGTCTAGGCATTCACACCTAAATGACTTACTATCATGTTGTTTCTCACATTTACAACAATACGGAACCTAGGTTTAGCAATTGAAATAAAAAGATTCCCATTATGACTAAGCCCCGTTTGGTTCTTCGTGTTAGAGAGTCGAGCCAAGTACCACTGTTCACCACCTTTAGCTCATAGTCAATGCTATAGTTTGGATGCTTCATCCAAATTATTATTCAGTTCCCCCACTCTTCTTCTTCTAATTCAGATCTAAACTACCATTCGGACTCCCACTCTTATTCTAAAGACTCAGATCGCAACTATTGTTTGGATACCCCTAGATCAAATCTTGAATCAGGGCCCTCCCTTCCTTCACAAGACCTTTATTCCAAATCACCTGAATGATGTATTCCTCCTTTGAAGACTCATGTGACTCCAAGTTCCATCGATCAAACATCTAATTTGGGTCTTGAGTCATGGTCCTCCCTTTCTTCGTTGTACATCCTTCATCAGTCATCTCAACAACCTCTTCCTCCATCGAAGAGTTCCATGACTCGGATTCCCTCTAGTAAATCATCCAATTCGACTCCTACATCACAAATTAATGCATGGCTTTGTGATCCTATTTTCTCTCCTACATTGCATCATTATCTAAAAAAGCAATCTAGGTCCAAATCTGAATCACCCATTCATGAGACACCTACCACCAATCCTACTTGCTCTCTTAAGTCATATTCTTTGATCAATCAATCTTCTCCCCTTATCGGACCTATTTCTTCTATTCAACCTTCTATGACTAAAGAAAAAAACCTCTACTAATTGATTTCTCTTAGAATGAAGGAACAATTAGACTACACGATGATATCCCTTTAGAGGATTGCAAACAAGGATTCTTTCTAGAACTTGATACACTCACGTATTGGGAAACAAATTTTATCCCTTTACTGTCATAATATATATGAGGAGCCTAAGGTCACGAACTTGATTCTTCTTCTATTCCATTTTCACCTTCTTCTGAGCATGATGAGATTTCAGGGTCTAGCATTGATCTATGGCCTATGTTCTCATTTCCAAATCATTACTTATCTATCACCATTCCTCAATCAAAATATCTCCTTGGGTCACCACCGAGTAACCCATCATCTTATTATATCTTGGAGCCACCCCCAGAGTAGTCCTCCATTTTCTACTTGTGGGTCACCACTTGGTATCCCATTACCTTCTATTCTTGGGCCATGTTCTAGTAGCCCTTATCATCTTTTAGACATGGCTCACCTCTGAGTAGCCCATTCCCTTCTATCTTTGGCCACGTTCTAGCAGCCCTTCATCATATTCTTTTATTCTTGGGCCATGTCCTCGTAGCCCAATTTATTCCATCTTAGGGCCATATCCTAGTAGCCCTTTGTCATCTTCTATCAGTGGCTCACCTCCTGGTAGCCCATCCTCTTCAATTATTTGACCGTATCCTTTTCATCCATCACATATTTCTTCTATCAATGGTTGTGGAAAGCCCACAGTCATTTCTCACATCAGTTCTAAACATCCATGTTCACTTTCTTCTCCTTCTTAGGGCCAGAAAAGTCACATGTCAGCTTATAAGAAACCTAAATAGGTTCATTATCAAGCCTAGGTCAAAACTTCAAGGATCTCGAAATCCCTCGACAACTCAAACAATATCAAAATTGTAAATCAAGTGTGATTCAAGAATGCACATCAATGCAACCATCAAGTTTGGCATAAAGTGCAGAAACCTATGGATAGGGAACTCAAGCTCCCGCATGAACAATCCTTGTTTAAGGATAAATCACAGTCATTTGTTGAGTACGAGCTCACCACAATCATCGAGATCGGGGATAACATAACTCTTGATAAACAAATGCTCCTAGTCTCCCTTATCAAGGAAGTCGCAAACATTGTTGTTGGATCTTACCACAGCAAGTGACTTTGTTAGTCCCAACCTCTTAAAACTATAAAAATCTAAAAATTAAAAAATAATTCAAAAATACAAAAACATGAGAAAACACAACAAAAATCAATGGTACAAAGATCAAACATTGCAATCGGGATATTGCGTATACATGGATATTTTTTCTTCCCTTCCTTGCTATTCTTCTACAAGTCTTCCTACCATTTTCATCCCTTCATTAATACTTTGGTTACCTATTCACACACATTTTGTGACATTTATCTCTATGGTATCCATTTGACCACAGGTGTTTATCCACCTTAGTAAATCAAAGAATGATTGACCTTTTAGAGATCCTATCACATTCAACAGCTAATAAACTTGGTGTGAAGAACTTTTGGACATATTTATTAACACTAGTAAATGTCATCATCGAGAATCACTTCCACCTCCTTCCATCAAGCCATCGTGGTTCTTAACCCTTGTCAAACAAGAGAGCTGAAATAAGTTTTTAGAAAGAAAATGAATCAAAATAAATCAAACATCAAAAGCTAAAAGCTAAAAGAAAAAGCAAATTGATATATAACTCTCTCTTGGTGTATTTCCAATAATCTCTATTAGGGCTATGGATGCATGAATGGAAGTAGAGAAATTTTGTGATTAGAATCAAATACATCTCCATCGGGGCTATGGATGCCTGGTTGGCAAGAGCAATGTACGACTATCCTTCCACCCTTCATTCACAAATTACCTATCACCTTTCAAAATAAATCATTCCTACACATTGGCTAGGGTGTCTTCACTTACTTGTCTTTTAAATCTTCCCTTCAAGAGGTAATAAATTCCACGTGCACACACTTTGGATCTTTATGAGTAAGCGAGGATTAGTATGTTACTAAGTGTCTTTTCTTTGGACCGTGTTCAACTCTTACTCTAGTACATATCTTGTCTCACAATTTGTGCCTTTTTCTAATCACTTCTTCATCACGAGGCTTCTAAGCTACATTAATATCATTCACATCATTCTTCTACTTCATTAAGAACATTCATGTGTATAAGATTAATTTTTTGGCATGTTTTTAGACACCTTTGTCTCTTTTCACAAAAACAATCTTCTGCTTCCTTTCTATCATGTGATTTTAGGCCAACTTACACCGAGGGCATCCTTGCTTCTTCCCACCACTTCATTTGTTTACATTCATCATCATGTTGAACCTATCCATAATGGCCTTGGATCCCACTTCTACCCGTGAAGAGTTTTCCTTTAAATACTCCCACCTAATCCTTGGGGCATTTTTACATATTCACCTTTCTCGTACGCATGTGGCCTTATGCCCCTATACATCCCATCTATATCTAGTGGCATCCATGTTTCCTTGTCTTCGTGTACATAGTTTCAAAAACTTTTGAAATCATCAAAAACATTCAAATATGTTAGAAAAATCAACAAAAACATTCAAATATGTTTAAGAAATATTCTAAAAATATAAATCATCCTATAAAATTTCACTCTTTGGTTCTCACCTATTCTGTGTGTGACTCGCAGATCATCTTTCTCTACCTCCATCAACAAAATCTAGGTTGCTTACTTCATCTACACTCTGGGGCAAAACGAGTTGTCTAGTACTATTTCGTAGTGCACATTGCTTTTCATCGGACCTAAGCATCCTCTGTAATTCCCCTTGCATGTATCCTTTCTTAGGGAACCATCGTCAACCCTTTTCGTTAACTCGCATAGGTTATAACTAAAGATTGATAACAAAAACATGGTACTTGTTTATCTCATTAGGTTAGCTTATTTACTTTCTTGTCTCGCATTGCATTTTGTATGTTGCATAGAGTTAGGCATCTTTTACTTTCTCGCATTGCATTGCATTATGTATGTTGCATGGAGTTAGACATCTTTTACTAGCTCGTATTGTATAACATTTTGTATGTTGCATGGAGTTAGTTAGTGTTGTTAGTAATGGACATTTGTTCATAGATGGCTTTTCAATGCCATAGTACACTTTTGTTCATTCTTTTTAATAAGGACCGATGATGAAGGTCACTAGCAATATGATGAAAAATAAAGTTGTTTAAAAGGAACTAGATGGATGTTAGCTCATTCCCTCTTCCTCATATTCCTTTTTCTTCTATATCCCTTTCTTCTTCACACTATTTTTTCTTTTGTTCTCTTTATGACATCTTTTTATCGTCAATTGAGTTCTTCTATCACCCTGTCAAAAATCGAGGGGCATCTTTCATTCTACTCATTTTTCTTCTATCCCTTCAAAAAAATTCTACTTGTTTATTTTAGGTGTCTCTGACAATTGTTCAAACAAATTTTTATTTTATTATTATTTTAATCATGGAGGTTCCAATTTTGTTAACTGGTTTTTAGGTTTCAGCGTCGGCCCAAGGTCCAAGCATTGAACCCATAGCTCTGATATCAAGTGTAACGCCAGCTAAAACAACCACTCAAGACCCAAGAAAAACCTAGGTTTAGATAGAAAAATTAAGGAATAATTTTTTGAAAAGCGTGACCACTACTAAGCTTCAAGCAACAGTTGTCACAATAGGGTTCAAAGTCAATTATAATTAATAAATAAAATTTTCCGTTATAACAATTATTAAATCCACATCACAAAATTAATGAGTGTAATTTAATCCAATTAGTTAAATTTCTCTTAGGTGTTAATTTAATAAATAATTAAATTAACACTATATTTAAATGTTCCTTAATTAATTTTAGAGGGTCAAGGGGCCCAAGCAATTAAATGCCCAAGGTTTTAATTTCACTAGGTCTAAATAATAACCAAGGTTCTTATTAACATGGGATAGAAAAAAATATTCTCTAATCCTTTAACGTGACCTTAAAAGGTCAACCCATGCTTTAGAATTATACATTTAAGTTAAAAGGGGTAATTTCCCACTTACCCACTCTCAGACTCATCTTTGCAATTTAACCTGATTTTTGACATAGTTAGCACACTTTAGGTTACCTGAAAACATTTCCATGAGATAGAAAATTTCTTCCCCTTTCCAATGATATAAAGAAGTCCTCCTAACTCCTCATATTTCTTAAGTTATAGGCCGACGGGCCTAGGGAGGAAAATTTTCCCAAAGGCGGGCTGTGGGCTTGGGGAAGAAAATTTTCCCAAAGGCGGGCCGATAGGTTTGGGGATGAAAATTTTCCCAAGGGTGGGCAGTAGGCTTGGGGACGATAATTTTTCCAAGGTGGGCCAACCGGCCTAGGGACGAAAAGTTTCCCAAAGGTGGGTGGCGGGCTCAGGAAGGAAATTTTCCAAGGCCGCAAGAGGACACGTGGCATGTTTTTAAGCCCAAATGGGAAGGTGGGTCATCGGAGGTAATTTAGATTTTAACTCTTTTTTTTTGAAAGGAAAACAAGTTCAAAACCGCACTTACGCCGATGCCTAAAGAGGCCACGTGTCATGCCCAAAATTTCAAGTGGGGAAGCAGACCGTGTGAGGAAAACTTAGAAATGTTGGATTTTTTGTTAAAAGTGTGAAGGTTAAAAATAACTTACACCTCCACCGACACCAAACGAAGCCACGTGTTAATCCGAAACTGACTGTGGGAAGATGAGCCGACGGGAATCTTAAAAGTTTTTTCCAATCTTTTCCCAAAAGTGGTAAGGTCTAAAACAGTCCGTGCCTCCACCAATGCCTAAAGAAGCCACATGTCAGACCCACAGTGATAGGAAAGGAAGTGGACCGGTGGAATAATTAATATTTTCACCCTTTTTCAAAAACTAGAGTTTGAAGGTGCGGGCTGCGAACCCATAGAAGAGTTGTCCCAAAAGTGAATTAGTGGGGCTATGGGGCTGCGGAGGAATTTGTGACTTTTTGATTTTTTTACAAAAAATGCCCTAAGTAATTTTCGGACCCATGGATCCGATTAACAAAAGTTTTCCTCTTTTTTTTTTTATTATTTTTTTGAAACCAAATGAAGTAAAAACTTTAGAAGGCCATAACTTTCGACTGCAAGCTCAGATTTGAGAAAATGATGAATTTTTGGAAAGAGATCGAATTCCTCTTTATATAAGAAACATCAAAATTAATTTTTGACAATTTAAGTGGGTAAATTTGACAAAAATGTCTTTCCTACCATTAAAACGTGAATTAAACCCCCTCGATAACTTGAGTTGATTCGATCCACCATTATTTCTTCTTCAACATGCCAAACAAACATGGAGGATCACACTTGATAGAAATTAGATATATTTTCAAGGATTAATTGATTATGGTTGGGATTTCAAAATGGATTTATTTCCTTTCTCTTTTCTCTGTAAAGGCATTTTTTTACCTCTAGCTCGATTAATAAAGTTCTAAGTAAATTTCTTGAGAAATACAAACTATTTTGGGATGCATTTTGATCATCCTTAGTTCATTTTAAGTTTTCATTTTGTCTTTCATAGTTGCAGGTACTTTGTATATTTTTCTGACATTTATTGTAGGTTTGAAACAATCTAATAGAGATCCATGTATTTCAAATTTGATATTTATCTATTTCATTTTCCATGCTTTAAACATTTAAGTTCATTCCATTCTAAATTTACAAAGTTTAACATTCATTTAAGTTCATTTCATTCTAAGTTTACAAAGTTTAACATTACTTTATTCCATGCGTGGAAACCCAAAATATAGTTCTACTTTCAAAACATGCATTTCGAATGAAACAGAGAAATGTAATATTTCTTCATACGTATTTATTTTTCAATTTTCAAATAGAGACTTCACAATATATTTCAAATTAAAAACATATCATTTTTGGTAATGAAAACAACTTCTATTGAACTCCAACAATTCTTTTACAACTTCCTTTTTCATTCATCAAATACAACTTACAAAATATACATCTCTCACATTCAAATGTAGGTTCCATTTCCAAAACAGATCAAATTTCCACCACAAATAATATTACAATTCCATTCACTTGAAATGAGAAATTTTTACGAAAAGGAAACCCCAAGGGGAATGTGAAATTTGTCTTCATCCTCAGCTCCAAAATAGCAATAAGAAGATCCACCATATATCTTTTGATCACAACAAAAAGGAGGAGAGGCAACACTGCACCTAACCATTAATTCAAATGAAGAGGAGAAGTTTTCGTCCTCATTGGCCCCAGAGCCCCAACAAAAAAAAGCAATCATAAATGTATTTCAACTCATTACAACAAACATGATTCAATAACACAAAAACAATTGTCACATATAAAAAACAGTCTAAATACATACACGCAGTTTTAGACCACAGGAAGAACAATAAACAATACTCAAGCTTCATCATGCACAAGCCAAGGGAGCAAGACCTATGGGGAAGTTTCTTATACTTCCCAAAGGGGAAATTGGTGTCCAACTTAAGATAAACCTGCCAATATATATATATATATATATATATATATATATATATCATTTAAAAACCCTTACATGCCCTTATGCCTCCCCCAGTACCCCTTATACCTCACCACACTCTTATGGAACCTCATAATGAGTAAAGAAATGTAAGTTATTTCTTTTACAAGGTGGTACCCAATCCAAAAAAAATCCCTCCACAATCACACTTATACCTCCTCAAAATTATTATGCCTCCACACAAGAGATCCCCATAGTCTTCTCTACACCATACCTAGGCAATCTACCCAACCAACCAACAATATACCAAAATTTTCAAAGCATTCGTATATCTATAAATAAAAGAAGAACATTTTTAAGATCCAAGCTCCTACCTCTCCACGGTAGAGTTTGCTCCAAAAGTTCAACAAGTATTTTCTTAATCCAAACATTCCAAAAGCTCGAGTAATCTACCGGTGTTCAAAATTTGTAGCTCTCTCCAATTACGAGAGTTAAAAACAAAACCAAAAGAAGTAACCAAAAATGAAATCACCAAAATGAAGTAATCCCCTGAAGTAACCCACAAAATAGTAAAATAATTCGAATAAATAGAAGAGGGAGAGAGGAGGATGAGGTGGGTCCATGTAGGATGCCACATCACACATCTTCAACACCACCTCATAATTCAACTTCAAATTCCAAAGCATAATTAAAAAGGTGGGTGAATAAGTGATATTTTACTTACACATAATCCAAGTCCACACGTCAAGGAAAAAAATTAATTTCATACAAGAAGGTGCAATAAAACTTACAACTTGTCTTCCCAAAATACATAATAAGGCCTAATTTTGACTCCTAACCCATAGATATGGTTGGTGTGACAATTTAGGAGGTGTGGGACAAGTTTAACTTGTCCACAAGCCTCCAAAATCAGCCTCTAAGGACAGATTCGAATTTCAAAATGAAGGGTTGAGTGTTTCACATTCCAAGTTACTTACATATTACTTACAACACATAAACCAAGAGCCATTAGTTCTAATAAATGTATTCTTTTGACCCATTTTTATTTATTTAACAACATGATTTCTCACTAATCTAGTCCACAAATAAATAAATAATAAAGGGAAAATACATCACTAAACATCATATACTAAAATTAAACAAAATAAACTAAATAAAAGAATACACATAACCCCTTTGTTACATTTGAAGGTGATCCCCTCATGGGAACCCCTAACAACAATATAAACATACACAAATAATAAATACACGTTGACATGGTGACCCTTATTGAATTCATCTAGAATTCTGATGTGGTTGGTCTCCAATCCCGGATGTTTGTTGTGACATGTTTAATTGCAAAACACAAATACCTCCTTCGGCCTTCCGGCTGCATCAAATCACCCAAAATACATATACAATATAACTCCAAAGACATCTATATATAAATAAAAACATCAACAAGCAAGTAACGATATCATTTACAATTTCATCCATAATCATAAGATCACAAGATGAATTCAATTTTCTAGGTCTACTCAATATGAAGAAATAACGCATGTCAACAACACACACACACATCTATATATCACCATATCAACATCATAACAACATCCATATAAAATGTCTCCAATAATCCACATGTATTATATGTGAATTGAAATCAACAATATTCCATGATCTCTAACATCTAGCATTCAGGGCCTATCAAAAAGCTACAATAACATCCATAATTATAGTTGACAATATCATAATAAATAAAAAAAAGGTGTCAAAGGGAAGTTGGGAATACATGTCCTTCAAGTCAAAAATGACACCACTCACTGGCATTATGGAAGAGCGCATGATAACATTTGACCATTATTCTATGCAACTTGGTGTATTTACCTTTTTAAAAAATACACAGTTCATCGATTAGGTAAATGTACATGCCAATACCATAAGGAGTTATAATAAATTTTCAAATACAAAACTTAATCTCAGCCTTCTATTAATACATTACACAGAGAATCAAATGTACTAAAATGGTGAATTGTGATCTGTTAATGTGATTATACAAAGATAAAAAATGTAAAAATACTATAACTTTGAATGAGGAAAATGAATCCAAAAAGATACTCTTATTTTTCACTCTACCTGTATAAACATCTCTCATAGCAACAACTACAGTTTTAAAAGGAAGGAAAACAAATAGACTGCGCTTAATGAGCAAGGAAATGCGTTCTAGATTGGGTAAATAAACTAGTTTTAAAAGGCAATATCATAAATTATGCAAAGACTTGTCAAATGGTAAACAACAAACCTTATGTAAACACTACACGTGAATGATGAACTCAAAAAATCACGTAAAGATATAGTTAAAATAAACACAATAAATAATGGTCAACTATTAGTTGTACATTTATTTAAAATAAAACAAGTAATATTTATAGGAAAATTCATATTGATAATAATATGAATATAAATAATTAAAATATTAAATAGAATCATAAATATTTTACTAACCCTATCTAATTATTTTTTAATAATTGTTGAATTTGTTAATGATTATACTAAAAATAATAATAAGTATTGTTTATTACAACTATACATTTTGACTTAGTTACGTCTAGTTATGAATTATTATTTTCAAACGAGTCTTTTAAAATTGAATGACGTTTGGCTCAATGGTGAAGATGTTGGCTCTTAATGAGCCCACCAGGTTCAATTCTCGTTGCAAGCGAAGTCGGAGATCTTTGTTAATAAGGGATGAGGCCGGGATCGTGCCACGGGTGAATTTGGTGGAATGGAAACCCCTTAGTCCTTGGCAACTAACCCTAAGAATTTGTGCACCTAACCCATGCATTGTTTGATTCAATCAAAACAAAAAAATATTTTTAAATATATGTTATTGATGTATTTAGCATGGTAATTGGTAGGTATAATTTATCTTAAATTTCATATATTTTTATTTTGTGTGGTATAATGTAGTGGTATTTTCTAATGTGGCAATATTACAATATTTTTTTTTATAATATATTATGATAAATACATATTTTTTAATATAACGTTTCTATAATTATAAATTTATGAGATATTTTTTAAAGTAATTTGTTTAGACATGTGACATCTCTACATTATTATATATTTATAATAATTAAATAGAAATATAAAATAATTGAAATTAAGTATAAAGACATAATAATTGAAATTAAACATTGTAGTATATATATTTCTATGCTAGTTACACATAATCTATATTAGAATTTTAATACTATAATATTTTTTATTAATATTCTTAATATATGTTAGCATAAACATATATTTTGTAGTGTTAGATTCTGATTACATTATTATTTTATTTTTATATAATTTTTATTATTAGATTAGGTAAAAAATAGATTTTGAAGGGATCGGGAACCCTTAACAAATGAAAAATAAGATTCAAATCCTGCATAGAGGTAACAAACAACAAGGCCCACTACCAAAAGAAAAAAACTCCGAAAATGGAGCGTAGCTCCCAAAGACTGGAAAGACCACTCCTAACAGGATGAGAAATAAAAAACCGGAAAGTGAGAACACGGAACCCTAGAAAAATAAAAAAGGCTTGACTCAACATTGGATTACAAATGCTCACCACCATTGGTCATTTGAGAACGACTACGAGTAACAATATTTTTGCGATGGACCTCTATCCATTCCACACCGTCGGAGGAAGGAGGGCCCACGTGTTCAACAACCGCCCAATGAGAACTTCAAGCTTCCCATTAAGGGGTACTTGGACCGATTACCCGTTTCCAACGTCCTCCATGCTCATTAAAGCATTTCCTCCTACCACTGATTCAAAATTAGGTTCCTGCTGTTGTGTTTCAGATTTTTACTTGGAATGAAACCATAGTATGGGGACAAGAAAGTCCCTCCTCTTTAATGGGAGAGGTTCCCTTATTGAAAGCAGGGGCAAAACCTATGTACAAACACACAATCTTTCATTCAATGGTGGTTTATCGATTTCTTGAAGTGCGTTTAATTCTGATAAGTTATCAATACATGAGGATAGAAGACTTGAAGAGAGGAGGGAGGCGGAAGAAGACAATACTTTCGGGAAAAGAGATGGCGAGAAAACCCTTATATGTATTTAGCAAATGAGATATAGAGTAGAACAATTCATGTTTATAATGGGACAATCCATAGACTCAAAGTTCTTGAGATTGTATAAACTAGAACACAAAGTTTCTAAGTATGCAAGGATTAAATGATTAAGAGATCGGAGAAAGAAGGAAATATAAAATAGAGGAGAAAGGGGAAACCCTTGTATTGATTTCTTGATTCAAATTACAGTTCAGAGTATAAAAATTCCAACCCTTTAAAATGGCTTTGAAATCCTATGTAATAGCTCATGAAGAGATGTTTAAAAATTCCTAGAGAAAGTAAGAAATGGTTACAAATCATTCAAGCCCTTTCAAATTCTTGATTCGTAAATAAATAATAATGGCGGAAAACTAGGTTTTCAAATATACGGCCATTACATTATTTCTCCAATTTAAATATGGGCCAATCAATTTGCTTTTAGAACTTTAAATTTGGGCTGTCCACGTGAAAGAAATTGATTGGAGTGGGCGTCTTGGGGGGGGATGGAACTTTACGCTTTATAACCTTTATAGTGAAAAGGAATTTTGGAACATTTTGGCTGCTCACCCGCTTTCCCTTTTCAATGCTCAAACATGTGGTGCTATCTTCTTGGCGACGGGGTCACGTATCGATTTTTTAATTCTAACTCTTTTTGATAAAAAAAACTTAAAACTTCAAAATTCTCCGCCAACCTGCATCCCCGCTTTGACTTTTCAATGTGGCTATGTGGCACCATATGATTGGTGGCGGGCCTTAGGAATTCTTTTTCTATATCTCTACGGGCTTGTGAGCCCGTAATTTCCAATTTCTCCCTTTGCCAAAAGTTTTTAAGTGCTAAAAATCTCCCCTGCAGACCCACTAACCCACCTTGGGAAAATAATACCACCTCAAGTCCGTTGGGCCATAACTTGAAAAATATGAAGAGTTAGGAGGGCTTATTTATCTTTTCGTAAATGGGAAGAAATTTCTCATTTGATGATGAAGTTTCTAAGAGACCACAAGCCCTTGGAAAGAAGCATATTTCAATTTTTTTGTTTTCAATATTTTTAGAGGCACCAACTCAAAATTTTAAGTCTAGATTAGGAAAATGAGGGGAATTTTGAGGGTGACAACAAACCGTCTTTTCTGGGGATAACTTGGATTGGAACAAAGACATAAGGAAATATCAAGAACTGCGAGATAACCATGGGAAAGAGTACCGAGGCCTTATCCATTGGGCAAAGGAGTCAAAAGAAAAAAACCAATACAAGGCAACACACACAAGATAGGAAAAAAACTAAACAAACCAAAAGGGAAGATCCAAAAGAAAACACACCACATAGAAAAGAACAAGAAAGGAAAAAAGCCAAAACCAAAAACCAAATGTAATGTACAAAAGGACTTCCTAGCCACCTAGGACTTGAACAAATTTAAGTATTTCCCACTATAAGGAAGTGGGAGAGGATATCCATCCATGCAATCCAGGATAAAAAAATTTCTCTCATTAAATGTCTTATTCTTAAAGGACCAAGCTAAATAGAATCAAACTTACCATGGCTTCCTCGTGGCTCATGTCTTTTGTCCCAAAGCATCACAATGTCTCCCAATTGGAAAAATCTAGGTTTGGATTTCTTGTCAAACAAAGCCTTCAATTTCAACTAATGAGTTTCTATCTTGTTAACGACTTGCAATATGTCCTCATCAAGATTCTCAAGGTACAATATTCTCTTATCCAAAGAGCTACTAAAACTTGAATCTTCAATGGTTTTCATCGGATGTAAGGCTGGAAATTCCACCGTGACTAGAAGTTGAGCATCCACACCATACAACTTCAATTTCAACTCGATGAGTTGCTATCTTGTTAATGACTTGCAATATGTCCTCATCAAGATTCTCAAGGTACAAAATTGTCTTATCCAAAGGGCTACTAAAACTTGAATCTTCAATGGTTTTCATCGGATGTAAGGCTGGAAATTCCACCGTGACTAGAAGTTGAGCATCCACACCATACACTAATTGGAGAGGAGACATTCCAATTTCGCTCTTGTGTGTAATTATATCATCCCAAAGTGCATCATATAGATTCTTATGCCAATTTCTCTCGAGAATCATTTACAAGCTTACTAACTATGTTCACCAAGTTCTTGTTTGTTGATTCTTCCCGTCCATTCCCTTGGGGGTAGTAATCTAAAAAATGAGCAAGGAGATGTCATACCCATATTAGAAGTCCATCATCTCAAAAGAAGAAAATTTGGAAGCATTATCAGTCACAATTTTGTTTGGTGTCCCAAACTTGATCAATATGTTCTCCTTAATGAAGTTGAAAACTACCTCGAAGTAGTTATCTTGATCGGGATGGCTTCCACCCACTTGGTGAAGTAATCTGTGAAGTCAACACATGGGTATGCCTAGAACTAAAATATGGATTGAGTTCTCCAATGAAGTCTAAACCCCATTGTTGAAAATTCTCTTCAATCAATATAGGCTTAGGAGGAAAAGTAGCCAACTTAGGTCTTCCAAAAATATTTGGCATGCTTCACATTTACCAACCCATTTTGATGCATCTCTGAATAGAGTGGGCCAATAATAACTAGCAAAAAGTATTTTATGAGTTGTTACAGCAAAGGAGAAATGACCTCGACAAGCCTGGTCATAAAAAGTAGAGAACAACTTGTTTTGTTGTTCGTTGTCTACACACTTCAAAAACCTTCCATCTATGCCTCGTTTGAAAAAATAATTCTCCCATAACACATATTGTGTAGACCTTAGTTTGATGGATCTCTTCTCTTTGGCACTCAAGTGAGATGAACACTCTCCATAGGTCAAAAAGTGAGCAATGTCAGCATACCATACATCTGTCGAGTTGAGGAACAAAAAAACAAGGACATCAACTCCATATTTGGACAACTCCCCATATTTGGACAACTCCTTGGAAGCTCCCTCGAAATGAATTCACACAAGCCCTTACCCAAAAGCATATTTGTTTTCCTGATGTCAAGATCATACTCTTGCACCTTTTCTACCCAATTACCTTTCTTGGTTCCAAATTCTTGCTTTGAGTAAGAATGGATTTGATTGTTGTATCAGGCACCAACACCACAAAATGAGAATTAAGGATGTAAAACCTAAAATGCTTGAAACATTCGACAACCGTAAAGCATGTTTCTCCATCATGGTGTACTTCAGCTCATGATTTTTAAGATATAACTCGTGAATGCAATTGGGAGCTCATGATCTTCAGCATTCTTCTAGGCTAACATAGTAGCTATGGTATTTTCAGTGGCATAACAATAAATAATGAAATATTTGCTAAAGTCGGGGCACGCCAATATTGTAGTCTTTAATAGCCTATTTAATGTCCTTAAGGGATTTCTTCCCTTCAGAGGACCAACAAAATTTTATTTCCCTTGCATCATGTGAGAAATGATCTTAGGAAGTTTTGTAAAATTGGGGATGAATCTTCTTAGGAAATTGATCTTACCAAAGAAAGAATGGACACCATGATTACTTGATGGAAGTGGAATTTTCTAGATGGCACTTGAACTCTCTCTCGGATCAAACTTGATGCCTTCCTTTGAAACAATGTGTCCCAACATCTTTCCTTCTATGACACAAAACAAAGACTTCTTAGGGTTTAAAGAAATCCCATGTTGTGTACACTTCTGCAATATTGTTTCAAGGTATTGGAAGTGATCTATTCTTGCCTTAGAAAACATTGGCAAGTCATCCAAATACACAACAATGCATTTCCATATCAAACGGCCAAAAGAGAAGTCCATGGCCCTCTGAAAGTAGCACCATCATTAATGATACAAAATGGCATCCTCTTGTATGAAAAGGTGCCCCAAGGAGTAGTAAAGGAAGTCTTATGTTGATCTAAAGTATTCACCTCTACTTTATTGTATCCTGAGAATCCATATAACATAGATAACATCTTGAGCTCATGTACAACTTGCAATACTTTGTCCATCATGGGGAGAGGGTAGTTGTCCTTGAAAGAACCCTAATTTAGATTTCTGAAGTCCACACGATTCGAGATCTCACCCTTCTTCTTCCTAACATGGGCACTATATTAGCAATCCACGTTGAATGGTGGATGGGGAAGATGATCTTAGCCTTCAAAATCTTTTGTATTTCTTGGAAAATTTATATTAGCTATCCTTGGATTATATTTCCTTTTCTTCTATTTGAAGGGTTTGATCCCATGCTTAAGAGGAATGAAATGTTGCATTTCTTTAGTCTGAAAATACTTAAGATCATTAAAAGAGTAAGCGAACATCAACATACCTCTTCATAGATTCACCACCTTCTTTTTCTCTTCTGAGTGCAACACTTTCAAATGTTTACCACATTGGGATCATCAAGACTCCCAATAATCACTTTCTCGAGTCTCAACGGATAGTCGGGATCCTTGGGAAAATTTAGACTTCATATACCTATCATGTTTATAAAAATATCCTTCAAACTCACCAACCCTTTAGGGATTTTGCTGCCTTTCAGTTTGATGTATTCATCTTGATCCGTTTCTTCTTTGACACCCTCTTCATTTGATGACACACACTCTCTAGGAAGATTGCCACTTCCTTTAAATTCAAAATGATCAAAGTCATGTCTTTGAGATCCAAGAAAGAAAGCAAATGCTGGTCATCATTGAAACTTTCCAATTATTTGCTTTATCGAGCACAATGGGTGTATGGATCATCTCAATGGTGAATTTTCTTGAGGGAAATCATGATGAGGAATCAAAAAGGACCCCAAATAGCTAGAGGGTTAGCCCTATTGTTCCTTTCCTTGGTATAGATTCATAGAAAATCATATAGGAATTAAATGGAATCCTAGACCCAGATTCCTATATCGCTTAAAGATTCTATTCTTTACACAGATAAAGGTATCTAACTTGTTTTACAATTAGCTCTGCATCTCCATGAGCGAGAAGGTTCTTCACTCCCATTTCCTTCACCATGCTCAACCCAAGAATGAGGGCCTCATAATCAGCAAGTATTTTGTTATTTTCAAACTAAAACTTGAAGGAGAAAGGATGAACCTTACCCCCAGGAGAAATGAGCACTACACCAGCTCCAGAACTAGTTGAAGAGTAGATCCCATCAAAATCCAAATTCCACACACCATTAGGATCAAGAAACACTCCCTTTGATAGACTTTTCTCCTCTTGTGACATGATCATGTAGTTCCCATGCCCAATGTATTCATACAAAGGTATCTTTTCGTTAGGATCATCTCGTATTTTTCACAATATACTCTTCTTCTTTCTCGGGAAAAAACTTCTTCATCTTCCCATTCATAGGGATCAAGGCATGTGAAAAATCAATTTGGATCTCATGTCCAACATATTTACAAAATTTCCTACTTAGTAGCATGCCATAGGAAGGAGGGATATCAACAACCAAGATGGTAGCCAAGACCTTCTTCTCTAGTAAAGTAGAAAAAGCTACTTGTGCATCCTTGATTCTCCCAACCAAAGGTACTTCTCTACTATCCATGGAATAACAAGATCCATAAGTGTGGGTTAGGATTAGACCCAAAACATGAGCCACTTTTGTAGGAATTACATTATCATATGCACAAGAATTAATGACACAATTGCTAAGGTTGTGTCCAAATATGAGGAGAGTCATGTAGAAGGGTTTGATCTTCTCATTGGGTGAAGTATTTGTAGCCACAAGGCTCGGTTGAGGTGGAGAAGAAGGAGTGGGAAAAGGCCTTTAGAAGAATGGGCTAGGGTTTTAGATTTAGAATATACAAAGTTAACCATTTTGAAAAGGCTTTAGGATGGGTTTGATAGAACTCGCCTCAAAAATGTGAATCTTGGTCTTTTTAAGATGGTCTATAATGTCAAAAGATCTAGATGTGGATGGGGAATAACTACTAGGATTAGGATGATATTTTGATGTATCAACTTTATCATTTGTTGGACAAGAATTATCGAGAATAAGAAGTAGAGGAGAAGGACTAGAAGAGCTTACCTTTCGGTGGAAGTAGTAGGAGTAGGAGCTCCTCTTCTTGTAATCACCGGTATGGTGATGGGGTACTCCTTGGATATTTTTATAGGTTGCACCACTTTTTCCTTTTTGTTGGTTTGCTCCCGGGTCATAAAAACATATGACTCATTGTTCATCTCAACCACTACATCATCATAGTCATATTCATCATCCACACCTTCAGTGGTGAGTAAATGAACTCGAGAACCACCAAGATCCTCTAGTTATTTATCAGCTTCCTCTTCTTTTTCATCATAGATCCCATTTTCTTCCTCATCCTCAAGCTCAAGAACCTCACAAGTAGCATTGACAGGAACCTTAAGGGGTGGACCTTCAATGACCAACTTGGTTTGAGAAGAGGGAAACGGTTCCTAGGTTGAAAGTTCTTCCTTAGAACATCTTGATGTGGAGCATGCTAAGCCAATTGTTTCTTGATGGCAATGAGGTCATTAGCTAGATTTTGCACCAAGCGATCTGCATTACCTCTATAGAAGAGGAAGAAGAAGATGCTTTGGATCTTAAAGACTCCCTTTTCAGCTTTCCGGACATGATCAAGTCATCTTCCAAACTGACAACCAATGTCCGATCATCATCCAAAGTTTCAAGATTTTCTCTCATCAGGGGCATAGATTACTTCTAGAAATTGAGCATTTAAGAAGAAACACTTCAATCTAATCAATAGGCCTAGTATTTTGTGGAATCTTATTAATCAACTTGTTGAACTTTTCAACAAATTCTCTCATAGGCTCATGTGGCTCCTTCTTGATTTGAGAAAAATGAGCTAAAGAAAGCATGCACAACTTCAGCGGGTTTGAAACCCTACTCAAATTCGGTTTTCATAGTAGTCTAATCTATGATGGTCCTAACATGAAGATGGTAAAACCAATCTACAACATTTTCTTGCAAGGTCTCCATAAATTTCCTAACAGAGACATCCTCAAGTTCAACTCCAAGGACCCCACATGCAACAATGAAGGTTGCAGAATGTGTTCATCAGTGCACTTTTACATCACCTCTAAATTTGGGAAAAAATTTCTGTTACCCCTAGGTAACTCATGCAATGGTTGAGGAAGAGCTAGAGGCCCAACTCTTTGTCCCCAAGGAAGAGGTGTTGCCATCCTTGGAAAGATTGCTTGAAGTGGAACCGATACACCAACAAGAATTAAGGCACAAAGATTAGGGATAAGTTGTACCTAGGAATGATACTACTAGAAGCTCTGTCTTCAATAGGAGGTGTGCCTATGGAATGAGCTCTTTTATTTCTTCTAGTTGGAGGAATTTGAAAACCTTGTTGATCTAGGAGTTGAAATTAGGTATCTTCAATTCCAAGATCCCTTCTACCACGAGTGAATCTTAGAGTCACCATATCAAAGAAATGATCAAATTAGTTGTTCTTTTTAGAAAGGAAATTTGTTGAAAACATCCCTAGTAGAGTTTCCAAAACTACTTGGGTTTCAGATTTGTAATTAGAATGAAACCACATTAAGGGGAAAAGCAAGTCCCTCCTCTTTAATGGGAGTGGTTTCATTATTGAAAGCAAGGGAAAACCTATGCACAAATACACAATATTTCATTCAATGGTGGTTTCCCGATATCTTGAAATGTGTTTAATGCCTAAAAGTTATCAATACATGAGGATAGAAGACTTGATGAGAGGAGGGAGGAAGAAGAAGATAATAATTTCAGGGAAAAGAGATGGCAGAGAAAACCCTTATATGTATTGAGCAAATGAGATATAGAGTAGAACCATTCACGTTTATAACAGGAACAATCCGTAGACTCAAAGTTATTGAGATTGTATAAACTAGAACACAAAGTTTCTAAGCATGCAAGGATTAAATGATTCACAGATCAAAGCAAGAAGGAAAGAGAAAATAGAGGAAAAGGGGAAAACCCTTGTATTGATTTCTTGATTCAAATTACAGTCCTAGAATATCAAAATTCCAACCCTTTACAATGGATTTGAAATCCTATGAAATAGCTCACAAGAGATGGTTACAAATTCCTTGAGAAAGAAAGAAATGGTTACAAATCATTCCAATCATTCGCACCCTTTTGAATTCTTGATTCGCAAAGAAATGTTAATGGCGAAAAAACCAAGTTTTCAAATATACAGTCGTTACATTATTTCACTAGTTAAATATGGGCCATTAGATTTTATTTTTAAAATTTAAATTCAGGCCATCCACGTGAAAGAAATTGATTGGAGTGGGCACGGGGGAAAAATTTACGCTTTATAAATTTTATAGCAAAAAGGCATTTTGGAACATTTTGACCCGCTCGCCCATTTTGACTTTTCAACAGATTAGACATATGGTGTTATTTGCTTGGTGATGGGGTCGCAGAACACTTTTTTACTTCTAACTCTTTTTGATAAAAAAACTTAAAAATTTAAAATTCTCTACCTACCCGTATCCGCACTTTGAGTTTTCAATGCCTCTACGTGGCACCATCTGATTGGTGGTGGGCATTAGGAATTTTTTTCAGATCTCTCTATGTGGGCTTGTGGGCCCACCATCGCCAATGACGTCCTTTGCCAAAAGGAGTTAATTTCCAAACAAATTCTGTAGCCCCACACGCCCGCCTTGGGCAAATAATACCACCTCGGTCCACTCGGCCATAACTTGAAAAATATGAAGAGTTAGGAGGACTTCTTTACCTTTTCCTAGGAAATGGGAAGAAATTTCCCATCCGATGAATAATTCTCTAGGAGACCGAAATCCCTTAGAAAGAACCATATTTTGCAAAAAAATTCAATATTTTTAGAGGGACCATCTCAAAATTTTAAGTCTAGACTTGGAAAATGAGGGGAATTTTGAGGGTGACAACACCGACCAATGCACTAGAGCACCTTATTTCCATGACTGCTCCACCAATCATCTAAAAATTGATCCCATTAGCTTCATACTAAGCCTCGTGGGGGAGCTAACTCCTCCCGCTCTTGAACACTAAAAATAAATATCTCGACTAGTCATCTTCTCACTAAACAAATTCTCCATCGAGTCATCCTTCATCCTCTCAACATGCTCTATCTCAATAACATAAACCCTTGAGGACACTACTCCACTAGATTCGAGGTCTTGGCACCTCCCGAGTGACCTTGGTTTTATCATTGTGGTTCTTCAACAAACTGGAAATGTCATTGTCTCCCCAGAAAAGGAAATCTCTTGAGGAAGATCACAAGGCCATAACATGCCTTCACATCATATCTAACTCACATGCACTAGATGTAGAATATCCTCGAGTTTTTAACAAAAATTTCCTTGGTCCATACTCCAATAGGTGAATGAATAACAATATGTTTAGGAACACTGAAACCCACCAAGACATTCACATTGGTCTTGGCTAAAATTAGTCTTGATCTGGCCTTAGTGGATAGATCAATAGTGATGAGCATACCTATTGACCTAGCTATCCCTAAGAAAAATTTAGGTTCCAAGATATCTAAAGGGATTCCCGAAAGCTGAATCCACATAGGAAGAGCTTTGAATCTCAAGTCAAGTGGTAGCCTGGCACCCAATGATGGAAGGTGAAGGTAATGTAGCCAAATTCTAAACAAACTTGATATACTTGAAATAATATGAACTCCAAAAGATAATAGATCTCATTATTCATTATTGAATAATGATTTACAATGTTTCCTAAATAGTAAAATAAATCCCAACTTGATTTTCCAAGTAAACTCTAAATAACTTTGACTAAATCTACTCTAGGTGGAGGAAATTACTATTTCTAGCGTTTACTTAGAACCTACCATTCTTAGTAAGTTTGCATGCTTATTCATACAGGAAAAAAATTGACATGCATCTTCTACATTCCTAAATTAGAGGAATTTTGAACTTTCTAACTTATAATATAACTAATAGACTAAAATTAACTAATTCCCAATAATAGGAAAAAAGCCGAACTACAATCAAATCCTAATTTTCAGCCTCCAGGATGGTGGATGTAGGGCTTGAAAATTTGACAAAACTTGCTCCAATTAGCAAGGCTGGGTTTGAGTGTGTTCATCTCATCAAACATGTGGTTTAAGAAAATGGACTCAAATGGACACTTGGAGGTCAAGTTATGACCTTGTCAAGTTCCCCGCTAATTTTGGCACATCATTCTCCCTTGTTTGAAAATAACGCAGCTCCTGCAAGTTGTCTTCTTCAAAATCCTTCCATTTATTTGCATCCAACTTTTTAATCTCCCACTCTGTGACCAAAGTATTTTCCTCTTGTTCTGTCCTTTCCAATGGACCAAATATTTGTTGTATTTCCCATGTCGCATGTCCATTATTTTCTTATCTAGAATCTGATCCACTTCTTCTTTCTTCTTCACCGGAACCTATAGCCTCGAATCTAGTACTTCATCAATAACATAACCTTCATCATCATCCCCATGAAAATAATACAAATGTGAAACATCAAACACTAGAGAAATATCAAAATTCCCTAGTAATTCTACCTCATAAGCATTATCATTTATTATTTTCATGATTTTATAGGGAGAAATCTTTTTGTACTTCATCTTGTTATAGGATCCTATTGGAAACCTTTCCTTCCACAGATACACCATAACCAACTCACCAACTATAAATACCTTTCTCTGTCTATGCACATCTACTATTTTTTTATACTTATCATTACTATTCTACATCTTCTTCTACACTTCTTCCTACAATTGTTGTATATGTTTAGAAAGTACTTCGCATCATCAAGGACTTTGTGATCAACTCTTAGCTATACCAAATCTAACATTCCATTTGGATTACTCCGATACACAATTGAAAGTGGATACTTTATTGTGGATCTATTTATGGAATTGTTATATGCAAACTTAACTTTTGGAAATGCTAAGTCCCATTGTTTTGACTTTTCCCAATGATGCACCTTCACAAAAAGTTTCCCAAACACCGATTTACCACATTTGTTTTCTCCTTAGTCTCGACGATGATAGTCACTTCAATCAGATTGTAATTGAGTTCCCAATTTATTTCATAAATTCTCGCGAAGTGACTTAAGAACCTTGTGTCCCTATATGAAGTAATGGTTTTGGAACACCATGCAAATAAAAATTTCTCTCGTTGTGTTTTGGTAATCCTAAAACAAACTCCATACTCGAGATCTATCCACGACCCTTCAGAACAAGAAACGAAATATACAACCCTATATTATGTGCATGGCCTTTTGAGACTTGAAAAATTTGACACCTCTCCACATATCTTACCGAATCTCTTTTTCAACTTTGGCTAATAGTATTTCTCTTCTACAAAGGCTATCATCTTATATTTACCAAATAACCCTACCAATCCTCCTCTATGTAAATATTTCCTATATTCTCTCTCATTGACCCAACCGTAATACATAGTTGGCGTCCCTTGAATATGTATCCATCCTATAAAATGTACTCATCCAAGACATCTCCCCGTGTTGTTCGACAATGGATGAATTAACCTTTCAATAATATCCTTAAAATCAAATCGAATAATACAAACCCTTTATTGCTTCAAAACCCACCACCTCATTTTCCATAGTGGTAAACAGTGTCACATGCCTACTCAATTCATCTATAACTTGATTCTATTTTCATGATTTATGTTTTAGAGAAAAAGTATAACCCTACAAAAATGATACCCACTTTGTATGCCTACGATTCAACTTATTTTGTGTATTCACATACTTCAGGGCTATGTGGTCTATAAATAACACAAACTCTTTAGGAACTAAGTAATGCCTCCAATGCCTTAATGCTTGTGCGGCATTGCAAAAATTCCACACCATAAGTACGGTAGTTATTTCTTACCTCATTCAGCTTTCTTACTAAAGAAAGGTACGGCTTTCCACCTTGAATTAGAACAAGGCTAATACCCACATGTGAAGCATCACAATCAACCTCAAACACTTTATCAAAATTTGGTAGTGCTAGAATAGGTTCCTCTATCATCTTCTTCTTCTGAAATGAAAACTATCCTCGGTTGTCTTTGTCCAAAAAACTCCCTTCCTTTGGTGTAATCATGTATAGGTGCTACTGATGCTCAGCTGAATTTTTAATTAAATTTATGTAAAATGTTTCTAGACCATGAAAAATTCTTACCTCTTTTATACTCCATGGAGTAGGCCATTCAATAATTTCTTTTATCTTTTGTGAGTCCATCTATACCCCATCTGCTGAAATAATAAAGCTTAAGAATACAAAACTATCTTGCATAAATGTGCAATTATTCATATTTGCATAGAGTTTCTCTTTCCTTAACACTTCAAATATCACCCTTAGATTCCTCAAATGTTCTTCCTTGTTTTTACTAAAGATCAAGATATCATCAAAATAAACTACAACAAAGTTACCATTATACTCCCGTAACACGGTGTTCATCATTCTCATAAAAGTACTAGGTACATTAGATAACCTGAATGGCATCACCAACCAATCATATAATCCATTTCCTATCTTGAATGTTGTTTTCCACTCATCTCCTTCTCTCGATCTAAATCTGATGGTAATCACTTCAAGATCAATCTTGGTGAAATACCTAGATCCAAAGATCACATCCATCATATCATCAAGGAGAGGTATTTGGAGCCTATACTTGATTATAATTTTATTGATTTCTCTTCTATCCATGCACATTCTCTATATTCCATTCTTCTTTGGTGTTAATAAAGTTGGGGTTACACACGGACTCATTCTCTCCCTTATGACCCCCTTTCTCCCGAGCTCTACCACTTTCCTACTCAACTCATGTATGCAATGTCGGGCTCATCCTATAAGCCGCTTGATTTGGGAGTGAAGACTCTAGAATCAAATCAATATGGTGTTGAATATCTCTTTTGGGTGGTAATATGTCTGGTAGCTCATCAAGAATAACATCAGAAAATTCTTCTATTAATTTTGTTATTTCTACTGGTACTTGTGCACTTACAGTTTCATCCTTATTTGTGGCTAGTGCATAAAAACACAGTTGCCTTTTCCTCCTTCAAAAATTCCTTTGCAGAGCATATTTTCAGCCTTCCACTCTTCCTTAAGAGGTAGAAAAATTATTTTGTGTCTTCCTTCTAGACATTATAACTATTCTTTCCCCCTTCATGAATAACTTTTCTATCAAATTGCCATGGTCTTCCTAAAGCGACATATGACATGCATATATAGAAATAACATCACACCAAATCTCATCCTTGTAATGATTCACAATAGAAAAACTTATTTAACATCTCTTATCAACAGAGAACTTCATTACCCTTCTTAAACCATGTAATATTCTAAGGGTTAGGATTATTCTCATAATGCACCCAATTTATTGACTATCTCATTTGAAACCATGTTCTCACAACTACCACCACCAATAATAACATTACATACCTTTCCTCCTAAAGTGCATCTTGTTATGAAAATATTTGTACGCAACCATGCATTCCCTTGATATCCTTTCTTGGAGAAATCATTGTCCTCTTGATCATGATATTTTCTCCAACATCCGGTGGAATTTATAGGTCATGTTCATCTTCTACTTGTTTAGTTTCAACAATATTTACTCTTATAGCATCTCCTTGGCTCTTTTTATGTGTATAAGAATGTATACATTCAAAATCCCTACGCCCATCTTCATCACATATGTAATAAAAAAATGGTCTTCTTGGAGCCTCCCATCCTCTCTCTCCAAAGCATATCCTCTCGACCCTAGAAAATCGTCACCTCTTTTTTATTCTCGAAATCTTGTCTTATATCTTCTTTCTTTTCCAATCCATGAGATGATTCTTCCCTACCTTGGCTGAAACCATCTCATCCCCGAAAGGAAGATGAGGCCCCCTATTAATTCCAGGTGATCTCCTAAAACATTGACAATTTTGTTTTTCCTTAGCCTTTAAGGCTAATTGATAGGCATCCTCCATTCTCTTAAGCCTATGCATACTTATCTCATCTTGAATAGAAATTTTTAATCCATTTACATATCTTGTAGTCATTTGTTCCTTAGTTTATTCATGTTCTACATGAATGGAAAACTTATAGAACTCATCTATGTATTCTTGCACTATTTGTAAGTTCTATTTGAGATTCTAAAACCTCCTCTAAATGGTTTGTGCATAATCCATGATAAAAATTTTATCTTTCACTTCTTCTCCATCTTACTCCACATCCTATTATTTCTTTCCCTCTCTTGATCACTCTTTCTGTAGGTGATCCCACCATAACATAGCATGACCTTTCAATTTCGTGCATATGCAAATTCTACCTTCTTTTCTTCCGACATAGCCTTCCACTCAAAAAATTTCCCATGCTAGTCAACCACTTCTATCACTCATCTAGTTTTAGACTACCACTATACTCTAAAACATCAACTCTTATCCTATCATTATTTCCTTCTAATCCTCAAAGCATCCTTTCTTTAAAACCTAATGGTGGCACTTGCATTTCCTCCTCTTCACAAAATTCTTCTTCATCTGTGTCTTCACCACCTTGATTTCCTCTTTGGGTTATCATTGTAGAAAGCATAACAACTTGCCTCTCAGTAGATCTTGCATATTTCTATACATCTAATAAATACCGCGTCCTCTTCCTCTTCCTCTTCCTTCCATTTTTAAAGACTCGAACCTCGCTCTCGATACCGTATAATGTAGTCAAATTCTAAACAAACTTGATATATTGTAAATAATATGAACTCCAAAATAAAATATATCTCCTTCTTCATTATCGAATAATGAATTACAATGTTTCCTAAATTGGAAAACAACTCCCAACTCGGTTTTCTAAGTAAACTCTAACTAACTTTGACTAAATCTACTCTGGTGGCTGGAAATTACTATTTTTAGCCATTTACTAGAACCTACTATACTTAGTAATTTCGCATGCTTATTCGTACAAGCACATAAATTTCCACACATCTTCTACATTCCTAAATTAGAGGAATTGCTAACTTTATAACTCATAATGCAACTAGTAGACTAAAATTAACTATGGTCTAAAAATAGGAAAAAAGGCTGAACTACAACTTAAATCCTAATTTTTGGCCTCAAGATGGCAGGACTTAGGGCCCAAAAATGTGTGAAACTTTCTCCAACTGGTAGGGCAGATTTTTGGTACATTCATCTCATTGAAACATGTGGTTTCAAAACAAATGGACTCAAACGGACACTCGGAGCTCAAGTTATGACCTTGTCAAGTTCCTGCTAATTTTGGTGCATCGAAGGAAACATTACCAAAGAACCACAGTCCACCATTCAATACATTTTGTAAATGCTTTTCATTTTGGATCCCGAAAAGGAAACCTTCTCCAGCAATGGCCTTAACCTCGACTTTACAAGACCATTTTCTGCTACACCATTCCCTCACAAAGTCTATGTTTGGTCATGCTCCTGCAAATCTTCCTACAAGTGCATATTTTAATCTCTCCTTCACTCTATTGATGAAAAAATATGGAACATCAAGCTGAGGTTCAACATCCTTCCATGAGGGGAAGAGCTTGGGGGTCTCGATTAGCCTCCCCAAACAACTTTGCAGCAGTATAAGTGTCTTAGCCTCCCTTCGTTAAAAGCATCTCTCGTAATTTGGCTAGAAAGAGTCAAAAAATCCATTGTAATTTTTATATAAGTTTTTTAACATATGTAAAAATTGTAAATTTCATTAATGTGACATGTTTTTAAAAAGTAGAACATCTAAAATACCTAAATATGAATAATTTAATATTTCATAGAATTTCCACAAATATTCTACATTTATATCAAATTGTAGCTATTTTGTGGAATAATTGTGGTAAAAAGAGCTTGTTTGTTGTAGTGAAGGTGGGGCATCCAACCCACTCCTCGTAAATACCCAAGATAAAATCTTATTCCTCCTAACAAATTTCATCCCCATTTCACTATCTCATACACATCCTCTGGAAATTTCAATACCCAACAACATTAAGCAATAAAACACATTTATTCAACACACAAACATACAAGGAAAGAGAAGAAAACAAGGGTGCAAGACCCTACCTTGCCATAGAAAGACTCCACTTCACAAGCAAGTCCCAAAATCCTCCAAGCTCAAGAAATTCCAAGAAATCTTCAACTCTAACAAGCACTCCAAAAAGAAAGCATTCCAAAATGAGAGAGCCAAAACCAAGCAAGTAACCCCAAAACTTCACAAAAATTATAATAAATAGAAAAGAGGGAGAGGGAGATGATGTGGCTCCATGTAGGATGCCACATCATTTCTTCTCCATCCCACATCACCAAAGTCAAACCCATACCCCAAAGCATAATAAATTGGTGGTTGGGGAAAAGACCACCCTCTTACACACTCAACGTAATCCACACCCCTTAAAGACAAAATTAATTACCCATGTAAGAAACGTGCATTTGATTTCCCTTTTCCTTCATTAAAAAACAAAATAGGACCTAAAATAAGTCCATCACATCACAAAGTTAGGTGGTTGGGTGACTTTAAGAGGTGTGGGATAAGATTAGGTTTTCCCACAAGTCTCCAATAAGCCTAGAAGGTCAAAATCAAAATTTCACAAGGAAGATCGAGTACACACAACCCAAAACACATTAAACCTATCCCAAACAAACACACATAAAAGCTACCAACTCAAATTTATTTCCCCCTTTTGTCACATCCTACATAGCACTAGATAAACAATTTTAAATTAACTTAAGAGGGGTGTAAAACATAATTAATAAAAGTGACTCCACATGCACATAAAAATAAATAACTCACAATTAAATAAAAATCAACAAGAAAAATAAAAAAATTCCCAAGGTCACTTTTGAGGTCACCCCAATGGGGACCTCCTAATAAACTACTACTACAACAACAACATACAAAAACACATGTTGCCATAGTGAGTTGTTGCCAATACTCCATATTCTTTCATTGTTGGTCTCCTATACCCATTTGGTTTATTGTGTTGCGAACACCTACAAAAAGTTAAGACAATACCTTTCTGGCCTCGTGGCCATATTAACAACATCGAAATAATAAAATACATGCATATACATATAATCAATTATCGCAACTTAAACCAAGACAAGTAATTTGCCATTGTTCACAATTCCAATTATTTCAATTTCATTACTATATCAACTAGCAATAAGATCACGACATCAATTACATCATCAAACATCATATAATTAGCAAAGTAAATGCATTAGTCCAATATAAGCTCAAAAGAAACCATTTGATTCTATCCAAATATCTATATAATTCATCCCGTAATCATATCATAAGTATAACATCCATATTATCTATAAAATAACCAATAAAAATAACAATGTCCATCTCACAATATGTAAATTTTGATAGAGAGGTCCATAACTCTAGTCTATGCTAAGTAACATCATAATCATATAAATGTAGAAGAGGAGGTGGGCACTACGGAAGGACCCTATATACAAGTTTATTTTGTAGTTGAATCATTATGTCTTGCCTTATCATTTGGAAAAGTATAGAAGAGGATCCTTAATGTGTGCCACATGTATTTATGTTGTCTGTGTGGGATAATGTTTGTGAAAACTGTAATTGTAATGCCCAATTCCCTACGACACTTAGTTGATTATCATTTTGAGTTATGCAGACTTTATATATGGACATGACTTATACTTATGTTGATTAGCATGATGTTTGGTGACTAGATGCATTTGGATTAGGATTGGATTTTGTTTTCGTATGATCTACACCGACTCATGGACAAACTACTATTGATACCGATATTATTTTTATATGGATATATCGTGCATGTGTTCTAACATTGGATTTCTTCGCCATGATGAGTAGAATGTAGTTGTTGAATTTACATTACTATAATTTTGGATAATGATGAAATGCATAATTAAGTTGTGATTTAGACCTAGAAATAATGATTGATTGAATTACGTATAGATGTTAATAAATTTCATGCATATGATTATTTTGGACATTTTGACATGGCCGCAAGGCCGAAGGAGGTATTTTGTATTTTGCAGGAAACACAACATGATCACAACCATGAGGGGGATTGGGAACCAAACACAACAGGATGTCGGGTGGTTACAACATTTGGTCGTCAAGGCAACTAGTGAATTGTATTGTGTTACCTTTGTTCTTTTATGTGTTAAGAAAAATTTCCATGAGGGGGAAATTTTCCTATGTGACCAAGGGGGTAAGAATTTTAATTACTTGTTTTAACTTGCTTTAGTAGGTGATTTCTTTTGTGATGTCTTTTTGTTAAATTTCTTTTGTTAAGTATGTTTAGATTAATTAACACCTTGTTTTAAATTTTAAGTTTTGGAGGGAAGTCTAGTGGATGTAATTAATTTTGATGGTTGGCTCCTTGAGCCTTGTGTTTCCTCATGTATTGAATGCTTGTTTTGAGTGTTGACCACTCCATGTTCTTTGAATCTCGAATTTGAGATTGAGGGCAATTTTGGGGGACTTGTGGGACAAGTTAAACTTGTCCCACACTTCCCAAAACCCCTTACCAACCATATCTATGGGTTGGGAATCCAAAAAGGGGATTATTTATTGTTTTGGGAAGGGAAATGTGACTTTGGAGTGCACTTGTCTTCTTTTTGCATTTAATTGTGCCTTAAGACACATGGGAAGGGATGGATGTGGAAGAGAGATGTCATTCAACCCAACCACCCATTTATGGTGTTTTGGGATTTGAGTTGACTTTGGGAGGTGGTTTGAGGATGTGTGATGTGGCATCCTACATGGAGCCACATCACCCTCACTCCTTCCTTTTTCTATTTATTGAAACTTCCTCTCTTGTTGAGGGGGTGGAGGTTTTTGTTTGAAGAGTTCTCTTTTGTGATTTTTGGGAGAGAAAAGAATTGGGAGAAAGAGAAAAGAGGAGCTTGGACTTGCATGCTTGGATTGTTTTGGAGGGAGCTTGGACAAAGCTTCTTGGTTTAGGCTTCTCCAATGGAGAGGTAGGAAACCTTCTTCCTTTTTGCTTTCTTATTGTTGTTGTTTCTTTGCTTAAATTTGTGGATAATGTATGTTTACTTTTGTGTATTGTGAAAATGGATAGAATGCTTAATGTGTAGTGTAGGAGAGGTCTATGGGAATACTCATGAGGGAGGCATAAGAGTAGAATAGGATATTGTGGAGGGAGTTTGAGAGGGATGCCCATCTTGGGTAAGAATGTTCACATTCTTACCTTGTTCTTGAGGGAGCCATAAGAGGAGGGAGGCATAAGAGTATGGGAGGAAAAAGGGGTACTTGAGGGAGGCATAAGAGTCATAGGGGCTTGAGTTTTATTGTGGAGGGTTTTGGATGGGCATCTCATCTCAATGGGGAGGCATAAGGAAAACTTTCCCATAGTTCCTTCTCTTGTTGGCTTGGATGAAAGCCTTGTTGTGAAAAGTATTGTGTTGTTTGTGTTTCCTTTTGTTTCTTCTATTTTAGCCTTGAATGTTGTGAAGAAATTGTATTGTGGAAGCAAGTATTGTTGCCTTGAGTTGGAGACCACCCTTCATTGTGTTGTGTTTGGGGCTCGGGGGTCAATGGAGGAGATTGCTTCTCTTCTCCATTGAGTTTTGGTTGGGAGGAGAGTGTTGCCTCTCCCCCTATCTTGGTTGTGATTTGAGCTACTTGGAACTTGGAGCATGGATGAAGAACACTTTGGAGCACAAGAACCTTGTTGTTGACAATGTTAAAACATCATGTAATTACCCACCTTGAGTGGAGAAAGAAATGTAATATTGCCTTGTTTTCTCTAGCTTCCATTATTGTAAATTTGTTCCACATGAAGTAGGGTATGTTGTAATAAGATTTGAAGGAAAAGTTGCATTGAAATGATAGTATTTCTTGCTCTAAAATTTATTGGGAATGTTGTTGAATTCTTTGGTGGAATATTGGAAAGAAATTACAAAAGGAAATATATTAAAATTTTTGTTTGGATACTTGAAAGTAATGTGTTGGAAAGATTGAAAAAAAAAATAGTGCATCATCTCCTCTTGTGTAGTTGATGGAAGGTCTTAAGTTTTAAATGGCTTTTAAGATGCCAAAGAAGCATTTCAAGTTCTAGTCCCTTTATGTTTTATTCATCCATGAATTTATTGTAAAATCCATTGCAAATAAACAAGAAAATGAAATCGAATCTCTTAGAACACCCCTGCTATATCTATTGAATTGTGTGGAAGGAGATTTTAATACAAAATTCTAAACTTAATAAGATTATAACCACGTTTCATTAATAAGGGAACTGATTCTGAAATATTATCCATGTTTAAAATATGACTACTAACGATTTCTATTATAGGATTTCACTGATAACAACATACTATTATTATTTCCTTCATATTAATTAGTCAATAAATAATGCCAATGAAATCTATAAACAAACCTACGCATAAAAAGACCAAGAGGTCACTAAAATTTGCAAAATCGTGGTGAGTAATGTCATGCGGCTCGTAGGAAATAGCCTTCACGCCCCTTCTTCAGTGAGCCTTTATGGGGAGCAAATGGTTGTTGGCCACGAATATTCTGCCTCAACCATAAAACGTAAGATCAATTTGAACGCCCATCCATTCGGGTTGGTTAATGTTTATTACCAAGATGTGGGTCAACCAACTATAGCCAAAGGTGGCATTGGATGATGTTCCTTCTAATATTTGACCACTTTTTTTTTTAAAGGACTCCTTTGAATGCATTTTGAAAAAAATCTTTTTAAAAACATCATATTCCTCTCAACTTGTTGTGTTAAATATATGTAGTTTTTTTTTATTCATTATACCTATATTACACCTTTGCACCCATGTAGAGACATCTAAGTGTAAATTTTTATAATATACATATTAAAATGCTTCTCCCACCTCGAATACCTCGACTCTTATTCCTTAAATTTCAAATTTATGTATTATAGTAATATATGCTTTTGAGTATAAACTTTGATAATTATATCTACATATATACCACTTAATTAAAAGTAAATCCCTTTAGAGGGATATCTAAGAACCTATTTAAAAAATTTCTAATGATGTCAACGAAATAGCCTATACTTTATCATAATGTTCATCTGAAATTATATATTAAGATATATAAAATATTCATATTCGACTTAGTATCACCATGATCGAAGCTAAAATTCTCCGCTAAGGAAGAGACGAATACAACAAATATTGAAGTAGATCTCGAGTGTGCAGAATTGTGAAAATCAGATGTCGAGATCTAGTATTGTGTTTGGAATTTACGACCTAAAAGTTTAAGCTTTATAATTATCTAGCCCTTGACCACAAAACTTGCAATTAAAATAAACCAAACAAGGACCACTAACTTGCTTACTCTTTCAAAAAAAAAAATTGTCGCATTTTCGGGTTACTTGGTTGTGGCGTGGCGTCGCCGCATCGTGGCAGCGTGGCATCACTATTTTCCCGTGGTGTTACATTTTGGTATCAGAGCCAGGGGTTCAAGCTAGGACCCTTCGGCACACGCAGAAAAACGCAAAACAGAACACTTAACTTAGTGCAGAACATTATTTTTTAAAATATAAAACCATAATGTTGATAATTATAGTAAACAACAAATTTTGAAAACTAGCACAAGACCTAGAATGATGAACTAACTCTCGCCTTGATCTGTGCAGGAGGCGCGGATTGGGCGAGGGGTCTCTTCACATAGACCTAGACATACCACCGCCAGAGCAGGCCGTAGCAGCCCTTCTGCCTCAGATCTTGCAGACACTCCAGGATGTCAATGCCGCTATACGCGGAGAGCCCTTGGGAGGATGACTTGCTAGGCATAGTTTGGAGCCATCAGTAGATGCCCAGGCATCCCCTCGACACAGCGAGGAGCACAGAGTAGAGAATTTCCGTGCAGAGTCGGCTAGGGCAGAGTCACCACAGAGAGGACATGGGGACAGGATCTCAGGACATAGGGACAGGTCTCGGAGCCCTAGACAGAGGGAGGAGCATACAGAGAGATCTAGGATTCGTCATACGTCAGCTGCAGACCATATCAGGGAGATCCTGAAGCTACGACCATCTCACTATTCGGGTGATACAGTGGTTTCAGCAGAGGCCTGGTTGGTGAGCTTGAGCGGATGCTTCAAGCTCTGTCCTTGTAGTAGCAACACGAAAGCTCGTGTTGCGATCCATCTTCTGAAGGATGGAGCAGGAGTCTGGTGGAGGACCGAGGAGCAGAAGCTCCATGTCGACTCAGAGATGATTACCTGGGAGCTGTTTGAGGAGCGTTTCAGGAGCAGGTATTTACCCAGGAGATTTATTCAGCAGCGCATAGACGAGTTTCATGACCTCCGTCAGGCATCGATGACAGTAGCTGAGTATGAGAGTCGATTTCTGGACCTACTCCAGTACATCGACTATATGCAGGATGAGCAGGTACGGATTCACAGGTTCATCCGGGGCCTGAACTTGGATTTAGGTGGCGCAGCGTGCATTCACCGCCTACGACATTAGCAGAGGCCGTGGAGAAGGCCTATATCAGAGGAGACACGGGGAAGACACAGCAGGCTAGAGACAGAGTTCGGAGCCGTATCCAGCAGATGCAGGATAGTAGGTCGAAGGGGTCAGTTCCTCCTCCACGGGGTGGACAGAGTTCAGGGAAAGCTTCATTTAGGCCACCACAACAGCAGCAGCAGCAGCAGACCCGCCCACCTTACCGACCTCCTCAGAGATTCGATGCACAGAGAGGACGTAGTATGGGGCCTCCTCCTAGGGGTCCCATCAGACACGAGGTGCACCGAGAGCTCGGGCCATAGGAGCTCACAAGAGAGACCTCAGCAGTCCATAGCCGGATCATCAGGATCTGTATCTCAGTCATCTAGAGTACCAGCTGGAGCTGCTTCCCACTGGAGAGGACCAGGCAGCTGTTATGGTTGCGGTGTTGTTGGACATCTTTGGAGAGATTGCCCACATAACCCTACCAAGGGTAAGACACAGAGCTCAGAGCCTACTGTTGGAGATATGGCACGGAGTCATCGGATCTACGCAGCGGTCGAGAACCGCCAGGCTGAGCATCAGAGTACTGTGATTGAGACGACAGGTAGTATTGGTGGTATTTCCACCTCTATATTATTTGATTCTGGTTCTTCTGATTCTTTTATTGCACCATCCTTAGTAGAGTGTTGTAGGCTGGTGGCAGTTAGGCAGGGCCGTAGTTGGGACGTTGAGATGGCTTCTGGAGCCAAGATTTCTGTAGACTCCTTAGTCAAGGAGTGTGTAGTGGATTTGGGACCCTTCACCACTACTTCTGATCTTCGGATCCTTCCATTAGGATCTTATGGCATCATTTTAGGCATGGATTGGTTGTCCGCTCACAGAGCTAGAGTGGATTGCTACCATAAGACTATTGCTTGCATAGATGATCTTGGGGTAGAGTTAGTGATATCAGGGGTTAAGAGACCCGTTTCTATTCGCACCATCTCCGCTATGCAGCTTAAGCGGTGTGTGCGACAGGGTTGCCAGTTGTATGCTGTTACAGTTAGTGACAGATCAGAGGATGAGTCAAGAGGACCTTCCCTCGATGATCATCCCATCTTATCAGAGTTTGCCGATGTGTTTCCAGGGGAGCTACCGGGATTACCTCCCCCACGTGAGATCGACTTCCATATAGATCTAGTTCCAGGCGCAGAGCCTATCTCACGAGCACCTTATCGGATGACTACACCTGAGTTATGTGAGCTCAAGTTGCAGCTTGAGGGCCTTCTGGAGAAAGGCCTAATTCGTCCTAGTGTATCCCCTTGGGGTGCACCAGTTATCTTCGTGAAGAAGAAGGATGGATCTCTTCGGTTGTGTATTGACTACCGTCAGCTGAATAAAGTAACGATCAAGAATCGTTACCCCCTTCCACGCATTGATGATTTATTTGATCAGATGAAGGGGCTACAGTTTTCTCTAAGATAGATCTTAAGTCGATACCATCACCTCGGATTAGGATTGGAGACAGATATTCACAAGACAGCTTTCCGCACGAGATATGGCCACTACGAGTTCACAGTGGTACCTTTCGGTTTGACGAATGCCCCCGCAGTGTTTATGAGTTTGATGAATGGGGTATTCAGGACCTTCCTTGATCACTTCATGCTCATCTTCCTTGATGACATTCTGATTTACTCACGCACACGTGAGGAGCACGAGGAGCACCTTCGCCAGGTTCTTCAGTGTCTTCGCGAGCAAGCGCCTTTACGGGAACTTGGAGAAGTGTGCGTTCTTTCAGCCTGAGGTGCAGTATTTGGGCCACGTTATTTCTGGGGAAGGTATCGCAGTCGATCCTTCCAAGATTCGAGCCATCATGGATTGGCCAGCACCCACTAGTGTGACCGAGGTGCGTAGTTTCATGGGTCTAGCAGGATACTACAGGAGGTTTGTTCAGGATTTTTCCCGGATTGCGCACCCCATCACTTCTCTTCAGCGGAAAGGGAAGAAGTTTTTATGGTCAGATAGATGTGAGCAGGCCTTCAGTACACTGAAGGAATGCCTTACGAGAGCACCTATTCTTGCAGTGCTAGATCCTCATGGAGAGTTTTTCGTATGCACAGATGCTTCCTTGGCAGGACTTGGAGGAGTGCTAATGCAGGAGGGTAGAGTAGTTGCCTTTGAGTCTCGCAAACTCAAAGATTATGAGCTCAATTATCCGACCCATGACCTTGAGCTTGTAGTAGTGGTACATGCCTTAGTACGGTGGAGACATTTTCTTCTCGGCCGAGATTTACACTCAGGACTGATCACTTGAGTCTTCGCCACCTCTTCACGCAGCCCAATCTCAACGCTCGTCAGCGGCGTTGGATGGAGTTACTCTGTGAGTATGACATGGAGATAGAGCATGTGAAAGGAAGGAGAATGTGGTTGCAGATGCCTTGAGTAGGCGGAGACATGTGGCTATGGCCACCTCAGTGGGCACAGATTTACAGAGTAGGATCTTGCAGCAGCTTCCTCAGGATAGTTTCTACCTTGCAGCCAGAGCAGAGATTGAGTCTCAGAGACCCCTTGAGGGGAGATTTGATGGATTTTCATTAGAGGCAGATGGTCTTCTCAGACACAGAGGTCAAATTTATGTTCCTAGAGATGGAGGCTTGAGACATGATATTTTGACAGAGGCTCATCGTGCACCTTACTCAGCCCATCCCGGGTGAAGAAGATGCACGCCACCCTGAGACAGCTGTATTTTTGGAGAGGACTTCGGAGAGACATAGCCTCATTTGTATCCCACTGTTTAGAGTGCCAGAGGGTGAAGGCCGAGCATCAACATCCAGCTGGCCTTCTCTATCCTCATGCCATACCGGAGTGGAAGTGGGACACCATTTCTATGGATTTCATTGTTGGGTTGCCGACGTCGAGATACCACCATGACGCCATCATGGTCACGGTGGATAAATTGACGAAAGTAGCTCATTTTTCCCAATGAAGACCACCTATACAACAAGTGCTGTGGCACGAGTATACCTTGATGAGATTGTCAGATTACATGGGATTCCGCGGAAGATCATTTCATGATCACGACCCTTTGTACACTTCCCATTTCCTGACCACCATGCAGTATGCCCTGGATGAGGATTAATTTCAGCACACCTTATCACCCCGAGACCAATGGATGAGAGAGAGAGGGTGAATCAGATTTTGGAGGACATGCTCAGGATGTACGTGATGGATCATCAGTCGAGATGGGAGGAGTATCTGTATTTGGTGGAGTTTTCCTACAATAATAGTTTTCAGAGTTCTATAGGCATGGCTCCTTTTCAGGCATTATATGGTAGAGAGTGTAGGACACCTCTTAGTTGGGATAGGATTGAGGACAGGGTTTCCTCTTGGGCCAGCTTTATTACAGGACATGGAGCAGCAGGTTACCTTGATTAGACAGAGATTGCAGGAGGCACAGGATAGACAGAAGAAGTATGCAGACCAGCATAGGACAGATCGTAGTTTTGAGGTAGGCACGAAGGTGTTTCTTCGTGTCAGACCGCATAAGAGCCCTATCCGTTATGGAAAAGGTTCTAAGCTTGCTCCTAGGTTTGTGGGTCCCTTTGAGATCTTGGAGCGCCTCGGCCCCTTAGCCTATCATCTAGCACTGCCACCTAGCTTATCGCGCGTCCATGATGTATTTCACGTTTCTGTGCTTAGGAGATATGTTTCTGATCCTTCTCATGTGCTAGATTGGACTGCATTGCAGGTGCAGGATCAGGGGCAGGTGATGGTGGAGCCCGTGCGCATTTTAGATCGCAGGACCCTGGGCCTTCGCGGCAGAGAGATTGATCAGGTTCGGGTCCAATGGGACAGGTACGATGAGACTGCTGCTACTTGGGAGGATGCTACATCATTGCGAGCTCAGTTTCCACACTTATTTCAGTGACTTCCAGGAGGAAGTCTAGTCTAAGGGGAGGGGGATGTAATGCCCACTTCCCTACGACACTTAGTTGATTATCATTTTGAGTTATGCAGACTTTGGATATGGACATGACTTATACTTATGTTGATTAGCATGATGTTTTGTGACTAGATGCATTTGGATTAGGATTGGATTTTGTTTTCAGTATGATCTACACTGACTCATGGACAGACTATTGGATACCGATATTATTTTTATATGGATATATTGCATGTGTTCTAACATTGGATTTCTTCGCCATGATGAGTAGAATGTAGTTGTTGAATTTACATTACTATAATTTTGGATAATGATGAAATGCATAATTAAGTTGTGATTTAGACCTAGAAATAATGATTGATTGAATTACGTATAGATGTTAATAAATTTCATGCATATGGTTATTTTGGATATTTTGACATGGCCGCAAGGCCGAAGGAGGTATTTTGTATTTTGCAGGAAACACAACATGATCACAACCATGAGGGGGATTGGGAACCAAACACAACAGGATGTCGGGTGGTTACAACATTTGGTCATCAAGGCAACTAGTGAATTGTATTGTGTTACCTTTGTTCTTTTATGTGTTAGAAAATTTCCATGAGGGGGAAATTTTCTAATGTGACCAAGGGGGTAAGAATTTTAATTACTTGTTTTAACTTGCTTTAGTAGGTGATTTCTTTTGTGATGTCTTTTTGTTAAATTACTTTTGTTAAGTATGTTTAGATTAATTTAACACCTTGTTTTAATTTTTAAGTTTTGGAGGGAAGTCTAGTGGGTGTAATTAATTTTGATGGTTGGCTCCTTGAGCCTTGTGTTTCCTCATGTATTGAATGCTTGTTTTGAGTGTTGACCACTCCATGTTCTTTGAATCTCGAATTTGAGATTGAGGGCAATTTTGGGGGACTTGTGGGACAAGTTAAACTTGTCCCACACTTCCCAAAACCCCTTACCAACCATATCTATGGGTTGGGAATCCAAAAAGGGGATTATTTATTGTTTTGGGAAGGGAAATGTGACTTTGGAGTGCACTTGTCTTCTTTTTGCATTTAATTGTGCCTTAAGACACATGGGAAGGGATGGATGTGGAAAAGAGATGTCATTCAACCCAACCACCCATTTATGGTGTTTTGGGATTTGAGTTGACTTTGGGAGGTGGTTTGAGGATGTGTGATGTGGCATCCTACATGGAGCCACATCACCCTCACTCCTTCCTTTTGTCTATTTATTGAAACTTCCTCTCTTGTTGAGGGGGTTGGAGTTTTGTTTTTGTTTGGTTGAAGAGTTCTCTTTTGTGATTTTTGGGAGAGAAAAGAATTGGGAGAAAGAGAAAAAGAGAGGGCTTGGACTTGCATGCTTGGATTGTTTTTGGAGGGAGCTTGGCAAAGCTTCTTGGTTTAGGCTTCTCCAATGGAGAGGTAGGAAACCTTCTTCTTTTTGTTGCTTTCATATTGTTGTTGTTTCTTTGCTAAAATTGTGAATAATGTATGTTTACTTTTGTGTATTGTGAAAATGGATAGAGTGCTTAATGTGTAGTGTAGGAGAGGTCTATGGGAATACTCATGAGGGAGGCATAAGAGTAGATTAGGATATTGTGGAGGGAGTTTGAGAGGGATGCTCCATCTTGGGTAAGAATGTTTACATTCTTACCTTGTCCTTGAGGGAGCCATAAGAGGAGGGAGGCATAAGAGTATGGGAGGAAAAAGGGGTACTTGAGGGAGGCATAAGAGTCATAGGGGCTTGAGTTTTATTGTGGAGGGTTTTGGATGGGCATCTCATCTCAATTGGGAGGCATAAGGAAAACTTTCCCATAGTTCCTTCTCTTGTTGGCTTGGATGAAAGCCTTGTTGTGAAAAGTATTGTGTTGTTTGTGTTTCCTTTTTGTTTCTTCTCTTTTAGCCTTGAATGTTGTGAAGAAATTGTATTGTGGAAGCAAGTATTGTTGCCTTGAGTTGGAGACCACCCTTCATTGTGTTGTGTTTGGGGCTCGGGGGTCAATGGAGGAGATTGCTTCTCTTCTCCATTGAGTTTTGGTTGGGAGGAGAGTGTTGCCTCTCCCCCTATCTTGGTTGTGATTTGAAATACTTGGAACTTGGAGCATGGATGAAGAACACTTTGGAGCACAAGAACCTTGTTGTTGACAATGTTAAAACATCATGTAATTACCCACCTTGAGTGGAGAAAGAAATGTAATATTGCCTTGTTTTCTCTAGCTTCCATTATTGTAAATTTGTTCCACATGAAGTAGGGTATGTTGTAATAAGATTTGAAGGAAAAGTTGCATTGAAATGATAGTATTTCTTGCTCTAAAATTTATTGGGAATGTTGTTGAATTCTTTGGTGGAATATTGGAAAGAAATTACAAAAGGAAATATATTAAAATTTTGTTTGGATACTTGAAAGTAATGTGTTGGAAAGATTGAAAAAAAAAGTGCATCATCTCCTCTTGTGTAGTTGATGGAAGGTCTTAAGTTTTAAATGGCTTTTAAGATGCCAAGAAGCATTTCAAGTTCTAGTTCCCTTTATGTTTTATTCATCCATGAATTTATTGTAAAATCCATTGCAAATAAACAAGAAAATGAAATCGAATCTCTTAGAACACCCCTGCTATATCTATTGAATTGTTTGAAAGGAGATTTTAATACAAAATTCTAAACTTAATAAGATTATAACCACGTTTCATTAATAGGGAACTAATTTCTGAAATATTATCCATGTTTAACAATATGACTACTAACGGATTACTATTATAAGATTTTACTGATAACAACATACTATTATTATTTCCTTCATATTAATTAGTCAATAAATAATGCCAATGAAATCTCTAAACAAACCTACGCATAAACTACCCTTGTCCTTTGCAAAACAATTGTGCTTCATTAATATTCTGATATGTAACAGACCCACCTCTATATGTTGTTCCTCCACGAACAAATCGTGTCTAAGAGAATAACTGCTAATATAAAAAAAAAAAAAAAACATGATGATACGTTTCAGCAGATATGCCTGATAGACAACTTGATACACAAAGCACTGACTGCCACAGCGAATATTTAAATTGTTGCAATGCCTACAAATATTGTTTAAACATTTTTTTACATATTAGGACACTGTGAGTGGTCTTAGCTTCACAAATATCAAGCCGCATGGCAGCTTCACTACGCCCAAACAAATGTAAAGTTAGTCTCAAAATCAAGACCATTCAATCACCCTTAAATCGTGTATAAGAGAATAACTCGCTAATATAAAAAAAAATGATGATACGTTTCAAGAGATATGCCTAATAGACAACTCCGATACACAAAAGCACTCGACTCACAAGAGAATATTTAAATTGCTTACAATGCTTGCAAAAGTTTGTGGTCGTCTATTTAAGAGCGTTGCAATAGGCAAGCAATAGTTGTTGGTATATGAGGTCCATAGTTGACAGATGGCGTATCCGACCTCCTTCGCACTACTACTTTGCTAGGCAATCAATGCGCCCCATGAATATTCTAATATGAAACAGATTTACCTCTATGAGGTTTCCTCTTCTCTCGCCTTCACTGTCTCTTAATCGATTTTGATAAAAATATCTTGAAGGTGAAACCCGAATTTGAGGATATGTTCAAGATCAATTGATAACAACATAGTTGGACAGCCTGTACTTTTAGCCGCCCTCACAGCCTGTTCTCCCGCTCCACCCTTCGCAGCACCGAACTAGGGAGGAAACACGCCTCTTTCTGGTCTGTAGCTTCCTTTTCGACCACCATGTGGTCTCCTACGCGGCCTGGGGCAGAGATAAACGGGTCAACACGCCTTTTACTGGCCTGTAGCTCCATCTACAACCTCCTTTCCCTTTCACGTGGCCCGGGGTAGAACAACAGGTGAACGGACCAAGAGGAGGCCCAAGATTTGCAAAATCTTGGTGAGTAGATGTTTTTACGGCCTGTAGGAGTGGTCTTCACGCCAGACAGGGAGTCTTTATGGGGACAGATGGTTGTTGGCCACCCGCCGCCTCAACCATAAAACGTAAGTTCAGTTTGAATGCCCATTGTATTGGGTTGGTTAATGTTTATTACACAAAGATGTGGGTCGACCAACTATAGCCAAAGGTGGCATTGGATGTTCCTTCTAATATTTGACCACTTTTTTTTTGAAAGGACTCCTTTGAATGCATTTTGTACTGTAAAAACATCATATTCCTCTCAACTTGTTGTTGTTTAAATATATGTAGTTTTTTTTTAATTCATTATACCTATATTACACCTTTGCAAGGTAATGTAGAGACATCTAAGTGTAAATTTTGATAATATACATATTAAAATGCCGGTCGAATTGACTCTTATTCCTTAAATTTCAAATTTAAATGTATGTATAGGAATATATGCTCATTTGAGTATAAACTTTGATAATATATCTACATATATACCACTTAATTAAAAGTATCTAATCCCTTTAAAGGGATATCTAAGAACCTATATTAAAAGATTTCTAAGCGTCAACGAAATAGCAATATACGTGTTATCCTGGTAACGTATCTCTGAAATTATATATTAAGATATATAAAAAAAATCATATTCGACTTAGTATCACCATGATCGAAGCCGGAAATTCTCCGCTAAGGAAGAGACGAATACAACAAATATTGAAGTAGATCTCGAGTGTGCGGAATTGTGAAAATCATGCAGATCTAGTATTGCGTTTGGAATTTACGGTAAAAGTTTGAAGCGTTATAATTATCTAGGTCACAAAACTTGCGATTAAAATAAACCAAACAAGGACCACTAACTTGCTTACTCTTTCAAAAAAAAATTGTCGCATTTTCGGTTACTTGGTCAGGGCACGGCATCGTCGTCGAGAGCGTGGCATCACTATTTTCCCGGCGCTACAAAGTAATGCCCACTCCTCTTCAACACTAATTGAACCATGTTATCAATTCCAAATTGATTATAATCTCAAACCTTGTTGCTATATTCTAGTTAGCATACAAATAAAATGTGCAGACATCATGATTACTATTGTGTTTTAGTTATTATTTTGATTATATTCCGTATTATGGACCATGTTGGGCATTTAAGGATGAGACAATTAGCTTGAACATTTGCATTGTCAAAAATTGATTGTGATAGCATTACTCTTTGATATTGTTTCTTTGTATTTAGTTTATCTCCATGACTGGACACATATACACTATTGCACATTATTACTAGAAGATATTAATAGATGAACAAATTTAACTCATTGTGATATGGAAATTAAAGGATAGACATTCCGTATGAAAGACAATGATATGTTGTAAAGCTTAGATATATATTGATATTTTGAATTTTCTTCGTATTGATTTTAGTACGATGTTCAAAGTTACTTTGTGATTTATTTGATATTAAAGAATGGGTGAAATGGTGAACAAGTGTAAGTATTACTTAAATTATATAATTCAGTTGGTTTATGACCTTAGTTCCAAACCGATGTATGAGTAGAATCGAAATTTTCAAAATTGAGTAACTAATGATTTACTCTGGTCTTAGCAATAATAGTTACAATATTTGATGTGAAATTGATATCTATATATAATAATTTTATTATTTCGACATCATTAATATGGCCATAAGGCTAGAAGGGTATGGTGTGATTTTTGTAGGTAATTATATCACAACAACAAACTACACAGATAGAGAGACCAACAACGAAGTAATGTGGGGTATTGGAAACTGTTCACCATGGCAACTTGTGTAATGTTGTTGTCTTGTTACTTGTGGTTAAGGAGATCCCATGGGGGAATGACCCCAATTGCGACCATGGGTTTTGTTTGTAGTTCTTTTCCTTTCCTTTATTTAATTTTGGTGTATGTGATTTAATTTGTATGTAATTCCATTTTATCATTAATTGGTTTATATGTCTTAATCAATTAAACTAATCATATTATTAAGCTAATTTTGGATGTGACAAAAGGATTCATTTATTAGAGTGGTTGGGTATTTTGTTCTTGAGTTTATTAGTTGAGTGTATTTGATTTTGAGTGTTGTACACTCCATCCTACATGGGAAACTCGGATTTGGGGTTAAGGTCAATTTTTTGAGGCTTGTGGGACAAGTTAAACTTGTTCCAAACATCTTAATTTCTTATATCAACCCTTCCTATGGTTTGGGGGTCAAAAATATACCCCATTATGTGTTTTAGAAGGAAAAATGTTAGATTTTATTTCACTTTCTTACATGTGTTTAAATTTTGTCTTTAAGTGGTGTGGGTTTGAGTTGTGTGTGGAAGAGGGTTTGTAATGTCTGCTAAAACTCCCACTCAAGGCCCAAGAACAACCTAGGTTAGTTAGAAAAAAATATGGAATAATATTTTTTTGTTCAAGGTGAGACTACAAACAAGCCTTGAAGCAACAAATACACACAAGGAAGTACATCAAGGTCAATCAAGTTAAGAGAATAAGGTTTTCGATTGAACAACATATAAAATGCCACATTACAATTAGTGGGTATAATTAGCAAAGTATAGTTTAATTTTTCTTTAGGTATTAATTTAATAATCGATTAAATTAACACTAGGGTTAGATATTTCTTAATTACACTTAGAGGGTCAGCGAAAGGTCAAAACTATAAAACAAGGCTCTCTTTACAAGGGGTTAGGAAAAAATTCCCTTGCCCCATAAGGTGGCCCCAAAATGGTCAACTTATGCTTTTAGGAATACATATTGAAAAAAGAAGGTAATTTTCCTCTTACCCACTCACATACTTGACCTAAAATATTCAAACTTATTTTTCTCAAATTTAATGTACTCAAAACTTCTTGAAAACATTTTCATTAGATAAGAAATTTCCTCACCTTTCCAATGATATGAGGAAGTCCTTCTAACTCTATATAAAACTAAAGTTATGTCCTGACGGGCCTTGGGAGGAAAATTTTCCCAAGGGTAGGCTCAAGCGGCCCAAGGGAGAAATTTTACCCAAGCGGACTTGTGAGCGGGTCAATGTGGTGGGCTGGGGAACATTTGGAAAATTTTACTTTTCAAAAGGAAAGGCAAAAAGGTCGAAAGGAACCCGCGCCTCCGCCGACGTGAGAAGATGCTGTGTCATCCAACCATTGGTTACGGGTTGGCAGGCAGTCGGTGAGGATATTTTGGAAAATTTTCCCAAAATTTTTCTAAAGTGTTAAGGCTTAAAAAGATCCGCTCCTCCACTAACACCTCGTGAAGCCATGTGGTAGCACTTGATTGGCTGTGGGCTGGTGGGGCTGCGGAGAAAACTTACAAATTTTTCCAAATTTATTTTTTAAAGTGCTTAAGGTTAAAATCAATCGGAGCCTCCGCCGGCACCGAACAAAGCCACGTGATGATCAAGGATTGGGTGTGGGGCGGTGGGACCATAGAGGAAAAATTACCTAATCACTTTTTTGGACTAGATCGCTTTTAGACAAAATGAAGGCTTGCGAGTTAGCGTAGAGAGAACTTCACGAATTTGCACTTTTTGGAAAAAAATCAAAAAGGAAAGTTTTATCCCACGGGTCCACGCAAGAATATTTTATTCATTTAAATTTGACAGCTTAGATTATTTTTAGCCCGAAATGAAGTAAAAACATAAGAAGGCCATAACTTTTTATTGGGAACTCAGTTTTTGCAAATGAGGACTTTATGGAAATATCTTGACATCCTCTTTGTACAATAACGTCAAGAATTTAATTTTGGTAAATTTTAAAGGGTAAATTTTGAGAAAACGCTTTACTATCACTTAAAAGTGAACTGGTATTTTTAACTTATCAATTTTGTTCAAATTTGTCATTAATTATTTTTCATCTTGCCAAACAGGCATGAAGGATTTTACTTGGAAAATTTTAGGATAGATTGCAAGGTTAAAATTTTCTTGATTGGTTTGCATTCAAAAATTACCAATGTTTACATAACAAAAACCTACAATTTCACCTTTACTTGATTTGAAAGGTTCTTTAAAAAAATTTCTTCAGTGTTTTAGTTTAGTTTGGGGATCATTCTGATCTCATTAAGTCCAAATGAATATTTCATTTGTCTCTTATAAATTTGTAGGGTTTTTTTGGACATTTGATAAAAATGAATTTGCGAAGTATACAGTGAAGTAGAAATGAGGTTTGTACACTTCAAGAATAGAGATTAAACTATCTCTTTTGTCATGCAATAAAAACATTGAATTTATTCCATGCTAGCATTAAATAGTTTTCTTTCCTTGAATCAAATTATAAATATAAGAATGCAACTTCTTTTTTTTAAAAAATTTAAACATTTCAAATGAGATAGGGTAGTGTAATATTTCTTCATACGTGCTTCCTTTTCACTTTTACAAAAAGATTTCCCTATCGTATATCAAACATAGATTTCTAATGGAAATAATATCATATGAACAAGGCATAACACTTCTATTAATTCAAAGGAATCTCTTACAACTTCTTTCCCATTTATTTTCGAAATAAAACATACCAAATGCATATCTTTCTTTTCTGTTCACGGAACTGAATACTAGATATATTCTTCCATGATCAATTAAAACTTTCATACCTAAAACAGAGTGGTATTTCCAACACATTAATATACAAGATCATCCACTTCAAGGTGGGAAAGGTTACAAAATAAGTTTCACAAGGGAATGTCAGAACTTTGTCTTCCTCCTCAATTATAATGTACATAATACAATTTCTTCCACATTTATTCAAAAATAGAAAACAGAGTATATCTCTTTCACATTTCGAATTACAACTTTCATAACGGATATAAAACATATTTCCATCACAAATAATGTAAAAGGTCATCCAATTCAAAGTGGTAAATGGTTACAATAAGAATAATCTCAACAAGGACTGTCAAACTTGTCTTTTACCTCTGCTCCAAAACAACAACATGAATATCCTCCATTTTCTATATTTCAATTTGATCACAACAACATGAACAGGAGGAAATGCACCGATATCCACCCAACCAAGACATCCAATTACAATGGGAATCCTCGCTCTTCATTGGCCGCCAAGCCCTAACCACAATGCAATAAGAAATGTGTTTCAAATCATGGCAACAATAGGCTTCCACAACACACAAGTAAATTTCACATTTAAAATACAGTCCAAAGAAAAATTGTAGTTTACAACCACAAAATGTAGACAACAAACAACACTCAGACTTCATCATGCAAGCCAAATGAGAAAGAAACTATGGGGATGTTTCTTATTCCTCCCAAGGGGAAATGAGTATCACCACCTAAGAACAACTACTAAAAAATATATCATTTCAAATCCCTAACATGCCCTTATGCCTCCTCAAGTGAAGTACTCCTTTTCCTCACATTTCCTTATACCTCCCCCAACCTCTTATGGCACCCCATAATGAGGAAATAAATGCAAGCTATTTATTTGCAAGGTGGAACCCAAATCCCTCCACACTTATACCTCCCCAAAAACTTATGCCTCCCACAAAATACCCCATAGTCTTCTCCCACACCATCCCTAGGTAGTCTACTTAACTAGCTAACAAGCAATAGCATACATACAACCATTTACATATTCATAAAAGGGAAAGAAGAGAATTTCCAAGAGCAAATCTCTTACCTCTCCATGATGGAGTTGTTCCAAGTTCAAAATAGCAAGCTCTCCAATGCAAAGAAATCCAAGAGATCAACAATCAACAAGTATGCAACAATCTCCAATCTCCTCCAAAAGTAAGAAATCTTAAAACCAAAAGAAGTCACCCAAAATGAAGCAATGCAAGTTGAAGTAACCCCAAAACAAGACAAGGAATTTGAATATATAGAGAGGGAAGAGAAGAGGATGAGGTGGATCTAAGTGGGATGCCACATCACACATCCTCAACTCCAACTCATAAGTCAACTTCAATCTCCAAGGCACAATAAATAAGTAGGTGAATAAAAGACAGTTTTACTTACACACTCAAATCAAGCCCACACCCCATAAGGACTGAAATTGAAAGCATGTAAGAAAGTGCAATTTAAAGCATACAACTTGACTTACAAAAATGCATAATAAAAGTCTAGATTTAACTCTCCAACCATAGGTAAGGTTGGTATGCAAATTTAAGAGGTGTGGGACAAGTTTAACTTGTCCCACAAGCCTCCAAAATCAGCCTCCAAGGACAAATTCGAATCTCAAGGGAGGTGGATTGTTTCATACTCCAAAATCAACTTACACATCTCTTACACATTACTTACACATTTCTTACAACACTTTAATTCAAGGACAATGACTCTATATTTAATTTCTTATGTACCAATTGATTTATTTCTTTTAACAATATGTTTACTCACATTATTTGCTAAAATTTAATTCAATAATGAAAAGGGAAAGTACATCACTTATAACATACACACATACTAAACAAAGGAACCAAATAAATAAATACACATAACCCTTGGTCACATTTAAAGGTGATCCCCCATGGGAATCCCTACCAAAAAAAAACACACACAAACAATACAAGCCGCCATCGTGACCTTGTTGAATTCATCTAGAATTCCAATGTGGTTGGTCTCCAATCCCCAATGTTTGTTGTGATATTTTAATCCTGCAAAATATAAATACCCCCTTCACCTCGTGGCCATATCAAAATGTCCAAACGAATATAACTATAATTCAAAATCATTAATTTATGTGAATCACATAAACATCAAGACAATAAATAATATCACTTACAATTTCATCAGCAACCATATGATTATCAAGTAAATTCCATTTTCTAGGTGTACTCAATATATCCAAATATCACATGTTTGAACAACATCTATAATATAGCCATATTAAATAGTATATCAAAATCCATATATGAAATGTCTCTAATAATCATCAAGCATCATATAATAATCAAGTCAACAATAATCCATGATATGACATCTAACACCATACTAAATCAAAACTATAATAATGTCCATAATATAGTCAGCAGTATCAAGATCAATATCAAAAGTGTTGAAGGGAAGTGGGCACTACAGGGTTGTCATTCCTCTCAACCACACATTTATTATGCCTTGGGGTATGGGTTTGAGTTGGGTGATGTGGGATGGAGAAAAATGATGTTGCATCCTACATGGAGCAACATCATATCCCTCTCCATATTTTCTATTTATTGGAGTTTTTGGGAAGTATTAGGGTAAATTACTCTCTTTTAGGGATAGCTTGTAATTTTGGGAGATCACTTGAGAATGGAGCTTGGAGTAGATGATTTTTTGTTAGGATTTTTGAATGCTTGGAGCTTGTTTTATATTGATACTCTTCATTTTTGAGGTAGATCTCCACCTTTGTTTTATCTTGTGATTTTGTTGTGCTCTTATGTGTAGATTTTTATTGTTATATTGGTTATGATTGTGGGAAATAGACTTGATTCTTAGGTTGTGCGAGAAATGGAAATTGGGTTAAAAATTGAGGGAGGCATAAAAGAAATGTTTTTGGGTGTTTTCAGAGGGAGTTGGGTTGGGATGTCCACCTTGTTGATAAATATGATTTGTGTTTATCTTACTATTTCTTGAGGGAGGCTTAAGAATGGTGTATCTTCTTGGAGGGATGTATAAGATTTTTGTGTGTATTGTGATGGAGTTTTGGAGGCTTATAGGTGGACACTCAAGCACTTGGGAGGCATAAGAAGAACCTCCATGTTCCTTTCTCCTCCATAGCTTTAGCATAGAGAATTTGTGTTTTGATATTTGTTGGTTGGTTGTAAAGAATTTGGTATTGTGTTATTTCATTGTTTGTCTTGATTGAATGTGTGTGTGGAAACCATTTTTGAGTTGTCATGATTGTATAATAGCCCTCATTGATTCCTTGTTGGGGCTTGGGCGATGAGGAAGAAGGATTATCTCCTCGTTGGATATTTTGGTTGGGTGGAGAGTGTTGCCTACTCCCCCATTTTGTTGTGTTCTTGGCTTGATGAAGATGGTGAGCTCAATGGAGAAGGTGCTCTTGTTGGAGAAAGGCTTGTAGAGTTGCATCTTGTGCTATTATGATCCTACTACTTGTAAATTGTATCAATAGTTTATTGAATGTAATCTCATTCATTCTTGGAAATGGCTTATTATGATCCACATTACATCATGTGAATATGAACCTTGTAAATTATCTTTTAAATATAAATTAAGTTCCCACAAATAAAAATTTGTGTTTAGGGTTGCATATAAAATGGTTTAGTGTTAAAGGCTAGTGCTTCTATATGGAACTAAAGGTTGATAACTTGATTTATTGAAAATGCTTTATTACTTGAATCTCTAAATATATTTAGTTTAAGAGTGGCTCGTTTTATCTTACCCTTCTAGATGTGTAAAAATGATTATATATGATCGATTTATTAAGACGTTCATCTTTGTTGCAATAGTGATCGCTTAAGTAAATGTATAAATTACATCTAATCACAGCCTTAAGAAAATATCTATTAAATGAAATTGAAGGTGATAAATTGGTTAAATTTGATAAATGCTCAAATTCCTACTCTACCATAGACACCTATGGTAAATGTACTTTTGTACACATTTGAGTGTTATAGTTGTAAAATCTATTCGTCCTCACTATTTGAAAATTCCTATTTAATTGAAAACTTAGTTGATACAAAAATAGATATTACTAATATATATAATAAATGTATATTAATGATGTAGCTTGATTATTTTCAAAGTTTATCACACCATTATATAAATACTATTAATAAATACTAATACTTTCCTTAATAATGAATACACACACATTTCTCTTACATAGTAATACATATCATATTGGAATTTATTAACAATTAAAATTAGTAATGAAATGGCAAAACCATATGAATCAATTTAGTGTAGTTTCATTAAATAAAGTAAACAAATTATGTATTGTTAATTGGGTTACGATGTATGTTTATTTATGTTTTAATAAATATAAGGTTGGGGGAGGGTGCCGACCTCACCCACAACACATGATATATGGGGTGGGGGTGGGGCCATCACCCCTTCCCCAAAAAAATCTTAAAGCCCCCTTAGATTAAAATGAAACCCCACTATTTGTTAAACCATACTTCTAATGGCCCCATTACCTTTGAAACCCACCTACGTAGCATTTAAACCATCCCCCAAATAAAATTTGCGGCCATTTTTTTAAGTGGCCACCATAGTCACAGTTAGCCTTAGCATTTACGGCCTGGAAATAATCATTTTCCGTGGCTTGTTTAATAATGTTGTGTGTGTTTCTCTCTCTCTATATATATATGATACATTTTACAATATAATACATATGTAATAAAAATGTATTTTTTTTTTTATAATCTAATAAAAATAATTATTATATATAAAACAAGCATTTTTAATTTGTAAAATGAATTAAATAGGGTTTAATGGTTTTTCCCAAATGGGTATACACACGAATTATACACTTTGAGCCTACAAGTAAAATAATTTTTAATAAATGAATACAAATAAGGAAGACCTATACCAAAAGGAAATGGGTAGGTCCTTTCCCTAAACACAAAAAATTAGCAAAGAGAGCTTCTAATATTCTCTAATGGCCTCCTTGGCTTCATTTTCTAATATCCTACTAACTCCTTAACTTTTCGCAAAACAAGAGAAATGATTTATATTTAGAAAAAGAATATAAGAGAACCCAAAAGATAATTTTCTTTTTTCAATCCCCATTATAATAACAATTAAATAACATGATTAAAATAACAATTAAATAATAAAGTTGTTCTGAATTGTTGTACTCCCTAGTGGCATTTTGTCGAACCCGGGTAACTATAAATGTTGAATAAGATTGATATTCTTGCAAACTTTTGGTGTAGCAGAACTTGATTCTCCTTTGAAAGGATGTTGTTTGATGAGTCCTAACTCTTGATTTAATCGTATGATGCGATAAACCCATTGAGACTCTTCCTTGTTGGATTTGTTGGAATGATAAATTATATGGTTTGATTCTTGTGGTTTAGCATTAGTGGTTGTGTTTATGGGTTAGGGAGAGTAAATTAGAAGTTGTTAGTTGGATAAATCTCCCCTTTTCCTCTTCGGTGGTTAGATGAATTAGTTTTGTTGTTGCTTTGGTGACTTAATCCCCATACATGGTGAGAGTAGATATTAGGTCTTGGTGTCACATTTTGATCGAGTTTGCGTATGCATTCTTAGAACTAAGCTTGAGGTATATACCCTATTAGCGTGCCATGAAGGGCTGTGAAGTGAATGTGATGTTGAATTTATATATTTTATATTCATAAATTTTGTTATTTTATCAAGGACCAGCATCTTATTTTATGATTGATTGATAATCTCTTGAGGCTCTTTTAGTTATTTATATTTTTGCAGATTTCAAGACATTACAATGAAACTACTTAGCCATTTCCTTGATTTCCTGATATTTCTTGGATTTTATTTTGATTGTGACTCGGAGCTCATTTATCTTTTTCTGGACTTAGCTAAATGTTATGTGATTCTTTCTTTCATGTTGATGAGCTGGTTCTATGTTATTTGTATTGTGACATTTCATCGTATGGGGGTACACCTTAGGTGCCTTGAATGTATTCTTAGGTGCTTTAAGTTATGCCTTGGTTTTGGAAGGATGGAACCTTGAGTGTGTCTAGGATCTTAGAGTGACTCTTTCATTACTCAACCTTTCTAGAGAGAGAGATTTCGTTGTGTAGTGCGGTCTAGTTGGCAGTTTGATAGCGGTGGTGGTGATTCTCTTACAATATAGTAAGAGCTTTTATCCTCATCAGAGTAGATGTGTTTGGTTATGGGCTTATGGATTGTGTTAGAATCGGATTAACTCTTGGTTAATGTATGATTTAGTGGATAAGTTTTTTTTGGATATGACATTCCATCATGGCATGCTAAGTTTTATCATGGTTTCCTTGTTTCATTATAGAAAGTATTGACTTGGTGGATTGTATGTATCTTGGTAATTATGGCTAGATTTAAGCCCATTCGGGAATGTGTTTAATTAAGTGTGTTTTTTTTCTCTCATTGACCTATAAATAAGTCTACCCTTGTCTTAACTTTTTTAAATTGTTATGAATAACACTTTATGACCTATTAATCTTTGGGTTATGTGGAGACTCTTATGGATGTATTTGGGTCTTTTGGACCTTGTTTTAGAGATTTTAGTTTTATAGATCTTAATATTTTAATCTCAATTGTGCTTATATTGTGCCCTTCTTTTAAAACTATAACTCTTGGTCGTAAAGTCCATGTTTGAGTAGATTAGTTAATTGTCCTCTTACATTTGATGTCTTCTAATGGGAAATGTGGTGTCCTTGGAGTAAAATTTTCCTTGTCATCTTGTTGCTTGTTGGTGGTATCTTGTGGAAATATGAGTGTTGATTGGAAACTTCCTTGTCTTATTATGTGAACAAAATTTGAGTCTAAACAACAAACATTGTTAAACCTCTTAAATTCGTAAAAGTAAATATGCCTCTTTAATGGGTCTTTTCTTCATAACTTATTTTGAGACTTGTGGAGACCCACTTGGAGTGTTTAGTGATGCTTGTAATTATTTGGTAAACCCTTGAAATCTTGGTGTGACTCATGTTGGTGGATTGATTCCTAGTTCTTACAAAATTAATGATGTGTTTGTTATGTTGAATGTCTCTTGTTCCTTTAGAATTAAAAATGTGATATGTTGATTTATCTCTTATTCCCATAAAGTAATAATGTGATATGTTGAATCTTCCTTCTCATTAAAATTATTTGATAAATGATTAATTGAACATAATAAAACCCTAATTGAGGGCTTGGACTTTGAAACTTAACAAATAAACTGGAACATTAGAAAAAGAAAATGGTCCTTGTTATAACCTTGGTAGATTAATAGAAGAAATAAAACTATGTGAGAAAATAGAAAGAAGACTTTGTCCATTTACCTTCCCTAGAGTAAAATAAATAATTTTCCACCTATACGAATGGTGAGATATCATGCCAACATTAGTGGTGCTCCTTATAACACAAATATGTGATGCCATAATAGAAGGAAGATTTTAATTAGGAAAACTTGTAAGAAGAGTGCTTAGCAAGTGAAATATAACTTTTGACTTAATAGTTGGTTTATAAAATGAGTAAGATTTATGTGTATTAAGTGCATGTATAATTGAACCTTTAGTTCTTGTGTCCTACCCAGATTTGTGAAACACCTTGTTGTTAGTGATGTGTTCTAATTGCGTAGTACTCCCTTGTTCATAGACGTATGTGCTTTTCCCTTGTAGGAGTTTGGGTCATTGTACGCTTGTTTCCTCATAACTCGATGAGTGTGAGTTGTGGCCTTTAGGATTGGGTCTTATCTCTTATTTTTAAGAAAAGAAACCTCCTTGTGTGCTGATTTAGTCCTTGGTGACCTAGGTTATTGTAATTTTAAGGAAACATATGTTAAGGATATGAAATAACTTTGGGAAGTCCTCTTTTCTTCTTATTTTCTTGAGACACCTTGTTGTTGTTTTTCCTTTTTCCATTGGGAAAATAAAGTGCAAGTTGTTTCCATAAGTTGTTACTCACTTTTGGTACGATGCACTTCTGGATTGTAGTTGGACCCCTCTTGTTACTTTTTCTTCTCTCTAGCTCCTTGAGTGCTCTTTGGTGTTACGATTTATGCATGTACTCTCTTTATGGTTATTTTGAGCTTGAGAAGGATTTAAGATAAATAAATCCCATTGTGTTATAGTGAGTGGTGCTTCTTGTTTATTGATATGTTAGTTTCTAGTGGAAATATTTTCTAAATGTTTGACGTTTCTAAATTAGGTTAGTGTTGTGTGTTCAATCTTGAGTGTAAAATCAAGTTATAGAAAACCTTGTGGTCATGATTTTGCTTAGTATTACCATGAAAATTTAATTGTACCCTCTTTCGAGTTATAGAAGTGCTTCCCATGAATAGTTTTCTTGATTGTAAATGTTTTGCTAACTTAAGTGTCCTTCCTTGTTGTTAAACCTCATCTTGTGTGATCTCAAAATTGAGACCTTTGAGTAGACATGTTTTCTCATATAAATTGATGGTCATGGTTGATTTTTAGCTAGCCTTGTCTAAATAACAAACTTTGAAGTGTAACTTAACCTTAGTGGAAGCCTTAACTTTTTATTGTAGTATGTTGTATCCATGGGAAACTATGTGGTCATATCGAGTTCATGAAATTCTCCCTGTTATTCTTTACTTGGTGGTTATTCTTGAGACTCCTTTGACCATTTCATGTTTTGATGTTATGTGTTGTAGCTTGGTTGATCACGTAGAGTTACTCTATAGAATTAAATGTTTGCAACCTTACTTGAAGAAAGTTTAGAACTCATCCCTTTTAATCTCCCTTCTTCTTGTTGAATTGCATTGGACCAAACTTGGGTTCTGATAGACCCACACTTGTTTGAAGCAAAGAAATTCCACAAAGGGTGTGATCCTATTTCTTTTGCATTGTTCCCTACCTCTTTCTCCATGACTTCCGGGAGGAAGTCAAATCTAAGGGGAGGGGGATGTAATGCCCACTCCTCTTTAACACTAAATGAACCATGTTATCAATTTCAATTGATTATAATCTCAAACCTTGTTGTTGTATTCTAGTTAGCATACTAATAAAATGTGTGGGACATCATGATTACTATTGTGTTTTGGTTATTATTTTGACTTGTATGTCATATTGTGGACCCTGATGGGAATTTAAGGATAAGACAATTAGCTAGAATGGTTTCCTTGTTATAAATTGATTGTGATATCATTACTCTTCGATATTGTTTTGTTATATTTAATCTCTATGACTGGACACATAGACATCATTGCACATTATACCTATAAATATTAATAGATGAATGAACATTAACACATTGTGATATGGAAATCAAGGATAGACATTACTATAACTAAAACTGATTAACTTTTGATAGACATTCAATATGGAAGATAATGATGTGTTTTCGTTTAGATATATGTTGATATTTTGAATTATTTTTCATATTGATTTTATTATGATGTTCAAAGTTATTTTGTGATTTCTTTGATATTGAAGAATTGGTGAAATTGTGAATGAGTGAAAGTATTGCTTAAATTAGATGATTCAGTTGGTTTATGATCTTAGTTACAAACTTGATGTATGAGTAGAATCAAAATGTTGAAAATTGGAGTAATTGTTGAATTACTTGGTCTTAGCAATAGTAGTTATGATATTTGATGTTGAAATTGATATGTAGATATAAGTGTTTTATTAGTTCGACATCGTTAATATGGCCATGAGGCCAGAGGGGTATTGTGTGATTTTTGTAGGTAATTATATCACAACAACAAACTACGGGGGATAGGAGACCAACAATGAAGGAATGTGGGGTATTGCAACTGGTCACCATGGCAACTTGTGTAATGTTGTTGTTTTTTATTTGTTGTTAGGGGTTCCCATGGGGGATGACCCCAATTGTGACCAAGGGTTTTGTGTAGTTCTTTTCCTTTCTTTTATTTAATTTTGGTGTATGTGATTTAATTTGTGATGTAATTCCTTTTATCATTAATTGGTTTATGTGTCTTAATTAAGTGAACTAATCATATTAATAAGCTAATTTTGGATGTGACAAAAAGGATTCATTTATTAGAGTGGTTGGGTCTTTGGTTCTTGTGTTTATTAGTTGAGTGTATGTGATTTTGAGTGTTGTACACTCCACCCTACTTGGGAAATTCGGATTTGGGCTTAAGGGCCATTTTTGGAGGCTTGTGGGACAAGTTAAACTTGTCCCACACCTCTTAATTTCTTATACCAACCCTACCTATGGGTTGGGGGTCAAAAATAGACCCCATTATGTGTTTTGAAGGAAAAAGGTGAGATTTAATTGCACTTTCTTACATGTGTTTAATTTTTGTCCTTAAGGGGTGTGGGTTGGAGTGGTGTGTGTAAGAGGTTTGTCATTCCTCTCAACCACCCATTTATTATGCCTTGGGGTATGGGTTTGACTTGGGTGATGTGGGATGGAGAAGAAATGATGTGGCATCCTACATGGAGCCACATCATCTCCCTCTCCCTCTTTTCTATTTATTGGAGTTTTTGGGAAGTATTGGGGTTACTTACTCATTTTTTTTGGGAATGCTTGTAATTTTGGAGAGCTTTCTTGAGAATGGAATTGGAGTGGATGGGGTTTTTTCTTAGGATTTTGGAAGGCTTGGAGCTTGTTGTGTATTGATACTCTTCATTTGTGAGGTAGATCTCCACCTTTTTTTTTACCTTGTTATTTTGTTGTGCTCTTATGTGTAGATGTTGATTGTTATATTGGTTATGATTGTGGGAAATAGACTTGATTCTTAGGTTGTGGGAGAAATGGAAATGGGGGTAAAAACTTGAGGGAGGCATAAGAGAAATGTTATTGGGTATTTTAGGAGGAGTTGGGTTGGGATGTCCACCTTGTTGATAAATATGATTTGTGTTTATCTTGTTATTTTCTTGAGGGAGGCATAAGAGTGAGGGAGGCATAAGAGTGGGTTGATTTCTTGAGGGAGGCATAAGAGTGGTGTATCTTCTTGGAGGGAGGCATAAGAGTGTTGTGTGTATTGTGATGGAGTTTTGGAGGCTCATAGGTGGACACCCAAGCCCTTGGGAGGCATAAGAAGAACCCCCATGTTCCTTTCTCCTCCATGGCTTTAGCATGAAGCCTTTGTGTTTTGATATTTGTTGATTGGTTGTAAAGAAATTGGTATTGTGTTATTTCATTGTTTTCTTGATTGAATGTGTGTGTGGAAGCCATTTTTGAGTTTTCCATGGTTGTCTAAATAGCCCTCATTGCTTCCTTGTTGGGGCTCGGGGGCCAATGAGGAAGAAGGCTTCTCTCCCTCATTGGATATTTTGGTTGGGTGGAGAGTGTTGCCTACTCCCCATTTTTTTGTGTGCATGGCTTGATGAAGATGGTGGAGCTCAATGGAGAAAGTGATCTTGTTGGAGAAAGACATGTGAGTTTGCAACTTGTGCTATTATGATCTACTACTTGTAAATTGTATCAATAGTTTATTGAATGTAATCTCATTCATTCTTGGAAATGGTTTATTATGATTTACATTACTTCATATGAATATGAACCTTGTAATGATCTTGTAAATAGAAATTAAGTTCTCTCAAAATTATGTTTAGGGTTGTTGTTGAAAATTGTTTATTTTTTAAAACTTGCTAGTGCTCTTGGATGGGAAATAAATGTTGATTAATTTCATTATTGAAAATCCTTGTTTACTTGAATATTGAAATAAATTTCATTTAATAGTGGTTTGTTTTACCTTATCCAACTAGATGTATAAAAAGGATTAGATATGATTGATTTATTTATTAATAATATCCTCTTTTATTGCAATAGGAATTTGAAGTTAAATAAATGAAATTGAATTAATCATACCTTAAGAAACTATATAAATGAAATTGAAGGTGATAAATTGGTTAAATTTGATAAATGCTAAATTTATACACTACTATAGTATTACCTATGGTAAATGTAAATTTGTACACATTTGAATGTTATAATATAGTTATAAAATTATTCTCCTCACTATTTGCAAATTCCTATTTAATTGAAAACTTAGTTACTAAAATAAATATTTATTATAATATATATAATAAATATATATTAATGATGTAGCTTGATTATTTTAAAAATTTATAATACCATTATATAAATACTATTAATAAATATAATAATTATATATAATATATATATATATATATATATATATATATATATATATATATATATATATATATATATTATAAATTAAAATAATATGTATTATGTAAATACAAATAATAGATAATATACATATATACATATATAAATACATTAAATAAACACACACACAAACACACACATATATATATATATATATATTTATATTTTTTTATAAATGTTGTAATACATATTATATGGTATTTATTAACAATTAAATTTAATGGGGTGGGGTTGGGCAAAATTGTAAACTGTAATTTATGAGTTTCAAAAAAATAAAGTTAAAATATAAAAATAAATTATTTGAATGCTTGGGTTAAAGGCCTATGTTTGTTTTTTTATTATTTTAAATATAAGGTCTGGGGAAGGCATTGACCCCACCACCAAATATTATATATATATGGGGTGGGGTGGGGTTATATGCCCTCCTCCAAAATATATTCTTAACCCTTTAAATTAAATTAAACCCCACATATTATTTATATAAAAAAATGCATATTTGGTATATTATTTTATACCCTGTATTTAATTTTTAAATTTTCCCCACATATTTGAATATATATATACCATTTTTATAAAGCATGGGACATATATATATACATATATTGCATATATATATATATATATTATATTATATATATGTTGTATATATATATATATATATATATATATATATATATATATATATATATACAAGAATTTTTTATTTGTAAAATGAATACGTAGGGTTTGGGGGTTTTTCCCAAATGGGTATACACACAAAGTATACACCTTGAACATGCAAGTAAAATAATTTTAATAAACAAATACAAATAAGGAAGGAAGACCAATACCCACAAAGGAAATGGGTAGATCCTTTCCCTAAACACAAAATTAATCAAAGGAGAGCTTCCAATCCTCTCTAATGGCCTCCATGGCTTCATTTTCTTCTCCTCCTTCCTTAACCTGCAAAAACAAAACAAGAGAAATGAGAGATTAGATTTAGAAAATGAATATAAGAGAACCCATAAGGATATCTAGGGTTTCTTTTGTCAAACCTAAATCTAAGGGTTAGAAAGATTAGATCTAATGGTGTAGGATGCACCCTACATCACTTAAGTGATGGGGTATTTAAGTGGGAATGTTTTAAATTAAAAGATGTGTGTGTAATGTTAAATGGGGCCTAAGGGGTTAGACCATGTTGTGTACCCTTGACACCTTAGGTATTAAACCATGTTAATTTGATTTATTTTAAAATAGGAGATTATTAATCTTACCTAATAAAATTTTGAATTTAATTTGGGACCATTCAATAAATAGATTTAATAAGACCCTTGGGGCTAAATAGCAAAGAGTAAAATGGATTAATATTTGAATTAAGCAATGGAACTTAATAGGGAAATTAAATCGAAATATTTTAATAGGGTTGGGCCAATAGTAACTAATTATTATTTTAATTTTTAGTGTCTAGAGTTTATTTATTTCTTTTCAAAGCTTTATTGTATTTTTACTAAATTTATTTGTTAGGATTTGTTGTATTTTTCTTATAATTTACATCGTATTATAAGGTAGGGTTGGACAAATTTGACATTTCTTAATTTATAATATTTTTCAAAAATTTATTGTTCATATAAAATAAATCTCTAAAATATGCAACAAATTCTATCAAAGACTATTTGCAAACCGATATCTTCTTATGTCCCTAAAGTATTCCTCTCTCTTCCTCATTCCATAAGTTTTTTCTTCTCATGTATTTTCCATATTCTTCATCTTTTTCAAATGAAATGTGTATTTTTTTCTCCATAACTTTCTTCCTTCATCTTCTTCTTCCACAATCTATTTTTATCCTTTTTTTTCCATCTTCCAAATTTAAACTTGACATATTTTTGAAGAACTATTTTTAATAGTAATGAAAAGTATGTGGATGGGACTCGACCTTTTATTTTTAAATTAGGTTTTATTGTGTCGTATATTTATTGCACTAATGATGTTAATAGCATCACCTTTGTGTCACATTTTCTCTTATTTTTACATCTTTTATGCATCATAAATGACGCCAAGAAAAAGACCCAAAACAAAAATTGATGCAAATTTGACACAAACTTAGAATTTTTTTAGACTATGCAGTAGGTATCATATATTTGTAGTCAAGAAATAACAAGGCATGTTTTTGTGATTTAAAATAAAATGTCACTCAAATGAGAATCTACATTAGATGTTTGAGAACAAAATATATACATATATATAGACATATATATCTTTTTGTTCTTGAAACACACACACACACACACATTTGTATTACTAAATAATCGGAAAACAAAAACACATACTTTAATTTTTTTATGTATAATATAATGATTTAAGTGTGATGTACAAATTGAATATGTAATGAGTTGTACTTGGTCTAGGATGTTATTATTTTATTATCATTGTTGTAATATCATGTAAGCGTTATGTAATGGTCATGAAAGTATCATCTATTGCTCAAGGTTGTATTGATTTTATTACTACCATCAAATCATCAAGTAAATATCATGTAAACATAATTTAAGATATTTGAGTGCTAAAATAGATTAAAATTATATCACCATTGTGAAAGTATCATGTAGATTTGGTTAAGAACCATTACAAGATGGATGGGAATTATAATTGAAAATATAACTTTTCAATTTGGTCTAGTGATCAATGATGACCAGCTTCCAAAATGAATGTTCGATTATGTACGATTAGAAAAATGACAAGAATTGATCTCAAAATATCATTTTTAGTGTTATATGTTTTCAATAAACAAACAATTATAAACTAAGGTTTTACTAACAATTGATTTTTGTAATGAAGATTAAATGTTTCAAATTAATTTCGCAATTATACATGTCAAAGAAACATAAAGGAATATTTTGGACCATATATATACAAATGACCTAGTTTATTGTTGTTTATTCAAATACTCTATACGATTATATAAAATCGCTTTTATATCAAAGGAAAATAGTTTTGAAATGACTATACCCCGATCCAAAAATAATCAACAACCAAATATACACGAGTACGAATCCAAAAAAATTCATAATCTAGATAAATCATTAAGCCAAACAAAAGAACCAAAAAAGCAGAACTACGATTATATAAAAATGTTATATGTGTTCATGAAAGTAATATAATAAATATTTCGAATAAATAAAACATTGTTTCTAATTATTATTTAATTAGTTTAATACAATCAATTTATCTATAATACAGATTAATGTGAAATCCTCTCAAGACGTGGAGTGAAATATCTTACCACATATTTGTGTTAGTTAAAAATTATTCATCTATTCCACTCCTCGCATGTTTGTTATAAATCTATTTCCTGCATATTCCCAAAAATTAGTGTTGTTTTCAAAATTACTTATTAACCGATAGGCCTTATTGAAATCAAATTTATTGAAATAGTCTAGTCATCGTCATGGTCTCCTTACATTTTATTATGTATAAAATTATTGTTAGGAAACCAAAACTTATGCAACAATGAATACATAGAAAGTAGATTAAAAAATTAACAGTTTATAGAGATAGAGAAAAATATAATATACAAACTACCAAACATGTAGGAGACGAACACTGATTTATGTGGTAAAACCCCGATGATGAATGCGTAGAGAAATATCCACGGCAAGATATCAATCTTTATCAACTAAAACCGAACAAATTAAATGCAAACTCGTTATGAAAAGTTTGGATATCTCCAAAATTATACACACCTAATTGAGAAGTACAACTAGGATTCCTCCTAAAAATAGAGTAGAACAAAGCCATTTGAATTTCTCTTACGTAAAATGGAATTCGGTAAAACTTGGTAGAATTTGTCTTTCTAGAAACAAGGACTTGACTCCTTAATTCTTGCTTCGGGGGCAGCTTTTCCCCAAACCCTCGCTAGGGGACTCCATAACATGTCGCGCCACCCCGGACCTCACTGCGACAAGAGTGGGGAAAGCACCCCACACCCCCTTTAATTAGCGAGGTACAAACCACACCGCAAAGTAATAAAAAAATTTAACTTTATCGGCACATATCTAACAATTATGACTACCATTTTTTCCTATTTCATTTTTCAAAGTGTTTTCCTCCATTTTCGTATATTTTTCATCACTTTGCATGGGATTCTTATTTAATTAAAAAGAATCGAATCGACGGTTTTTAACAAAAAGGAGAAAAGCACGTCGGAGGGAGAAGCTCTTATAATTATTCATGCTTCTGCCTCTCTCCTAAAAATAATTGCAAGGTGTAAGTTAAGTTAGGGCTTTTGATGTAATGTATTAAAATATTTTTCCTTTGGCAGTTCTGTTCATTGTCTGGTGCTGGCCTATAAGGAGCCTCCGACTTGAGCAATTGTCTGCCGTATGTAAATTGTTGATGATAGCGAAAGGAAGGCAGATCTGAAGTGGAATCTTAACCTCTCTTTTCCAGACTGACAGTGCTAAATCAACGATAGTGAGATGATTTTTTTTGGTTAAATAATGTTCAAAATTTAGTTCCTCGGCCATTTCCAGTTATGTCAAATCACTTCTTTATCCAATGCAATGGTTTGTCTATTTATTAAATGAAATTAGATAGCATGGGCAGTGTGAAAGATGGACAGTTAACGGTGTACTACAGTTTTTGTAGTCCACGATTTGGAAGCTTTTCCTTATGCTTGTAATTGGGGCTTCGAATTTCTTATACTTGATTACTCAATGTAGAGACAATGGTGAGAGACGGTAATTCTATTCAGATGTATATGGTTCTGCGAGATATCTAAGCTATCACACTTACTCACATCTTGTGCAACGTATACTTTTCGGAAGTAGAAGAGAGAGAACATTATCCACCTTGCCTTTCAATTTTCAAGGTGTAATGTGTGTTTTAAATAATAACATAGGCTTTAGCGTTTTCAGAAAATGCACCAAATGTTGTTCTTTTTCTTGGTATAGAATTTCACGGTTAACGTGTGGTTTTTTAAGGTTTTTTTATTAAGGGTTTGCAATTACAAGACCTTATAATTGGCGCAATATTTTCTTGAAAACCCAAGATCTGCTAGGAGAGGTGATAGAAGACTTTGTATATCATTGGATGAGTTAAAAAGAAGAAAGCTTTAAATCATTTCATTCATAGCTGTAAATCGAATCATTGTGGATCCAATGAAACACAATTAAAGTTATGAAATCAAGCTCAGGTTACGGAAGCTACCGCTCATCCTATTTTAAATGTTTTGAACACTATAAATATGAATTTATTCTTTATTTTGCACAAGTTACAGTATGATGGAACCTACCTTCTTGATTTATAATTACATGGCCACACCTATGTCTTTTGGGACTATAGAAGCCAAAATAGAAATTGACACTGAAGTGTATCTAGCTTGTCCTTAGAAGCATTGTTATTCTTTGAGTTTTGTAGGTATTCTATGTAGGATTCAAACGAATTCACTGCATTTTGTTCTCTTTGTACTTGTCTTGTCATCTATCCAAAGAAGCATCATGATTCACTTCAATCATGACATGAATTTTTGCATTGTGTTTCTAATGGTGCAGATATAAAATTTCTTATAAACATGAACAAAAAATAATGGAATCCAAACTAATCTAAATTATTTTTATAAATGTATGTATTCAATTGATATTGTTATAACATTATCCATAAAAAAACAATTCTGTATTGTGTTTTTCAATGGTGTGGATATAAAATTTCTTCTATAAATGAATAAAATTGAAGAAATCCTAACTAATCTATTTTTCTAATATATACTCAATCAATATTGTTATAAAATTATCCAAAAAAAAAAATATTAAGTTATTCACCTTTCACAATAATATATACATTACACATCCTTATCGGCCTTCCACAAAAACCTATAGATGCTTTTGCTAGTTATACGTATGTTACATTCGGAGTACTCAAAGTAAACATTAACACGAACTAGCATTGGGCTTTATAAAATTTTAAATTGTCATTTTAAATTGGGAAATAATTTAAGAATTCGGAGATTTGCCCACACAAAGTATTCATCTTGTTCCCCCGGCAAGTAGTCCAAGAGAGGGTGGCACACATATTGCGTGTAAGGACCCATGAGGAGAATGCGGCCGAATTTTTAAGAGGGGAGTATTATTTTTGTTTGAGTGGAGATTGATGTGTAAGGATTATTTAAATATATGAAAAATTGTGGAAGAAAAGTCATCTGCCTCGTACAAAAGTGTGTTCTTTGCATTCGTTAAGGAACTTTTGTCCGCACATAATTATAAATATTTCCATGTAGATTTTGGAGTGCAGATGAGGATTAGCTTTGAAGATGCATGCTAAAGTGGAGTAAATGCCTTATTTGTTGTGTGGCAGAGGAATTGTTGAGCTCAAGAACTGAATTTGTAGTCGTAAAGAATATAGCAGTGGAGGAATACCAGTTTTTACTAACGAATTTAGTTATGGGGTTTGTAATATTCAAAAATTAAGTATGGGCAGCATTGGCATGTAACCCTTCTATATGGATGCAACTTGTTTCTCCATCCGCAATGCCATAACCAGTTTGAAACTATCAAATATATTGAAATTCTGTATTTGGTATATTAAAACCAAACCAATTATGAGGTTGGTAATTTAAAAATTCTTTAGAGTTAAGTAAACACAATTTTCCCACTCCTAATATAAATTCCCAACTGTATATATTATTGAAAATAAAATAAAATTAAAGGAACCAATGTGGCCACCAAGTGCATTAATTGTTTACAAATAATTGTAGTGCATTATTTTTCAGTTATAATATGTACTTAAATTTCAAAATAAATTTTTTTATGTATGACATATATTGTAATAAAACCATTTATTTATATTAAAAAAAAGAAGAGAATTTACTTAATATTTATTTAGTTCTTAGTTTTACTTGCAGAGTTTGTTATAAGCAGCTTTGTGTTTTTATTTTGTGTGTGTGGGGAGAGGGATTATAATTTATTTACTATAGTTATTCTATTGTGTTTATGTTATCTCAAAATAATCACCATAGAATATTATTTTGGTCATGTTATGTAATTTACTATTATCTCATTGTAATACTTACACATGAATGAAAAACACAAGACACAATAAATTGGGATAATAATTTTGTTCGTCTTTCATTACTTGGTATATGACAACACTTGGGTTTACTTAGAATAACTAAACATCAAATGAGATATTTACACAAGTATGAACCCACAAATACATCAAGCTAATTCTGAAGCACATTATTACCAAACATGCTCAAAAGAATGAACACAATACAATGACTTCACCCCACACAAAACTTAGGGATAAAAATGTTCCATGAGAACAATATTTTTCTTGGTTACTCCTTTATTACCAAGGAAATTACTTTATTTTACAACATTGATTTGGAAAAACCTTTAACATATGAACACATAAATTCTCATTCACAAGAGTACATATTTGTCATTTCATTCAATGTTTATCTTATAAGGAGTATACCTTATTTGGTATCATTCATTATTTTGATTGCTTATCATGACTCCATTACCAACTTGATCTAGTTTTAAGTACACATGAGTCTCATTTTACTCAATCTTATACTCGGGATCATGTTCCAGAATCAATTTACATGAATTTTGGTTTTTCTTTTTATCTTATGAGGGAAAAATTAACGTGGAGTTAAAAGAGAGAATATTAAGTTTAAATATGGAAAATCAAAATTTTCTTCTTCATTTAATTTTCCTTCTTCTTTACACGTCATAACTTTTTTTTCCATATAAGCATTTACGTTTCTTTAAATGCTTGAACACACTATGAGAAACTCATATTCAACTTCAACAACATAAGCAGAGCTAAATTTTAATGTCGAATATTTGTTAATTCACAAATATTCAATTTTTGAAATTTTAAATTGGCAATTTTCTCGGGTATGAATAGGGACTAGGTCGCCAATTTTTTTCAAGTACAAGTTAATGTTAGGGTTGGTTTGCCAAGGATATTCCAGTTATAGCCGATTGTTATCATTAAAATCACCCTTATAGTGAAATTAAAATATGTCAAATTCACCTCATATATATTCTATTTAAGTATTTATAATTCATTATTCATATTCCTATTACATAAATGCTAACAATCGAACTTTGAACCTTCCCTTTACGTAAATTCATGATTACCAAATATTTCATTTAGGCCTTCTGATTTCAAAATTGGAGGACTTGTCAAAGATAGGAATATATTTTCTTTCTACTTTCAACCGCACTTAAGTGTAACACCCGCTAAATTTGCCCGCACGAAACCCAAGAACAACCTAGGGCAAGCTAGGAAAATTATGGAATAATTTTTTTGAAAAATGTGGTTGCAAAAAGTTTCGAATTAATAGTTGTCACATTCATGTTTCTAAGTTACTTTAAATTAATAATATAATTTTCTTTTTCAATCCCCATTATAATAAAAATAATAATGCCCTCAATACCTATGAATAAACCAAGTTAGTCTAAGGCTTGGTTTAGGTTCCCCTAAATGTTTTTGATAAACATATAATTTCCACTATAGTCAACTAGAACAAATTAATCCCATGGGTAAAGGGGTCTATTTGATTTTACATACTAAAGTTATTTTGATCCCACAAGGTGTTTAGTTTTAAAAAAAAATAACAAGGTCCTCAATTTAGCACAAGGGTTAGAAAAATAATCCCACCCTCTACACAACTCAAGTGGCCCCCTAAAAATCAACCCATGCATTTAAAATTTAAAATTTGAATTTTACTCAACCACTCCCCACCTACTTTTTGTAGGGATGAATCTCATCCATTGGATGGATTCATTTGGGGCCACAAGATCAAGGATTTCACTAACCCTAAGTTTTCTTATGAAAGAATTCTTTCTCTTTTCTTTTGACTTATTATTTATCTTTTGTTTTGTAGATTGGTAGAGGAGAAGGAGGAAGCCATTAGAGGCCATCTCAATATTTTGGAGAGACATACATGCCTCATTTATTTTTTCTTATTTTTACACCCTCATTTAGGGTTTGAAAATATTCATCTATTTTATTTAACTCATATTTTTTGAGATTTACGCAAATGGGCTTATGGGTTTGTCCCATTTTAGTGATATGATTAAATTTGGTATGTATTTTCATTTCGTAAAAAATACACACACACACACACACACACACACACACACACATATGTATGTATGTATATACATATACATACACATACACATACACATACACATACATATACATATACATATACATATACATATACATACATATATACATACATGATTTTAAAAAGAAAATCGCCACAATCTGAGTTTTGCAGGTTCACATACATTGCAATGTCGCAGAGGTTATTACATCCATGGGGTGTTAATTTTATTTCCATAGCAAATATTTTGGGGTTGGGGGCGTTGCCGACCCCTCCCCCATCTCATTTTTTTAATGGGGTGGAGGTGGGCTATATATATATATATGTATGTATATATACATATATATACCACAACTATATATATGTACATATATACATATATATGTATATATATACATATATATGTATATATATACATATATATGTATATATATATATATATGTATATATATATATATATATATATATATTGTTAAATTAAAATTATTATTATTTTCAATAATAATAATATTTTAATACCAATATTATTAAGAGGAAAATATGATATCTATATTATTAGTTAAACTAACTCTCACACTTACAAGTTCCTTTTAAAATGGGATGGCAATATTATCAAGTGATAGATTATAATTATGTTTCACCTAACTCTACCCTTTCATTTGATATTTGATTTAAAATGAACTTGATTTAGCTTAATAACTCGTTTATATACTCAATAGATCTAAGGTCTATTTGCAACTATGAAATTTCTTTACACAACTAGAATTAGAAATTAACCTACTTCATTGGCCAAGTAAATGACAATTATAATTTAAGTTCTTTCCATCTATACATCCAAGTTTTGGATTTCTATCAAACAATACAAGAAAATGCACAAAAATAGTCTAACTTTTCCATTATATGCCTTTCAAGTAATACAATAAAATTTAATATTTCCTTCATACAAATTTCCAACATTCCCACAAGAGAATTTCAACAATATTTCCAATAATTTTAAAACAAGAATGACACACCCATGTGAGGTAATAAATCAACTCAATATGGACAAGTTTCCTTTTTTCAACTACATTTCCATTATAAAAAAACTAGCTTTACTAAAATGTCTTTCTTTCCTTTACAACATACAATACAATCTTAATAACTAATAATCAATACAACTTTTCTTCCAAAATATAATACAATAAATCTTCCACTTGAAGTGGGAATTTTACAAGAAGGTAGCTACAATAGAGGAATGTTTAGTCTTCTACAAGTGCTCCAAGAATAAAATCTCCACAAGGCTCCATATTTCTTCACTTGAACCACAACAACCAAAAATGGGGGAGAGGCAACACTCTCCACCCAACCAAAACTCCAATGAGAAGAAGAAGCAATTATTCTCATTGGCCCCTAAGCCCCAACCACAAGGAAATAAGGGATGGATCCAACACATGACAACTCTACAATTCTTCCACACTTACTATCAAGAAACACACACACAAGAAAAGATAACCACAAAAAAACACTCATTTTTAAGCACAATAACTTCCCAAAACAATGGCTCCAAAATAAGCCAAGTAGAGATAGGAACATGGGGGTGCCCTTGTGCCTCCCAAGGGTTTGGATGCCCACCTCTAAAATCCTCCACAAAAAAATCAATCCCAAAATCTCTTATGCCTCCTATAGTGCCCGCTTTTGTTTGACACCTTTTAATTATTATTTTTGATAATCATTGACTATACTTATGGATATATTATGGTGTTAGATTTAGTATGATGTTAGATTTTAGAAATCTTGACTCATTATTGATTCGATTCGTATATGATGCATGTGGACCATTAGAGACATTTGATATTGATGTTGCTATACTATTGACATGGTTTTATATATATATATATATATATATATATATATATATATATATATATATATATATATATATATATATATATATATATATATATATATATATATATATATATATATATACAGCATGTGATATATTTCATCATATTGAGTAGATTTTGATAATTGAATTTATGTTGTGATCATTTTGACATGGATGAAATGTGGAATGAGAAATATTTCTAGAAATTGTAAATAATATCGTATTTTCCTAGATGATATCTGATTCGTATATAAATGATTTTGGATTTTTAATGTATATTTTATCCTAGATGGTTTTAATGTGGCCACGAGGTCTGAAGAGGGTATTTATGTGTTGTGCGGGTAAAATTATTCCACAACAAACATAAGGGGATTGGAGGCCAACCACATTGGAATTCTAGATAAATTCAACTAGGGTCACCATGACAACATTTATTTGTGTGTTTGTTAGAATTAGTTTGTTAGGGAAAAATTGTGACCAAGGGGTCATGTGTTGTCTTTTATTATTAGTTCCCTTTTATTAATATAGTATGTGTTCTTTTAGTAATGTAATTTACTTGTTTTAATTATTTAGATTTTTGATGTATGTTTACCCCTTTATTATTAATGGGTTGTAGTTTCTTAATTTAGCTAATTTAACTTGTCCTAAATTAATTAAAGATGTGACCAAAAAGGAGTTCATTTATTAGACTTGATTTACTCTTGGATTTTGTGTTGTGTGTTGAATGCTTGAGTTATTGAGTATGGTACACTCTACCCTTCATGGGAAACTCAATTTCACCTTAGAGGCCAAATTTGGAATATTGTGGGACAAGTCAAACTCATCCCACACCTCTTAAATCACTATGTCAACCCCGCCTATGGGTTTGGGGGTCAAAATTAGACCCTCTTAGGTATTTTGGGAAGATAAAATGGTGAAATGTTTATTACACTTTCGATCAAGTAATTAATTTTATCCTTAGGGGGTGTGGGCTTAGATAGAGTGTGTAAGTAACTTGTAATTCCTTCAACCACTTATTAATGGTTCTTTGGAATATGAGGTTTGCTAAGGTGATGCGGAGTGGAGAGGAAATGAGGTGGCACCTTACTTGGATCGACATCATCCTCCTCTGTTCTTTCTCTATTTATTGAAATCATTTTGCTTGTTTGGGGGTTACTTGATTATTTTATTCTCTTTTATTTTTTTAGAGTTAGAGTATTTTGAGAGAGCTTGTGGATTTTTGGATCTTGTGAATGCTTTCTTTGTTTTGAGGAGCTTGGATACTTACTCTTTGAAAAATCTCTACTATGGAAAGGTAGGAGCTTTTCCTTGTTTATGTTATGCTTATTGTTGTGTTTATATGATTGTGTTGAGTATTGTATTCTTTGGAATGCTTGTTGGGTGTGGGTAGATTACCCAAGTTTTGGAGTAGGAGGAAACTATGGGGATATTTAATGTAGGGAGGCATAATATTTTACCTTTTTGTGGAGGGAGTTTGGGTTGGATGCCCCACCTAGTACAAGGAATTCTTGCATTTCCTTCTTGGTTCTTTTATGTGGGAGGAATAAGAGATTGAGGGAGGCATAAGAGTATTTAGGAGGTATAAGGGTACTTGAGGGAGGCATAAGATTATGTAGGGGATTTGAGATATGCATTGGAGGCTTTAAGGTGGGCATCTATTCCCATTGGGATGCATAAGTGGCCTCGCCATAGGTCTTGCTCCTTTGGATTTCATTTTAAGACATGTTTTTGGTTTTTTGGTTGTTCTTCCCGCTTTATGTTGTTGTTGTTTTGAATGTGGTTAAAATGGTTGTGAAATACTTGTGTGTGTTGTGTAAGATTTTGTTGCCATGAGTTGGAATCATCTCCCATTGTAATGTAGTTAGGGCTAGGGGGCCAATGGTGAGGATGGATTCTCCTCTTCTTTGGATGTCTTGGTTGGGTGGAGAGCATTGCCTCTCCCCCATTTTGTTGTGAATAAAAAAATCTTGGAGGAGCTATCTTGTTAGTTTTTTGAAGCTTGGAGCCTTTGGTGGAGTCCCTAAGAAGATACTTCTTGTAATAAAATTTCTTTGTATTATTCCCACTTAGAGTGGAGGAAACTTGTAATATAATATTCTATTTTAGCTTGTATTATTGTATGATCTTTCCCACTTCAAGTGGAGGACATTGTATTGATATTGTAAAGGAAAGTTGTATTCAAATAGTTGTTATTGATATTGTATTGTATGTGGAAAGAAACAAATAAGAAAAGAAAGAAGAAATATTTATATTGTAGAGTTAGTTTTGCAAATAGAAAAGAAAGTAATTCTCTTTGTTGAAATCTTGGTTGTATTGTGAGAAAAGTAGTCTTTGTGTTAAAAGATATGAGCTATTTCAATGGAAAAGAAAGTTTACTTTCATTGTGAATTTTTTTTATTGTAAATGTGAAATAATAAATATACAAGTAGTATGTTGAAAATGTATACATAGTAAAATTGGCTATTATGGTGGCCTGAATGAAGCATGTCTTGAACTCTTTCCACCATGTGGAGGAGGAAATGACCCCCTCAATCTGTCATCCTACATCTAATGGATATGGCTCCAAACTCTTTCTCTAGCCTGTTGTGTCTTCCCTCGTGTCTCCTTTATAATATAGGCCTTCTCCACCGCCTCATCTAATGTCTGTGGGCAGTGAATGCACACCATGCCACCCAAATCCAAATTCAGGCCCCGAATGAACCTGTGAATCCATACTTGCTCATCTTGCATATAGTCGACATATTGGAGTAGGTCCAGAAATTGACTCTCATACTCGCTATATTCATCGATGCTTGATGAAGGTCATGAAAATCATCTATCCACTGCTGAATAAACCTCTTGGGAAAATACCTACTCCTCAAACACTCCTCAAATAGCTCCTCGATAACCTGCCTTTTTTTAGTCAACATGGAACTTCTTCTCCTTGGTCCTCCACTAGACTCCTACTCCATCCCTTAAAAGATGGATCACAACATGAGCTTTCATGTTACTAGAAAAGGGCAGAGCTTGAAAAATCCACTCAAGCTCACTAACCAGCCTCTTCCTAAAACCTCATGTATCACTGCAATAGTGTGAAACTCGTAGCTTCAATATCTCCCGTATATGGTGTACATATGACATCTGATGAACCCTAGGTCTCTCTTCATGCTCCTCCATCTGTCCAGGGCTTTGAGACTGTCCTCGTGACTCCGAGATCCTATCCCCATGCACTCTCTCGTGGTGACTCTTCTAGCTCGGCGACTCCATGTGGAAGTTCTCCGCCTTATACACCTCGCTATGTCATGGGGATACATGGGTCTCCACTGATGGCTCCATGTCATGTGTAGTAAATCTTCCTCCCAAGGGATATCCAGGTATAACGGCATTGACGTCCTATAGTGTCCAGTAAATCTAAGGTAGAATAGCCGCTACAATGCTCTGAGGTGGTACATCTAGGTATATGTTAAAATACCTGTCCCCGATCTATGCCTCTTGCACGCATCAAGGTGAGAGTTAGTTCATTGTTCTAGGTCTTGTTTCAATTTTCTATGTTTTCTAAATTTATCCAAATATCAGCTAGTGTGGTTTTCTAGATTCAAAAGAACAATTTTTCACTAGGTTAAAAGTTCATGTCTCATGTTTTCTAGGTGTGCCCAAGGGTCCAAGATTTGAACCCACAGCTCTGATACCAAGTGTGACGCCTGCAAAACAATGTTATAAGAACATGCTACAACCCAACACCTAACCCAAAAATTGTGACTATTTTATTTTGTTTAAGTTATAAGAATGTTACAAGGGTGCTTGACCCTTAGGGTTCATTAAATTAACTTACACCACTAAACTCAGCTTTACGATTGAAGAACCAGGTCTAGTTAAAAGGTTAACATATTTTCAAATTTATCTCTAAGGTCCACTAATCAATTATTCATTAGGAAGGTACCAAAGATTAATTTACTTAATTAAATATTTTCTTCTCTTTAATAATGTTCAATCCTAACAAGGTTAACCTTATGTTAATTTATTTAAATTTATTATCCTATTACTTAGAGTCCTTTCCATTGACATCTTAAGGCTTGCTAAGAACTAACAAAGGTTAGCATTCTAAGGCAATTAGATGGCCCCATTCCCCAATTACACATACCCTTAAGGATTTAATTTAAACATTAAAATACATTTCTACCTAACAAAAGTAGGGTGAATCCTCCACCCTTAGATCAAATCAATCTTGGCCACTAGATCCTAGGGTTCCAAACTTAGCCCTAAAATCCTTATGAATTTTATTAAAGCCTTTCCTTTATTCTATTTCCCTCATTTGGTCTATTTGTTTTGCTAAAATTGTAGGTTGGAGAGGAGGAAGCCATGGGAGCAAAGGAGGAAGAGCCATGGAAAATTCTATAAGAATATCTAGTTTAGATTATCTTAGATTAAAGTTTTATTGTTGTTATTACTTCTATTCAAGGATTGGGAGGGGTTTCCTCTACCAATCTGGTTTTCATTTCAAGCTATTTGTATATTGGGTTTTTAATTTTGGGGCAAACCCTACCCCCATTGTTGTAAATGAAAGGAATGTTTTTAATCCACCATTTGGAGGTTTTTATTTCCCAATCCAAGGGATTTACTCATGGTTTTCTTGCTAGTAGATATCAGTTAAATTTTACAACTTATAAATTTGTGAAAACCAGTTAAAATTGGCGGACATGCATGGATCCACGAGTTCTATCATAAGTGATGCAGTAACCGCCACCTGAGTAGACCGGGCGGTCCAAAGACCACTGCCTTAGCCTGAGTGGTCATTATGGGACCACCGATCTCCAAGCACAGAGCGGTGGTCCTGTTTATAGAAAACATAACCTTTATTCCGAGATTTTCCCAATGTAAAATTTTACTACAAGGTATTCAAAGACCACCACAAAGGTGACAAACCATGGACCGTCGACCTACGGAGTGGTGGATTAGAGAGCGTCTCCTTAGTCCGAGTGGCAATTACTGATGGATGCTTTTCACGGGGCGGCGGTCCTATTTCTAGAAAATAGAACCTTTATTCCGAGATTTTCCCAAAGTCAAATTTTACTACAAGGTCCTAAAATATATTCTGAACTTGATTTTATGCTCCTAAAGTTTCTAGTTTTGGGATTTAATATCATTTGTTCATTCCTTAGTTAGATCTACTCATTTTTAAAGTATTATCTAATCCAATAAACACATCTACTTTACAAAGTCATTCTATTATGTTCAGCTAGTCTTCTTTCAAATTCCATGAGCAAAAGAAATCTAAATCTACTTTTACATTGTTATTTTCTTACTATAAAATCAACATTTCCAAATAACAACATACTTCAATTTTATTGTCTCTTCCATTTTTACTATAACTCAAATATCCAAAATAACTACAACAACTTTCTTTTACATTCAAATTTACTATGCATGCATTTTCAACTTCTTACAACTTCTATATTTACTTATTTCATAATTACAACAAAACAACTTCACAATGAAAGTGAAATTTCTTTTCTATTGAAAATAGTTCATATCTTTTAACACAAAGAACTACTTTTCTCACAATACAACCAAGATTTCAAATAAAGAGAATTACTTTCTTTTCTTTTGCAAAACTAACTCTACAATACAATTCTTTCTTCTTTCTTTTCTTATTTGTTTCTTTCCACATACAATACAATATCAATAACAACTATTTGAATACAAATTTCCTTTACAAGATCAATACAATTTCCTCCACTTGAAGTGGGAAAGATCATACAATAATACAAGCTAAAATAGAATATCATATTACAAGTTTCCTCCACTCTAAGTGGGAATAATACTAAGGAAGTTTCAGAAGGTATCCTACAAGATAGCTCCTCCAAGATTTATTTGATTCATCACAAAATGGGGGGAGAGGAAACGCTCTCCATCCAACCAATATACCCAATGAATAGGAGACGCCATCCTCTCCATTAAATTTCATGAGCCCCAACCACATTACAAATGGAGATAATTCCAACACATGGAAACAACAAGCTTCCACAAAAATATTTGTTTCACAACCATCCCAACCACATTTAAATCATCTACAACACAAGAAACAACAAAACAATAAGTAAACAAGGATTAAAATGAAAGTCAAAGGAGCAAGACCTATGGGGAGGCCATTTATGCCTCCTAATGGGAATGGATTCCCACCTTAAATCCTCCAATACATATCTCTAAGCCTATACATACTCTTATGCCTCCCTCAAGTACCCATTATACCTCACACATGCTCTTATGCCTCCCCAAATATCTTATGCCTCCCTCATAAAAGAAATAAGAAATAAATGCAATAATTCCTTGTACAAGGTGGGGAATCCAACCCAAACTCCCTCCACAATAGGGTAAATCTTATGCCTCCCTACATGAAATATCCCCATAGTCTCCTCCTACTCCAAACTTAGAAAATCTACCCATACCCAACAAGCAATCCAAAGAAAACAATACTCAACACAAGCACATAAACACAAAATGAAGCATATTATAAGCTAGGTAAATCTCCTACCTTTGCATAGTGGAGCTTGTTCCAAGAGTAAGTCTCCAAGCTCCTCAAAACACATAAATCATCCACAAGATCCAACAATCCACAAGCACTCTCAACAATCCTTTGTCTCTTCCAAAAATGCAAGAGCAAAAATAAGGAAGTGACCCCCAAACAAGAAAAATAAATTCAATATATAAAGAAAGGTAGAGAGGAGGGTGATGTGGCCCCAAGTAGGATGCCACCTCATTTACTCTCCACTCCACATCAACTTAGTCAATCTAGTATTCCAATGCACAATTAACAATTGGTTGAAGGAATGACAAGTTACACACACACCATCTAAGCCCACACCCCTAAAGACAAAATTAATTACTTGAAAGAAAGCGCAATAAACATTTTACATTTTTATCTTCCCAATACACCTAGTAGGATCTATTTTTTACCCCCAACCCATAGGTAATATTTGTATGGCAATTTGAGAGGTGTGGTAGAAGTTTAAATTGTCCCACAAGCCTTCAAAATTGGCCTTCAATGCCAAATTCGAGTTTCCCATGGAGGGTAGAGTGTAAAACACTCAAGATCTCAAACATTCAACACATAACACAAAATCCAAGATCAAATAAAGTCTAATAAATGAATTCCTTTGGTCACATCTTTAATTAGTTTAGGACAAGATTTATTAACTTTAATAAGACACTGCAACCCATTAATAATAAAGGGTAAAATACACACATAAAAATTTAAATAATTAAAACAAGTAAAGTAAATTACTAAATGAAACACATACTAACATTAATAAAATGGAACTAATAATGAAAGACAACACATGCCCCTTTGTCACAATTTTCCCTAACCAAATAATCCTAACACACACACATTACATGTTACCATGGTGACCCTTGTTGAATTCATCTAGAATTCTAATGTGGTTGGTTTCAATCCCCCATTGTTGTAGTGAATATGAATATATATATATATATATATATACACACACATATATATATGAATATATATATTTATATATGTATATACATATAGCTTACATCCTCATGGCCGCATTAAAACATCCATGCTAAAATATCCAATATAAATTTAAAATCATCTATACATGAATTAATATCATCTAGTCAATTTTGAGCCATTTACAAGTTTCTATCCAACGTTTCATCCATGTCAAAATGATCACAACATTAAATCAATTATCAAAGCCTACTCATAGTGATGAAAGTAAATCGCATGTCATAAATATACATATAATTAACCATGTCCACATCATATCAACATCAATATAAAATGTCTCTAATAATCCACATGCATCATATATGAATCGAAATGAACAACACTCCAAAGATCTCTAACATCTAACATCATACTAAATAAAAATCCATAATCATATCCATAAGAGTAGTCGGTAGTATCGAAATTAATAATAAAAAAGGTGTCTAAGGGAAGTGGGTACTACACAAAGGGATGATGAAGATGATTTATTTTCTGGTCCTTGCATGCTTTTTTGGTTGTTTCCATTTGAAGATTCACCCCTTTGTGAAATTGGTGTCAAAATTAGTGTATTATTTTCTCTACCATATACTAGTTTAATAATAATAATAGGTGTCATTTATTTTTCTTGTGGCTACTCCACTTCCTTTGCATTTGCCCAATATGCTTGCTCAATGAATTGAACATCCCACTGATTATAAGGTCCTTTGTAAATTAGATTATATAATCTATAAGCTTGTGATTTCTCACTATAACCAATAAAAATGTACTTCTCTCCCCCTGTTATCCCATTTTGATGTTATTTTCTTTGCGATGTGCATATTCCACACACCTAAAAAATCTCAAGTGTTTAACACTTGGATTTCTTCCACTCCATACTTATTAAGGTATTTTATCTAGCACACTCCTTTTTTACATCTATTTAGAAAATCTACTACTCGTCCCAACTACTTCTACCCAGAATTCATCAAAAACTCCTCTAGCTTTGAGCATGCTTCCTGTCATTTCTTGAATGGTTATGTTTTTCTTCTCTAGAACACCATTTTTATGATCCTTAGAGAAGTTCAAAACTCATTTGATATATACTCTCATCCTCCATCAATTTGTAATGTGTATATATAATGGCATATTGTGCTTCTAAACCATCGACTTGAACTACTTGAATACGTCCAATGTGTCTCGATTTATTTTTCAAGAAATAAATCCATGTAATTATGCTGAAGTCATCTATGAAAGTAAGGAAATACACATTTTTAGACAAGGAAGGATTCTTCTTGGGAGCACACAAATCAATGTATCACTCAAGAGGTGAGCTTTCTCTCCATAATTTTGCAGAGGGAAAACATTTCTTTGTTGCTTCCCCCAATATGCATCCCTCACATACATTATTTTTATATTTAATAGGTGGCAGCCATTTAACCATTTTATTTTTATAAAAACATTCAATCCACCATAACTCATATGTCCATACTTGATATGCGAAATAGTAGATTGATCAATTACTTAGTTTTTGAATGTTGTTGCACCTGTCTCTACAACGTCAAAGGAAACATTCTATTTTGTCTCATCATCACTATAGAAAACATATTATTGCTTCAAAAAAATTCATATATAGTGCATTATACATTTTAAAACCTTACCTTATATCTATTTTAGACAAGATTCCCAATACTGAGAAGATTATACTTTAATCACGGGAAAAAATAAAACATTATGAATATTCTTATTTTCTCCTTTCTTTGTGAGAATGGATACAATGCCTTTACCCATCACAAGCACCTTATGATTCATTCCCATATTCAATCGAGATCTGATTGCTTTATCTATGTTATTAAATATCTCCTTTTTCCACACATGTCGTTATTGCATGCACTATCCAAATATCGTGTTTTTGTTTCCTTTCTCATCTACATTGGAAGTTTGAAATATTGATCCATTCTTTTCAGATTCAACTTACTTTATATTAGAGAATCTTCCATTATAATTTTTATTTCTCAAATCATACTCTTTATTTTTACATTCACTTGCATAGTGTCCATAATTTTTGTAGTAATAACATTAGACATTTGATTTGTTATACCTTTGTGTATAACCACCTATGGATGTGTTGATGCTCCTTTCTCTACCTCTTCCTCTTACTTCTGCTTTGTGTCTCTTGATGACTTTATCTTACAACTTCTTGTTGATTTCTAAATATTCCTCTTTGTATGGTATATGATCCTCTATCCATGCCTATGACATTTGTGTTTGTTTTGAAGGATTTTTCATTGGAGCAATTGGTTGTCCTACTCATCCTTTGTTCATGGGTTTGCAAAGAACCCATTTTCTCATCAAATTTCAGTTGTCTTAAGTCCTTAAACTATTCTATTGTAACCACAACTAGATCAAATATGGTTATCAAGCTCCTTAGTACCTTCTCTATGATCCTATGATATTCAAAAGTATCACCATTAGTCCACATTTGATTGGCTATGGCCATTGTTCTACTAAAAACATTTACTCGATTCTAACTCTTTCATGAGAATGGTCTCAAAATATATCCTCCACATCTATAATATTACTATCTTCTCTTTTTGCTTACTTGATAAGTATTCTTTAAGTTTCCCATGATTTATTGGAGTTTATAGTTGTTGCTATCGTTGGGAAAAATGAATCAATGTCAAGATTCGTAAAATAATATACATCCTTTTCATCCTTTCTCATATTTTATTTTAAATAATTCTTATTTGCTTGTGTCAATGCATTGAAAGTATCCTAGTCTTATACCTCTACATATCCTCCTTCAACAAGTTCCCATAGATCTTGAGGATTAAAAAAGTCTTCATTTTGAAGTACCATATATAAGAGTTATTTACATCAAATGTTGGGATTTATTGCCATGAGTTACTAATTCAAGCCATCCAACCTAGAAATAAAAAAATCAATCAATAAAAACCTCTTTTTTGTGATACGATCTTGTTTTCAAACTTTTCAATTATAAAATTTGTCAAATTTTGAGCAATAGAGTGAAATTTATGCTCATTTGAATATTTGAATCAAATCCATACAAAAATGGTGAAAATGCGATTTTCGCAAAATGGATCTACAGCCCTGAAATTGAAATTGCACCTTTAACATAAAAAATGCAAAGTGAAAAAGTCTCCCTCAATCCTCACAGGACTACAACTTCACTTTTGATATAGGTCCGACATGTGGCTTTACTCGAGTGGTAACAGAGTTATGCTCACTTTATAATTTTACTTATTTTTGAAACAAGGCTCAAAATCTCTAAGTTCTCTGTTGACCCACTTCCCCATTTTGACTTTCAATGCGGGCTGAAGATCTCAAAGTTCTCCACCGACCCACTTCCCCATTTTGAATTTTCAATGTGGGCTCAAGACCCAGTGAGTCATGCAGGAGAATTTTATAACTTTTAACTCTCTTTTTGAAATAAAACCAAAATTCCCAAAATGCACCGACATCCCACCTTCCCATTTTGACATTTAATGCGGTCTCAACATTTGACTTTATCCCTTACCGTGATTTGATTCACGGTTTACTTTATCACTTTATGCCTTCTATGGAAACAAAGTCAAAATTCCTAAAGTGTCTTGATGACCTCGCCTCCCCACTTTGAATTTTGATGCGGGCTCGATATTTGAATTTTTCCCATCCCGGTGAGTCACGGCTCATTTTAAAATTGAATCCTTTTTGAAATAAAACCAAATTTCCAAAAGTGCTCCGATGACCTGCCTTCCCTCTTTGACCTAAAATATGGGCACATGTCCCTTCCCGGGCATGTTCTGTATTTTTGTGTTTTGACTAAGTCCCTCTGTTTGGTGAAGGATTTATGTCTGACCTGAGACACATGGAGGCTTCCCACTCATTTGGAGACTCTGTTTGGACCTAACCTTTAGAGGTGTGCCGATTGGACACGTGGAGAGTTGGCGCACGTTTGGGACCTACTTTTGGATTTTCCCTTGAAAGAGCACCAAGGGACATGTAGGGGTCTTCACTGGTTCTCCTTTCCTTAGCCAATTCAACAGTCGGTTCTTCCCCTTTTGAATTCTATTGGACCCTAGAAATGTGGAGAGCTGGCACTTGTTTGGGGAACCACCTTTGTCTTCGACTCTTGAATGTGTACCAATGAGACAAGTGGCATCATCCTCTTTAACATTTTTGAGGCTCTAACCACGTGGAGGGCTGGCGCTCATTTGGGGTATGTCCCTTGGGTTTAACTTCTGAAGTTGCACCGATGAAGGATGTGGAGGCTTCCGCTGACCCTCTTATACTTAGTCGATTAAACAGCTGGCTCTGTCCCTTTCCGCACCTTATACACATGGAGGGATGACGCATGGTTGGGTCTCTCTTTAGGCCACACCTTTTGAATTTTTGCCGATGAGGCATGTGGAGGGCTAGAGCAAGTTTGGGGAACCACCTTTGGCTTCGAACCTTGAAGATGTGTTGATGAGACACATGGTGCCTTCTCGAGTGTTTGTTTATTTTCCCAAGTCGACTTGCATTGCAAAGTCTAAAACTTGAGCCCTTTCTTCAATCTTTTCTTGCGTGCTCTAATCTCCTTTCACGTCGTTGGCCTCCTTTGCCAAACCTACCCCTTCATTGTTGGATTTGGAATGTGGGCTTGCACGAACCGAACTCGACCCTTCCTATTTCTTCTATCGGGGTCATGTTTGATTGATTTTCCAGGGGGAAAATTTTGAATAACAAATACCAAATAAATTTTTTTGAAACTTGACTTGAAAAATGAGGGGAATTTTGAGGGTGAAAATAGCATATAGATAAGATATTGAGTCTCGTGAGGTCACTTGAGGGGAGATTTAATGGATTTTTATTAGAGGCAGATGGTATTCTTGGGCACATAGGTCGGATATATGTTCCTAGATATGGAGGCTTGAGACAAGATATTTTGATAGAGGCTCATCGTGCACCTTATTTAGCCCATCCCGGTGTGCGAAAATTCACACCACCTTGAGACAATTGTACCATTAGAGGGGACTACGAAGACACGTAGCTCATTTTATGTCATGTTGTTTAGATTGTCGGAAGGTGAAGGTTGAGCATCGAAGATCCAGGCTAGCCTTCTCTTCCTCATGCAAACCGGAATGGAAATGGGACACCATTTCCATGGATTTCATTGTTGGGTTACCAACATTGAGATACCATGATGACCCCACCATGGTCGAAATGGATAAATTGACGAAAGTGGCCCACTTTTCTCCAATGAAGACCACCTACATAGCTAGCGCAATGGCATGAGTATACCTTGATGAGATTGTCGATTGTATGCAAAGATTCTATGAAAGATCATTTACGACCGTGATCCCTTATATACTTATCACTTATAGACTACCATGCAAAGATGCTCTCGGGATGAAGATCAACTTCGGACATCTTATCATCCCGAGATATATGGACAAACAAATCAAGTGAATTAGATCTTGGAGGACATGCTCTAGATTTATGTCATGAATCATCACTCAAGGTGGGAGGAGTTTTGTATTTGGTGGATTTTTCCTACAATAATAGCTTTTAGAGTTCGATAGGCATGGCTCCTTTCTGAGGCATTTGTATGGAAGAGAGTGCAGGACATAGCTGAGTTAGGACAAATTGGAGGATAGGGTTTCCCTTGGGCCGAATTTACTACGTGGATATGGAGTAGCAGTTGTTATGATCAGAAAAGATTGCACAGGAGGCTCGGGACAAGTAGAAGAAGTATGTGGATCAGCATAGGAACGATTATACTTTTGGGGTGGGCACGAAGTTGTTTCTTCGTGTCAGCCTCATAAGATCCCTATCCTTTACGGAAAAGGCTCTAATATTTTCTTAGGTATGTGGGTCCCTTTGAGATCTTGGATCTAAGCTTTTCTTAGGTATGTGGGTCCCTTTGAGATCTTGGAGCCTATCATCACTCGTTGGCCTATTGTCTAGCATTGCCACCTAGCTTGTCTCACCTCCATGATATATTTCATGTTTCTATACTTAGGAGATATATTGTATACCCTTCTCATATATTAGATTGGTCCTCATTACAAGTACAGATCGGGGCGGGTGATAGTGGTGACCATCCTTCATTTAGAGCACAGGACCCTAGGCCTTTGAGGAAGATAAATTGACCAGGCATGATTCTTTTAGGACATGTATGATCAAACTTGCTACTACATGGGAGGATGCTACTTTGCTATGAGTCCAATTTCGACACCTATTTCAAGTGAATTTGGAGGAATTTGAGTCTAAAGGGAGGGGATGTAGTACCCACTTCCCTTCGACACTTATTATATTTTGATTTTGATTACTGTTGACTATATACCCGGATATTATTATATCATTTTGGCTTATTAGCATGATGTGAGATGATAGAGATACTTTGACTATTGATGGATTTCGATTCATAGTATGATTTGTGTGTATTCCTAGAGACACATTTTATATTGATGATGATGTGTTGTTGACATATTTATAAATTTCGACATTTAAATTCTCATCATATCGAGTAGGATTTAAGAATTGAACTAATCTTGTGATCTTATTGGTATTGATGAAATATAGAATTGAGATGTTGTTGAAATTTTTAAGATAATAGCATTGTTGGTCTAGATGATGATTTAATTTATATATGGATGATTATTTATTTGTATGTGTATATTTTATCTTGGATGTTTTGATATGGCCATGAGGCCGAAGAAGGCATTGTGTCATTTTGCAGTTAATTAAATCACAACAATCAAAAGGGATTGGAGACCAACCATAGCGGAATACTAGATGGATACAACAATGGTCACCATGATAACTTGTGTAATGTTGTTGTTTTGTTATTGGTTTTTAGGATGTCCCCATGTGGGGATGACCTCCAATTATGACCAAGTGTTTGTGTGTTATTCTTTTTTATTTTATTTAAATTTATGAGTATGTGATTTAATTTGTGATGTAATTCCCTTTTATCATTAATTGGTTTATGTGTCTTATTTAGTGAAATAATCATTTTATTAAGCTAATTATGGATGTGATAAAAAAATTCATTTATTATAGTAGTTGGTTCTTTTGTTCTTGTGTTTTTAGTTGAGTGTATGTGATCTTGAGTGTTGTACACTCCACCCTTCTTTGGAAATTCGTATTTGGGCTTAAGGACCATTTTGGGAGGCTTATAGGACAAGTTAAAATTGTTTGACACATCTTAATTTCTTATACCAACCTAACCTATGGGTTGGGGGTCAAAAATTGACCCCATTAATTGTTTCTTAAGACAAAAAGTGGAATTCATTGCAGTTTTCTTACATGGGTTTTAAAGTTTTTCCTTAGGGGGTGTGGGATGGGATTGTGTGTGTAAGAGGTTTGTCATTCCTCTCAACCACCAATCTATTGTGCATTTGGTTTGAGTTTTGACTTGTGAGTTGGATTTGAAGATGAGTGATGTGGCATTCTATATGGAGCCACCTCACCCTCCTCTCTCCCTTTTCTATTTATTCAAGTTCTTTTGTTTTTTGGGGGGTTACTTCATTTATTTTTGTGCTCTTGTATTTTTAGAGTTAGAGGATTTTCAAGTTCTTGTGGATTTTTTTGGAGCTTTTTGGTGTTAGATTTGACTTGAAGGAGCTTGGTGTGTGAATCTTGGATCAAGCTTTACCATGGAAATCTAGGAGATACACCCTTGTTTATATGTTTTCTTTTACTTCTGTATATGTGTATTTTATTGAGTGTTTTGGTATGCTTGTTGGGTTCATGGGTAGATTTCCTAAGTATGGTGTAGGAAAATGCTACAGGAATCTAATATGTAGGGAGGAATAAGAATTTATTTCATGTTTTGCGAGTGAGTTGGGTTGGGTGCCCCACCTTGGAAATGAAAATGTTTGAAAATCTTACTTGTTTTGTTTTATGAGAGAGACAAAAGAGATTGTAGGGGGCATAAGAGAATGTGGGAGGCATAAGAGGATCTTCCTACCTATAATTGATTTAAAGTATTCTAAATACCTTTTCATAAAACATTTTTTCTTCTCTCCCAACACGTAAAAACATCCACACATTAACCACCTTCTCACAACAACCATAGGCATGATTGGTGTGTTTATTTAAAAAATTTAATATCCTCCTCAAAGAATCTTTCACTGTGAGGGAAAATAGATCAACACAACTAAAACAATATAAGTCACAAGCTGAAATTATTGTTTAGAGTTTCCTTTTCATCACTAGTGTAACTAGGAATAACACGAACAATCCCCCCTCCTTAGCACCTCCATGTGACCTTCTAGCATAAAAATAAAAATACAGCTTCCATGGTATGCATAAGATCTATGGAATCACATTTATTTATGGAATTTGTCAAACATTTTGTGTGCCTAGCTATTTTCTTCCACAACATCATACCTATCTACAATCATAACTACAACAAAATATCTAACAAAACCCACCATTATTTTAGTAATGATAGAATCCCTTACCCTATTACAAAACTCCCATTTTAACATAGGAAGGGGTGTGTGCTATATAAATACATGGGACCAATGTGAATATTTTGTCGGTTGTTTATCACCTATATTTCAAAGATCCTATTTTACAAAACTTGGATGAAATGTTTGTGCAGGTTACAGTGTATTTATTTGCATATAATTTCCACACTTACCAAAATTCACTATATGAATCCACTTTCCTTTCACAAGGTTACACAAAGCATCAAATAACCTCTAGGCTTAGTGATGGGAGACATAAGAGATTGTAGGGAGGCATAAGAGAATGTGGGAGGCATAAGAGGATCTTGAGGGAGGCTTAAGAGTTGTGTAGGGGTTGTGAGATGTAGATTGGAGGTTTTTAAGGTGGGCACCAAATCCCATTTGGAGGAATAAGTTATCTCCACATAGATCCTTTCTCCATTGGATTGCATTCAAGCCTTCTATGTATTTTGTAATATTGTATTATTGTGTTCATTTTGTTGTGTTGAATGTTCTTGAAATGGTTTTGAAACTTGGTTGTTGTGTTGTGAGAGCATTTTATAGTTTCCATGTGTTGGATTCATCCTTTATTGCCTTGTGGTTTGGGGCTTGGGGGCCAATGAGGGGGATTGATTTTTCCCTCATTGGAGTTTTGGTTGGGTGGAGAGTGTTGGCTCTCCCCATTTTTTTGTGATGTGATCAAGTGAAGAAATGGTGGAACTCACGTTGGAGATTTAGGACTTGGAGGATTTGTAAAAGTCTAAGAAATACTTCATTATGGATACCCTTGTTGTAAATTTCCACTTAAGGTGGAAGACTTATAGTATTGTATTTGAAAGAAAAGTTGTATTTAATACTTTGTTATTAAGTTGTAATTTATTGTTCGAAAGAGAAATAATTTTAGTGAAACAAGTTTTGATATAATGAAAACGTGGTATCGAAAAGAAACCAACTTTGTTCTCATTTATTTGGCTTATTGTTCTTCTTTAGGTGTGTTTTTCTTACTTCAAAACTATTGAAAAATCTTGTTTAAAGTTCTTGTGGGAATGTTTGAAACTTGTATGTTGCAAAGGAAAGAAATATTAATTCTATTGTATTATTTGAAAGGCATATGATGGAAAGATAGATTATATTTGTTCATTTCCTTGTATTGGTTGAAAGAGAGTCAAAATTTATATGTATAGATGGAAAGAACTTAAATTTTAATTTTCATTTACTTTGTCAATAAAATAGATTAATTCCTAAATCTAGTGGAGTAAAGAAATTTCTTGTTTACAACTTAGACCATAGCCTCATTGGAGTATGTAAATTCATTATTAAGTTATTATAAATTTACTTATAAACCCAATGTAAATTAATGCAACAAGTGAAATTTGGCTTAATTTTAAACCTCTTATCAAATACTATAAATTTTAAAAGAAATTTTAAGTGTAAGATTAAGACTAGTTAATGCTATTAATAATATAACTATTATTACTTATTGATAATAATATTATTATTAAAATTATTAATAATAACGATATAATTATTATATATATATATATAATAATTATTAAGTAAACAAAACAAAAAACTATTATTAAACACTTAGAAATTGGTTGGGCCGAATATAGTGTAGGTGTGGCCGTTAATTTAGAATAGGGTAAGGGTTGGGGGAGGTCGACGACCCCACCCCCACCCAATTAATAAATGGGATGGGGGTGGGGTCAATGACCCTCCCCCAACCTAATTAAAAACCTACCATATACCAATACCCCGATCGTTGTTCTTATCTCTGCACGGTTGGCTCTTTTCGAGGCCTATATAAACCGGTCATTCACCTTGTTTTTAACACATTTTATACATACATTATATATACATACACATATATATATATATATATGCGCACACACACACACACACACACACACACACACACACACATATAGTTGTATTTTAACACCGTATTTTTAAATTCGGGTTCTATTTAAATAAAATATACATATATACATATGTATATATATATTTTTCCAAGTAAATACAACTACCATTCTAACCATTTCACTAAAATGGGGCAAAACCCATATGCCTATTTGAGAAATTGCTATAATAATTAGATAAAGAAAAAAATATAAAACCTTACGAGAGGGTGTAAGTGAATCTAAAAATAAAAAGTAGAATGTGTATCTTCCCAAAAGGTTAAAATTTACTCTCATGACTTCCTCCTTCCTCTCCACCAATCTAAAAACAAAAAAAGAAACAATAAGTCAAACAAAAGAGAAAAGAGCTTTTCATAAGAAAACTTAGGGTTAGATAGTTTTCCTAATCTAAGGCCCCAAATGAATCCATCCAATGGATGAGATTCATCCTACAAAAATTAGGTGGGAAGTGGGTGAGAGAAATTAAAATTTAAAATGCATGGGTAGGATTTAAGTGGGGCCACTTAAGTAAGTGTAAGGGTTGGGTGTTATTACTTTTCTAACCCAAATGTCTTTTAGAGACATTTTAATTTAATGCAACTTAGACCCCTTTGTGGGTATTATAGAACTTTATTATTTAATTAAATAGACCACTTTTCACTTGAGATTAACTATCCAAATTTAATTAAGGAAAAATTAAATTATATTAAAGTAAATTATAGGGAATTCTAAGTCTGTTTGGACTAACTATATTATTATAACTTATTGAGAGATTTAATTATTTAATTTTTTAAAGGGGATCTAGAGGAAAATTTAATAATGTTAATTTAATGTAATTTTAGATACGAGAAAGTGTGACCGCAAATGTTATCCTTGTGTTGTGAGTAGGTATTACAAAAAAAAATTCCATAATTTTTCTAGTTTGACCTAGGTTTGTTCTAGGGTTTCATGTGGGTGAATTTGTGGGTGTTACATTTACCTTCACATTTTTCTCGACAAATTTTTACTCATCCTTTGTTTTTAGCTTCATTTTTTGCACGACTTTATCAAGAAGATCAAATTCAAATGGAAAAAAAAAAAAAAATAAATTCCTATCGAGGTGGTGGTGGAACATAGGGAAATCGAAATTTTAAAAATTTGCGTGAGGCTTAAGATTATCAGAGACCACTAATTATGAAAATCTTAATTAATATCATTAGTGTGTCTTTGAGATATTAGTATCACATGAAGGTAAACCATGCATACATAAAGATAAATTATAAGTGAAATGCAATAAGGAAAAATCAAATGATTGAGTGTATGTCATCCTCATCCAATAAACCCATAGGTTATATGCACACGAATTTAGATTTACATCTTCCTACCTATAAGTGATTCAAAGTATTCTAAATCCCTTTTCATAAAACATTTTTTCTTCTCTCTCAACAAAAATAAAAAACATCCACACATTAACCACCTTCTCCCAACCACCATAGGTTTGATTGGCATGTTGATTTAAAATTTTATATCCTCCTTAAACAATATTCCACTCACATCAGGAAAACTAACCAACATAACCAAAAAAATATAAGTGACAAGTTGAAATTATTTTTAGAGTTTCCTTTTCATAACTAGTGTAGCTAGGAATAACATAAACAACCCCCTTCCTTAGCACCTTTGTGACCTTCTAGAATAAAAATAAAAATAGAGCTTCCATGGTATACATAAGACCTATGGAATCACATTTCTTTCTAGAATTTGTCAAACATTTTGTGAGCCTAGATGTTTTCTTCCACAACATCATACCTATCTACAATAATAATTGCAACATAAATATCTAATAAAACCCATAATTATTTAAGTAATTATAGAATTCCTTACCCTATTACAAAACTCTCATTTTAACATAGGAAGGGGTGTGTGTTTATAAAATACACCCAGGACCAATGTGAATATTGTGCCAGTTGTTTATCACCTATATTTTGAAGCTCCTATTTTACAATACATGGATGAAATGTTTGTGTAGGTTACAATATATTTATTTACATATAATTTCCACACTTCCCAAAATTTACTACATGAAGCCACTTTCCTTTCACAAGGTTTCACAAAGCATCACATAACCTCTAGGCTAGTAGGAAACACATTTTTTCCCACATGTATGTACAAGGGTTCTCCTTTTTTCAAAATCAATATAATTAATTCTATTTGACATTATAATGTCTTTCTTTCCTTTCATTAATTTACCTCATTTCATTTATATTATCATTCTTAATTTCACTAGGAATTAATTATCTAGGAAATATCCTAACACGTGCATTCATATTGAGGTAATTAAAATTGATAAAATCAAATTCAATATACCGTATACATTAGGGGTTGAAAGGGTTTAATTAATTAATATTTTGAATTAGGTATTGGGGGTAGGTTACATATGTGGGCCAAAGAAGAGGTAGGGTTAATTTTAATATAAAACTAAAACATTTGAACCCTAGTTTTAAAAACTAATTACCTTAAAATTACAAAAGGAGTTTGGTTATAAAGTTAAATTATAATATCTTTTTAAATAAGGAAATATCAACTTCAAGATTTTTAACCAATAAATAATAAGATCGCAGAAACTGGGAATGAGTATGATTTTCAACATAAATGATGTTATTTTAGTATCTTAATTATTTGAAGAACTATTGATAAGTGATTAAATTTTAACATCAACATAATTGGTAATAGGTTTCAAATGGCTTCAAACTCTTTTTATGGAAAATGTGTATTAATAAAATAATCATTCAATGGGAAACATGATAAATTTTACATTTCATATATTATGGTAGAAATACAAAGGGGTAAAAAAATTTGTAATGGAAAAATGGGTAAATAAGGTACATGGAAAAAATAGGCATATTTTCATTCTAATAATATAATAGGAGGGGTATTATAAATTGAATAATTAGATTTAAAATCTAGAATTAAGGGTATTATTTAATACCATTTGAATACACATTCTATATAATAATTTTACTAAGTGAACCCCCATGCTTAATTTTATCATTATTATTTTTAATTATATAACTTCATTTATTTAATTATATTATTTTCTTTTTTAACAATGGTGATTACGATACAATGAAAACAAAAACATTATTTTCAATGCATTTTGCATCTTTTAGCATACATTAATTGGGGTGAATTCACCTATGAAAGGTCACTAAGGAAAATGATCCAATAAAAATACATCACATATGGATTCTCCTTAAACACAGTATATGTGGATGATAAATCACATAAGAAATTATTTTCTACCATAAGTCAACCTCATATTGAGGTCCAAAAACTAAATTGTATCAAGATACTTGATAACGTTAGCTCACAAATCTTCAACTAAGGTGTTTCGAGTAGCGAGCTACACTTACCTTCATATAAGAGAATCATCCTTGATGCGACATCTTTTTGAGGTTAATCTAGTACTAGGTTGAAACAATGAAAACCATTGTCGAGTTAGAAGAAATGAATATTTTCTCTAAATAGTAACCACAAGGGAGAAAGAAAGGTTTGAAAGTTTTATAAAAATTTGTGAAGATGGTAGATTTTTAATATAATAATTAATTTAATTAAAATTTTGTAATCATGATCAAACATGTTTACTCTTGTATTTCTCATAGGTATATTCACAATTTAATATTTTTATCTATTTCCCAATTCACTTGTTGAATGTTTGAAATATTTTAACTTGTTAAGAATTTCAAATATTAATATTTTTATAGGTGCCAAAAAAACATAACATCATGTCACATAGGTTCAAAAACATAATTCAAATAACTTCACATTATACGTTTTATCATATTTTCATATATTAACTTAAAACAAGATGACAAATTAAATAATGGAAATAAAAATATACTCATAACAACATAGGTATCAATACGATGCCAACAAAATAGATAATATACGTAATCACATTCCTAAAATAATAGTAATTCATCAAAAAAATACATATACGGATGTATTGCCTAACTCACAATCATGACTACAACCGCATATTCTAAAGATATGATCAATTATCACATCATAAAAGAGGAGAATCGAGTCTCAAAATCACAAAACAAAAAATGAATAACATGAGTAACTCATGAATCATATATACTAACTTAATATTACTCCCAACAAAGATAATAATCGTGAGTACCAAAACTATGTCGGGTAGCTTTAAATAAATGAAAATAAATAATCTCATCACCTAATAAACCAAACACCTAGTACCTAAAACCCTAGGTAATAAAATCCTATGAGCTTTGGGTATACGTTGTAAACCGCACACATGGACCTTATGTACTTCCCACTTCCCTTCGATACCTTTTTCATTATTGTTTTCATTACTTTTCGATTACACTTATGTATATATTGTAGCTTTTTGATTTAGCATGATATTATATATTAGAGATATCAGGCTATTGTTGAGTTCGACACATATATGATGTATGTGGATTATTAGAGACATTTTCTTTTGATGTTGATATGCTATTGACGTGGCTATTTATATATATTTATAACATACGATGTATTTTCATCACATTGAGTAGGCTTTGATAATTGAACTAATGTTGTGATCATTTTGACATGGATGAAACATTGAATATAAATGTTGCTAGAAATTTTAAATGATATCATATTTTCTAGATGATATTTGATTCGTATATAGATGATCATGGATTTATATTGTACATTTTGTTATAGATGTTTTTAATGTGTCCATGAGGCTGAAAGAGGTATTTATGTGTTTTGCAGGTAAATTTATTCACAAAAAATATCGGGGGGTTGGAACCAACCACATTAGAATTCTAGATGAATTCAACAAAGGGTCACCATGGCAATATATAATTGTGTGTGTTAGAATTATTTGGTAAGGGGGAAATTGTGACCATAGGGTCATGTGTTGTCTTTTGTTTTAGTTTTCCCTTTTTATTATTGTTGGTATGTGTTTCTTTTGAGTGATGTAATTTACTTGGTTTAATTAATTAGATTTTTATGTATGTTTTTCCCCTTTATCTTAGTGGGTCTAAGTGTCTTATTAAAGTTAATAAATCTTGTCCTAAACTAATTAAATATGTGACCAAAATAATTTCATTTATTATACTTGATTTGCTTTTGGATTTTATGTTGTGTGTTGAATGCTTGAGATCTTGAGTGTTGTACACTCTACCCTCCATGGGAAACTCGAATTTGGCCTTAAGGGCCAATTTTGAAGGCTTGTGGGACAAGTTAAACTTGTCCCACACCTCTTAAATTTCTATACCAACCCTACCTATGGGTTGGGGGTCAAAATTAGACCCCATTAGGTGTTTTGGGAAGATAAAAAAGTGAAATGTTTATTGCACTTTCTTTCAAGTAATTAATTTTGTACTTAGGAGGTGTGGGCTTTGATTTTGTGTGTAAGTATCTTGTCATTCCTCTCACCCACCAATTTATGGTGTATTGGGATTGAGGTTTGACTTCTTAGGTGGAGTTGAGGATGAGTGATGTGGCATCCTACATGGATCCACCTCATCCTCCTCTCTCCCTTTTCTATTTATTGAAGTTCTTTTTCTTGTTTGGGGGTTACTTTATTATTTTGTGCTCTTGCATTTTTGGAGAGTGATGAGAGTATTGTTGGAGCTTGTGGATGCTTGCTTTGTTTTGAGGATCTTAGATATTTACTCTTAGAATAAGCTCTACTATGGAAAGGTAAGAGCTTTAGCTTGCTTATGTTATGCTTTCTTTTGTGTTTATGTGCTTGTGTTGAGTATTGTTTTCTTTGGAATGCTTGTTGGGTATGGTAATATTTCCTAAGTTTGGAGTAGGAGGATACCATGGGGATATTTCATGTAGGGAGGCATAAGATTTTACCTTTTTATTTAGATGGAGTTTGGGTTGGGTGCCCCACCTTGTACAAGGAATGCTTGCATTTCTTTCTTGTTTCTTTTATGGGGTAGGCATAAGAGTATGTAAGGGTTTTAAAATTTGTATAGGAGGCTTTAAGGTGGACACCCATTCCCATTGGGAGGCATAAGTGGACTTCCCATAGGTCTTGCTCCTTTGGATTTAATTTTAAGCCTTGTTTTTGGTTGTTTAGTTGTTCTTATTTATTGTGTTATAGTTGATTTAAATGTGGTTGAAGTGGTTGTGAAATATTTGTTTGTGTTGTGGAAGCTTGTGGTTTCCATGTGTTAGAATCATCTCCCATTATAATGTGGTTGGGGCTCTGGGGCCAATGGAGAGGATGGCTTCTCCTCTTCATTGGATATCTTGGTTGGGTGGAGAGTGTTGCCTCTCCCCCATTTTTTTCAACCAAATAAATCTTGGAGGAGCTATCTTGTTGAAGTTGAGAAGCTTGGAGAGTTTTGTAGACCTTGTGAAACTTTCCTTTGAGAATAATTTATTGTATTCCCACTTAGAGTTAAGAAAGCTTGTATTCATGTATTTTCTTTTGCTTACATTCTTATATTATTTCCCACCTTGAGTGGAAGACTTTGTAATAATCTTATGGAGAGAAGTTGCATTCCAATATTTGTATATTTTATAATACAAAGAATCAAAATAAATATATTGTGTAAAAGTTTCATTGAAGTTGCATTGTGAAACAAAAAGTTACTTTCATTGTGAATTTGTAATGTTGTAAATGAGAAAGAAGAAATCTAGAAGTTGTAGATGTTGAAAATGTATACATAGTAAATTTGAATGGAAAATAAAGTTTTTAAAGTTGTTTTAAATATATGTATGTTGTAGTAAAAATGGGAAAAGAGAACAAATTTTAAGTTTATTGTCATGTGGAAATGTTGCTTTTGTAGTAAGAGAATAATGTAAAAGTAGATTTAAATCCCTTTTCACTCATGGAATTTGAAAGAAGACTAGTTAAACATAATGGAATAACTTTGTAAAGTAGATGTGTTCTTTTTATTGGATTAGATAAAACTTTAAAAAATAGTATATTTAACTAAGGAATGAAAAATAGAATTAAATCCTAAAATTGAACTCTTGGTGAACAAAAATGAGCTCGTAATGCATTTTAGCACTTTTTAGTAACTTTTAGTTTTTGTCAAATATCAGGTTTTAGGTTCTATTTATTAGAAATACGATCATCGCCCTATGCAGAGCAGTGGTCCCATAACCACCACTCAGGCTAAGGTGGTGGTCTCAAAACTTCCGCTCAGTAGGGTGGTGGTCCCAGGAATTTTGGTCTACTCTGGGTGATGGTTCTATCACTTACGATAGAGCTTATCAAATTCACGCCTGTGCTAAAAAATTTTACTGGTTTATAGTAAATTTTAAGTTGTAAAATTCAACTTTATAATCACCAACAAGAAAACAATGAGTAATCCCATGGATTTTAGAAATAAAACATACAAATGGTGAATTAAAACGAATATTTTCATTTATAAAAATGGGGGTAGGGTTTGCCCCAAATTTGAAAAAAAAAAATACAAATGGCTTGAAATAAACCAGTTTGGTAAAGGAATTCTCTTTCAATCCTTGAATGAAAGTAATAACAACAATTAAACTACAACTAAACTAATCTAAACTTGATCCCCTTGTAGATTCCTCCATGGTTCTTCCTCTCTTGCTCCCATGGCTTCCTTCTCTCCAACCTGCAAGTTCTAACAAAAGTAATATACCAAATGAGATAAAGTGAACAAAGGAAATGCTTTAATAAAATTCATAAGGATTTTAAGGCTAAGTTTGGAACCCTAGGATCTAGTGGCCAAGATTGTTTCGATCTAAGGGTGGAGGATTCACCCTACTTTTGTTAGGTATAAATGTATTTTAAATATTTAATTTAAAATCCTTAAGGGTATATGTAGATGGGTGAATGGGGCCATTTAATTACCTTGGGGAGTAAAGTCTTTATTAATCCTTAGCATGTTGTAGGAATTTAATAAAAGGACTTTAAACTATTAGGATAATGAAACTAAAGTAATTAAGCATGAGTTTAATCATATTTGGATTGAACATTAATTAAGAAAAGAAAACAATTAACCAAGTAAATTAAACTATGACACCTTCCTAGTTGACCTTTAATTTAATCAACCTTAAGGGTAAAGTATTTTTGAATATTTAATCTTTTATCTAGACCGGTTCTTTAATCGAAAAGTGGATTTTAGTGGTGTAAGTTAATTTAATAAACCCTAAGGGTTAAACACCCTTGTAACATTCTTATAACTTAAACAAAAACAAATTAGTCACAATTTTTGGGTTAAGTGTTAGGTTGTAGTGTGTTCCTAGAGCATCGTTTTTGCAGCCGTTACATTTGGTATCGAGATGTGTGTTCAAAGCTCTAACCCTTTGGGAACACCTAGAAAACACAAAACATGAACATTTAACCTAGTGCAAAATTGGTTTCTTTTAATCTAGAAAACAAAATGTCTTATAATTATATAATTTAGAAAACATAGAAAACTGAAACAAGACCTAGAACAATGAACTAACTCTCACCTTGATTTGTGCAAGAGGCGTGGATCAAACGAGGGGTCTTTTCACATAGACCTAGATATACCACCTCTAGAGTAGGTTGTAGTGGCCATTCTACCTCAGATTTTACAGATGCTTCAAGATGTCAATGTTGTTATACGCGGAGGGCCCTTAGGTGGATGAATTGACTAGACATGGCATGGAGCCATCGGGAGGCTCCATGCATCCCCTCGAAAAACGGGGAGTATAGGGGTAGAGAAATTCCACAGGAGTCGGCTAGGGTAAAGTCACCATAGAGAGGGCATGGAGACAAGATTTTAGGACATAGGGATAGATCTTAGAGCCCTAGATAGAGGGAGGAGCATGCAGAGAGACCTAGGCATCATCAGATATTAGATGCAGACCATATCAGGGATATCCTGAAGCTATGACCATCTCACTATTTGGGAGATACAGGTGATTTTCAGGCAGAGGTCTGGTTGGTGAGCTTGAGCGGATGCTTCAAGATCTACCCTTGTACTAGCAACAAGAAAAATCATGTTGTGAGCCATCTTCTGAGGGATGGAGTAGGAGTCTGGTGGAGGACCAGGAGTAGAAGCTCCATGTTGACTTAGAGACAGTTACCTGGGAGCTATTTGAGGAGCATTTTAGGAGAAAGTATTTTCCCAGGAGGTTTATTCAACAACGGATAGATGAGTTTCATGACCTCCATCAGGCATCGATGACTGTAGATGAGTATGAGAGTCAATTTTGGACCTACTCCATTATGTCAACTATATGCAGGATGAGAAGGTACGGATTCACAAGTTCATCAGGGCCTAAATTTGGATTTGGGTGGCACGTGTGCATTCACTACCCACAAACATTAGTAGAGGCCATGGAGAAGGCCTATATTGTAGAGGAGACACAAGGGAAGACACAACAGCTAGAGACAGAGTTCGAGTCATATCCAGTAGATGCAGGATGACAAATTGAGGGGGTCAATTCCTCCTCCATGTGGTGGAAAGATTTCAGTATAGGTTTTGTTTAGGTCACCACAATAGCAACTCTCAGGCGAGCAGCGGCAGCAAACCCGCCCACCTTATAGACCTCCTCAGATATTTGGTGCACAGAGGGGGTGGAGTATGGGGCCTCCTCCTAGATGTCCCATCAGACACATGGTACACGAGAGATCGGTTGGCATAAGCTTGTTAGCGAAGTCCTTAGAAGTCCGTGGCTAGATCTTCGAGATCCATAACTCGACCTCTAGAGTACCGGCTAGAGCTGCATCAAACTAGAGAGGACTAGGAAGTTGTTATGGTTTTGGTGTTACTAGACATCATTAGAGAGAGTGCCCTCAAAACCCTAGTAACAAGGGTAAGACACGTGATCTCATAGCCTACTATTGATTGAGATATGACACAGAGCCATCGGATCTACGCGGCATTGAGAACCACCAGGATGAGCACCAGAGTACCGTGATAGAGACAACAAGTAGTATTGGTGGTGTTTACATCTCTATATTATTTGATTCTAGTTCATCTGATGTTTTTATTGCACCATCCTTAGTAGAGCGTTAAAGGTTGGTGGACAGTTTAGGCATGGTTGTAGTTGGATGTTGAGATGGCTTCTCGAGACAGAATTTTATATAGACTCCTTAATTAAGGAGTGTGTAGTGGATTTGGGACCCTTCACCACTACATCTCGATCTTTAAATCCTTTTGTTCGGGTTGTTATGGTGTCATCTTGGGCATGGACTAGTTGTCTCACACACCAAGCTAGAGTGGACTGTTACCATAAGACTATTGCTTGTACAGATGATCTAGGAGTGAAGTCTATCATATTAGGAGTTAGAGGCTCATTTCCATTCACACCATCTCCATTATGCATCTTAAGTGGTGTGTGCGATGGGGTTGTCGGATGGATGTTGTTATGATTAGTGAAATATTTGAGGATGAGTCTATTAGACCATCCCTTGATGACCATCGCATTTTGAGAGAGATTGCTATTATTTTTCTAGGGGAGATACTGGGGTTACCTCCCTCATGTGAGATAGATTTTCACATAGATTTGGTCCCGAGTGCAGAACCCATCTCACGACCACTTTATCGGATGACTACTCCCGAGCTCTGTGAGCTCAAATTATAGCTTGAGGGCCTTCGGGAAAGGACTAATCCATCCTAGTGTATTCCCTTGGGGTGCACCAGTGATCTTCGTGAAGAAGAAGGAATGATCCCTACGGTTGTGTATTGATTACCACCAAATTTGAGAATAGTAACGATCAAGAATCGTTACCCCCTTCACCACATTGATGATTTATTTGACCAGATGAAGGGGGCCACAATTTTCTCAAAGATAGATCTTAAGTCCTGGGTATCATAAGTGACGATCATGGAGGTAGATATTCATAAGACTGCCTTCTGTATGAGATATGGTCACTACAAGTTCATAGTAGTACCTTTTGGTCTCACGAATGCCTCGGTACTATTCATGAACTTGATGAATGGGGTATTCTAGACATTTTTGGATTGCTTCATGCTCATCTTCCTTGATGAAATTTTGATTTACTCACGTACACGTGAGGAGCACAACAAGCACCTTTGCCATGTTCTTTAGTGTCTTCGTGAACAACATCTTTACTAAAACTTGGAGAAGTGTGTGTTCTTTTAGATAGAGGTGCAGTATTTGGGAAACATCATTTCTAGGGAAGGTATCGAATCGATCCTTCCAAGATTTGAGCTATTATGGATTGGCCAGCACCCACTAGTGTGATAGAGGTGTGAAGCTTCATGGGTTTTTTAGGATATTATAGGAGATTTGTTCAGAACTTATCTCGGATTACGTGCGCGCATAACTTTCCTTCAATGGAAAGGGAAGAAGTTTGTATGGTCAAATAGATGTGAGCAATCCTTTATGACACTAAAAAATACCTCACGACATCACCTATTCTAGCAGTGCTGATCCTCGGGGTGAGTTCTAAGTTTGCATAGATGCTTCTTTGGGAGACTTGGAGGTGTGCGATGCAAGAGGGTAGAGTAGTTGCTTTTGAGTCTAGAAAACTCAAGGATTATGAGATCAATCATCTGAATCATGATCTTTAGATTGCAGTTTTTTTCACACCTTAGTACGATGGAGACACTTTCTTCTTGGCCGATATTTACACTTAACTGATCACTTGAGTCTCGCCACCTCTTCACGTAGCCCAATCTCAATGCTCGTTTGGCAATGGATGGAGTTTCTTTTTAATATGATATGGAGATAGATCATGTGAAGGGGAAGGACAATGTGGTTGTAGACGCCTTTAGTAGATGGAGACAAGTGGTTATGGCTACTTCAATGGGTAAATATTTGCAGAGTAGGATTTTGTAGCAGCTTCCTCATGACAATTTGTACCTTGTAGCCAGCAGAGATTGAGTCCCGTAGACCCCTTAGTGGAGATTTGATGGATTTTCATTACAAGAAGATGGTCTTCTTAGATACATAGGTTGGATATATTTTCCTAGAGATGGAGACTTAAGACAAGACATTTTGGCGGGGGCTCATCATGTAGCTTATTCAGCCCATCCCGAAGTGAAGAAGATGTATGCCACTTTGAGGTAGTTATACCATTGGAGAGACTTCAGAGAGACGTGGATTTATTTGTATCACATTGTTTAGAGTTTCAGAGGGTGAAGGTCGCGCCTCAACATCCACCTAGCCTTCTCTTTCCTCATGCTATACCGGAGTGGAAAGGGGACACCATTTCCATGGACTTCATCATTGGGTTACCAACATCGAGATACCACCATAATGCCATCATGGTCATGGTGGATAAATTGATGAAAGGGGCTCATTTTTCTCCGATAAATACCACCTATACAACTAGTGCAGTGGCATGGGTATATCTTGATGAGATCGTCAAATTACATGGGATTCCATGAAAGATCATTTGTGATCATGATCCTTTGTACACTTCCCACTTCTGGACCACCATGCAACATGCTCTTGGGACGAGGATCAATTTCAGCATGGCATATCACCTTGAGACAGATGGACATACTAAGCAAGTGAATTATATCCTAGAGGACATGCTTAGGATGTACGTTATGGATCATTAGTCAAGATGGGAGGAGTATCTATATTTGTTTGAGTTTTCCTATAATAATAGTTTCCATAGTTCAATAGGTATGGCTCCTTTTCAGGGCACATATGTAAGAAAGTGCAAGACACCTCTAAGTTAGGACATGATAGAGGATAGGGTTTCTCTTGCAAAATCCCTATTGCTAGACATGGAGCAAGTATGTTGTCTTGATCAAATAGAGATTGCAGGAGGCATAGGACAGGAAGAAGAAGTATGCGAGACCAACATAGGAAAAATTGTAGTTTTGAGATGGGCATGAAGGTGTTCCTTCATGTTAGATCGCATACGATCCCTATCCATTACATAAAAGGTTCTAATATTTCTCCTAGGTTTGTGGGTCCCTTTGAGATCTTGGAGCACATCGGTCTCTTGGCCTATCGTCTATCGTTGCCAACTAGCTTGTCTCATGTCCATGATGTGTTTCATGTTTCTATGCTTAGGAGATATATTTCTGATCCTTCTCACATGCTAGATTGGACTACATTGTAGGTGCAGGATCAGGGGTAGGTGATGGTGGAGCCCATCTGCATTATAGAGCGTAGGACCCCGGCCCTCCACGAGAGAGATTGACAAGGTTTGGGTCTAATGGGATAGGTATGACAAGAATGCTTGCTACATGGCAAGATGTTACATTACTACAAGTTCATTTCCTACACCTTTTCCAGTGACTTCCAGAGGAAGTCGAGTCTAAGGGAGGGGGATGTAGTTCCCACTTTCGACACATTTTTATTATTGTTTTTGTTACTATCAACTAAACTTTAGATATATTCTAGCTTTTTTATTAGGATAATATTAGATGTTAGGATACTCGGTTTTTATTGATTTCGACTCATATATGATGCATGTGGATTATTAGAAACATTTTGTATTGATGTTGATATGCTATTGACATGACTATTTATATATATTTATGATATGTGATCTATTTTCGTCACATTGAGTAGGCTTTGATAATTGAACTAATGTTGTGATCATTTTGACATGGATGAAATGTTGAATAGAAATGTTGTTAGAAATTGTAAATGATATCGTATTTTCCTAGATGATATTTGATTCATATATAGATTATCGTAGATTTATATTGTACATTTTGCTATAGAATTTTTTAATGCGGCCACGAAGCCAAAGGATATATTTGTGTTTTATAGGTAAATTTATTCACAACAAAAATCGGGGGGATTAGAGACCAACCACATTGGAATTCTAGATGAATTCAATAAGGGTCACCATGGAAACATGTAATTGTGTGTGTGTTAGAATTATTTGGTTAGGGAAAATTGTGACCAAGGGGTCATGTGTTGTCTTTTTTTAGTTTTCCTTTTTATTAATGTTAGTATGTGTTTCTTTTGAGTGATGTAATTTACTTGTTTTAATTAATTAGATTTTTATGTATGTTTTTCCCCTTTATCTTAGTGGATCTAAGTGTCTTATTAAAGTCAATAATCTTGCACTAAACTAATTAAATATGTGACAAAAAGAAGTTCATTTATTGGACTTGATTTTCTTTTAGATTTTGTGTTGTGTGTTGAATGTTTGAAATCTTGAGTGTTGTATAATCTACCCTCCATGGGGAACTCGAATTTGGCCTTAAGGGCCAATTTTGAAGGCTTGTGGGAGAAGTTAAACTTTTCCCACACCTCTTAAATTTATATACCAACCCTACCTATGGGTTGGGGGGTCAAAATTAGACCCCATTAGGTGTTTTGGGAAGATAAAAAGGTGAAATGTTTATTGCACTTTCTTTCAAGTAATTAATTTTTTCCTTAGGGGGTGTGGGCTTAGATTGTGTGTGTAAGTATCTTGTCATTCCTCTCACCCACCAATTTATGGTGCATTGGGGTTGAGGTTTGACTTCTTAGGTGTAGTTGAGGATGAGTGATGTGGCATACTACATGGAGCTACCTATCCTCATCTCCCTTTTCTACTTATTGAAGTTCTTTTACTTGTTTGGGAGTTACTTCATTCTTTTGTGCTCTTGCATTTTTGGAGAGTGGGAGGATTGTGGAAGTGTTTTGGATTCTTGGATCTTGTGGATGTTTTCTTTTTTTTCGGAGCTTGGAGATTTACTATTGGAACAATCTTTACTATGGAAAGGTAAGAGAATTACCTTGCTTATGTTATGCTTTATTATGTGTTTATGTGCTGGTGTTGAGTATTGTTTTCTTTGGAATGCTTTTTGGGTATGGGTAGATTGCCTAAGTTTGGAGTAGGAGGAGACCATGGGGAGATTTCATGTAGGGAGGCATAAGAGTTTACCTTTTTGTTTGGAGGGAGTTTTGGTTGGGTGCCCCACCTTGTACAAGGAATTCTTGCATTTCTTTCTTGTTTCTTTTATGGGGTAGGCATTAAGCAATTGAGGGAGGCATAAGAGTATGTGGGAGGTATAAGGGGTACTTGAGGGAGGCATAAGAGTATGTATGGGTTTTGATATTTACATAGGATGCTTTAAGGTGGGCACACATTCCCACAGGGAGGCATAAGTGGCCTCCCATAGGTCTTGTTCCTTTGGATTTCATTTTAAGCCTTATTTTTTTGTTTTGTTGTTGTTCTTTCTTGTGTTGTAGTTTATTTAAATGTGGTTGAAGTGGTTATGAAATATTTTTTTGTTGTGGAAGCTTGTTGTTTCCATGTGTTGGAATCATCTCCCATTGTAATGTGGTTGAGGCTTGGGGGCCAATGGAGAGGATGGCTTCTCCTCTTCATTGGATATCTTGGTTGGGTGGAGAGTGTTGCCTCTCCCCCCATTTTGTTGTGAATCAAAAAAATCTTGGAGGAGCTATCTTGTTGGAGTTGGGAAGCTTGGAGTTTTGTTGGAGACCTTGTGAACCTTTCCTTTGAGAAGAATTTATTGTATTCCCACTTAGGGTGGGAAAACTTGTATTAATGTATTTTCTTTTGCTTACATTCTTGTATTATTTCCCACCTTGAGTGGAAGACTTTGTAATAATTTTATGGAGAAAAGTTGCATTCCAATATTTGTATATTGTGTAAGAGAAAGAATCAAAATGGATATATTGTGTAAAATTTTAGTTGGAAGTTGCATTGTGAAAAAGAAAGTTACTTTCATTGTGAAGTTGTAATGTTGTAAATGAGAAAGAAGAAATATAGAAGTTGTAGATGTTGAAAATGTATACATAGTAAATTTGAATGGAAACTAAAGTTGTTATATTTGTTTTGAACATACGTATGTTGTAGTAAAAATGGGAACAAGAGAACACATTCTAAGTTTATTGTCATTTGGAAATGTTGATTTTGTAGTAAGAGAACAACAATGTAAAAGTAGATTTAAATCCCTTTTCGCTCATGGAATTTGAAAGCAAACTAGTTAAACATAATGGGATGACTTTGTAAAGTAGATGTGTTTTTTTATTGGATTAGATCACACTTTGAAAATGATTACATTTAAATAAGGAATGAAAAATAGAATTAAATACCAAAATCAGTAACTCTTGATGAACAAAAATGAGATCTCGAATACATTTTAGCACTTTTTAGTAACTTTTAGTTTTTGTGAAATCTCGGGTTTTAGGTTCTATTTTTCAGAAATAGGACCGCCACCCTATGCAGAGTGGTGGTCCCATAACCACTGCTCAGGCTAAGGTGGAGGTCTCAAAACCACCACTAAATAGGGTGGTGGTTCATGGTTTGTCACCCAAGTAGGTCGACGGTCCCGGGACCTTGGTCACTTTCTGGTAGTGGTTTTTGTCACTTACGATATAACTTCTCGAATCCGTTCTGTGCTAAAAATTTAACTAGTTTATATTAAATTTTAAGTTGTAAAATTTAACTAATAATCACTAGCAAGAAAACAATGAGTAATCCCATGGATTTGAGCAATAAAACATACAAATGGTGAATTAAAAACATTCTTTTCATTTATAACAATGGGGGTAGGGTTTTCCTCAAATTTGAAAAACCAAATACAAATGGCTTGAAATAAACTAGTTTGGTAAAGGAATTCTCTTCCAATCCTTTAATGAAAGTAATAACAACAGTTAAAATACAACTAAACTAATCTAAACTTGATCCCCTCCTAGATTCCTCCATGTTTCTTCCTCTCTTGCTCACATGGCTTCCTTCTCTCCAACCTGCAAATTATAATAAAACTAATAGACCAAATGAGGGAAAGTTAAAAAAGGAAAGGCTTTAATAAAATTCATAAGGATTTTAGGGCTAATTTTAGAACTCGGGATCTAGTGGCCAAGATTATTTTGATCTAAGGGTGGAGGATTCAATCTACTTTTGGTAGGTAGAAATTTATTTTAAATGTTTAATTTAAAATCCTTAAGGGTATGTGTAGATGGGTGAATGGGGCCATTTAATTACCTTGGGAGTAAAGTCTTTATTAATCCTTAGCATGTTGTAGGAATTTAATAAAAGGACTTTAAACTATTAGGATAATGAAACTAAAGTAATTAAGCATGAGGTTAATCATATTTGGATTGAACATTAATTAAGAAGAGAAAACAATTAACCAAGTAAATTAAACTATGGCACCTTCCTAGTTGACCTTTAATTTAATCGACCTTAAGGGTAAAGTATTTTTCAATATTTAATCTTTTATCTAGATCTGGTTCTTTAATAAAGTGGAGTTTAGTGGTGTAAGTTAATTTAATGAACCCTAAGGGTTAAACATCCTTGTAACCTTCTTTTAACTTAAACAAAAATAAATTAGTCCCAATTTTTCGAGTTTAGTGTTAGGTTGGAGCATGTTCCTAGAGTGTCGTTTTTGTGGGCGTCACACCTTATAAACTATATGAAATACATGTAGGAACATATAAAAGGGTATAACTATCTCATTGAAACATAGGAAGGTCCAAACTCAACAATAATTAACAAGGCAACATAAAAAATTATATACCTTCAAGTTTTATGAAACAACCAAAACAAGGAAATTTCAATGAATCGGGAAGGATGGCTACATAGCCACAATAAAATATCATAAATGTTTAATATTAAATAACAAGCCTTAAATCATTGAAATAAATAAATTAAAGTTACTAGTTTCTAGTGCAACAAATTTTACAAATTAAAGACATACGAAGTGATTCACATCACAAGGAACTATGGTAAACTCCACAAATATCACTCATTAGGGTGCTATATCATCGAGTTCACATATTAACATTGTCATTTCTTTTAAGTATATAATACTATAACAAATCAAATAATGTAACTTTGATAGTATCTTTATGAATTATCACCTCTAATTATGACTAGGTTTTACACATACATAACCATAAAAAGGTTATTGACATGTAGGACTAATAGGTGTTGTCATTGATGCAAAAAAACATTAATGATAAATTTAATGTTGAATCAAGTTCATATGATGTTGTTCATGGTTCTAACATGATGTTTCAAATGTATATCAGCTGATACAATGGGATTCAGTGAGGTGTGCTTGCTCTTGCAAGCCTATACAAGTGACTAAGAGATGTAGCTTGATGATACGAGATTTTCGGATTCTTGGGAAGCATGTTGAAATGGTGCATGTATTTTCTTGAGGGTTTTTGAGAACTCATAATGCAAAGGCACAGTACATGTACAGGTGGATCACTTGGTTACAGGTGCTCATGGGGAGGAGGTATGTTTTCTTGTAGGTGTGACAGTGTCGATTGGAGCCATTTGATATCATACAAGAATGAATTAAGGTGTATTATGGAATATGATGTATTTTTGGGTCATTTTCAGAGGTTTCTTTTTCATTTATTGTATTATTTAAATTGACCATAGTTTCTATAGTGAGAATCTACCATGGAATCATAGGTGATTCCTAGTGACTGGAGATTTTTAGCTATGGCATTCACATTATGATGATTGCATATGTTAAAGGGATGAGTCATTATGATTTTTGAAAAATTTCAGTGCCCATGATGTGTATGTTTCTAGATATGACTGTTTTTGTGAGACATTGTGGATTTCTAGGATGCTTCTATGGTGAGCATGGAAGGTTTTAAAACAATAATTAGGAAGTTTGATAGTCAGGTTTTTATGAATGAAGGTTAAGAAGATAAAGTGGTATAAAACCCTAGTTAAACCCTAGTGAGGATAAGTTTGCAAGATATGAAGAATAGTGACCCAAATTTTATTATTTAATCATAAATGATGATTGATAATGTATATGACTCCTCGTGTTTTCCGGAAATGTATGGTTGAGGTCATGGTGATGAGCGGGCCCCACCTAAAAATAGTAGTTTCATAAGAATAAATTTTTAAGATAATATGACACAAAGGAGTAGCATGAAAAACTCGATGGTACATGATGTGTGGGAGATTACTGTTATTTTCCTAGAGTTTTTAGGAAATGTTGATGAAGTTTCATGGTTTTTTGAGGTCTAAAAATTTTATTGGGAAAAGGGTGGTTTTGTGATCACAAATAATAGTGCTAAGAAAAATGAGAATAACTTGACATACATGTGAAGTTTTGAATTGATTAAATTTTTTTGAAAAGAAATTTAAGAGAGATTTATAGTGATGTGAGGTTTCCTTATGATGATATTATTTGGCGTGGTTTTCACAACATTCTTTGGAGATAAATAATTTTTGTAGTTCAAGACAAGATGTGTTCAAGTTAAAGCTTGGAAAATTTTGGGACATACGATGGATTAGGTGATGACTCCTATCGCCGTAATGTGAATAGGGATGAATGTTTCATCCAATTAATCCATTTGTAAGTCTTGGATGTATGTAAAAAAATATTTTATGATCTAACCTTTGAAATAACATTTTTGAAAGATTTTTCATGTGAAGAAAAATATTATTGTGGTTTGAATAGATTACAATTTCATGACTTATATAATTTTTTTACAACTATCATATAGGTTATTCAATTTACATTGAGTGGTAACATTGCATGGTTTGGATGAGTATAAGTGATGTTTTGATCAAATGAAGTTTCCAGGATGTTGAAGGGTGCAGGAAATAAACGCTTTAGAAATACAAAGAGCACTAGGCCCATTATAGGAAATATATTGATTGATTGATATTAATTTATGCCATTTATAATGTTTAAATGTTAATTTAAACATGTGTTGTGATTTATGGGTAATGAATATAGATGGTTTTTCAAAGTAGCGAAATTTTTATCTTTGTGCACATGGGGTTTTGAGCCATTTTTTGCACATGAAATAATGGTTTAGGTTAGGATGACCTACTTGAGTCACTTGTTTCTATTAATATTTTATTTTATAATGTTTCTATGTTGTATGGGTCAATGAAAAGAAGGGAAAATTTATATTTTGAAGATAAACGAAGATAATGTTTCTATGTTGCATGGGTCGATGAAGAAGAATATGAAGACAAGAAGGAGAAAAAATAGGTCAAAGATATGGATCTCAATGTTATCATTCTCATGAGAGTAGACATCTTATAAACTATTGCACAAATGGGCATCAAACACAAGAAGGTATGTAAGAAAATTCAATGGGTATTGTTATGCTTGCAATGGATATGGACATAGGGATTTTGAGTGCAAAGGGAGACAAGTGGAATGATTTAGGTGCCAAAAGATAGGAACATTGCATGATTTTGTAATGTACTTCAATCGAGGAAGGAAACTCAAATACCTAAGCCATAAGCTCAAGCATACAAAAAGAAGGAAGAAGCTAGTCAAAGTGGTCAAGATGTTTCCAAGGATGTGACTGAGAAAAAGAGGGATCTGCTGCAATAAATGTAGAATAAGATAAAGACAAAAGTGTCAAGGTCCACGAAGATAGATTGACACCTACTTAGGTCTCTCATCAAGCTCCTCCATGTTGACATATTCCTCTATTGGGATTCATATTGGTGTATAACTTTATATGAAGCTTTGGAGTGAGGGGGATTTGTGCTTTTCAGTATGTGTCTCTTCCATGTTCAAAAGGTATGTCATTTTGAGTTGTATTTGGGTATCCTTGTGTGAAAATTCATGATCTTAGCTGTTTGGTATAAATAGTCCATGAATTTATTCTTTAGGTCTATGTTAGTCTATTTATAATAAAGTTACTTCTCTAAGTGAGATGTGTTTGTAATAAGGTGTATACATGTATTATTGAACTCATGAAGCATGGCTCATAGTAATTGAGTTCTTCCTAAACTGAATTGAAAGTACATATGGTGTGTGAGAAGCTTGGTGCCAAATTTTGTGTCTCTATAAAAAAATTTGGGTAGTAAAAGCATGTGTCAAATGTGTCAATGATTCCTCTTTGTTCTTCAATTTATGAAGGTGTCATGGAGGTAGTAAAATGTCATTGAATGGTCTCAATGTATAAATATTGTTCTTTTATGATGTTTTCAGTATGAATATTGGTTTGTATTTATTTATTCCTAAAATGTCACTACAATGAGTATCAATGGCCCAAATAATGTGTGTTGATGATGTCTTTGTATCATCATGGTATAAAAGAAGTGCTAAGCATATGTACTATGAATGAAGGGTTGTCATAAGAAAACCAAGATGATTGACCTATTGATGGTATCAAGTTCCAATTTGTGGAAGAACTCGTATAGATAAAGTATTCTAAAGGATTTCCATTTTCTAAGGTGCTAAGTATGTATACATTTCTATATACTCATGCTAGTTGATAAACTACTGGAGTGAGTTGTCAATGGAGCCTACAGTCATGGGTATAAGGTGTCTCTAAGATGTTGCTATGAACAATAAGTCTATGCATATAAGGCTTTATACCTTTTAATAATGAAGACAAGTTTCTCTTAGGGTAAAATACAATGACGTACATGATTGAAGTAGATCATCAATACAATTTTAAGTAAGTTGAATGTTAAAGGAAATTAAGACAAGTAAAATGCAATATGAATGCTTGTATCGGGGCATGTGTCATTGTTTTATGGCACATCTAAGCTAGTACTAATTGTAAGATATTTTTATTTTCTAGCTTAAGGTATCCTGTTAAGACCTTGAAGTGTGGACACAATAACATTATTAGCTACATGTGTATAATCACTGTTTTGAGGGTTTGAATGCATAAACCTTGTTTATAAACTTAATGGTATAATATATCAATGGAACATTGTTAGTATGATTGAGCATGTAAAGTACAGATCTAGGAGGGCAGAGGATGGTATAAAACAATAATCTATAGACAATAAAAAAAACTTGTGACAAAAAATGGCTAGGAATGGAATGGTACAAACTACTTCAAGGGTAGGAGAGATCAATAAAGGTTACAGTGATGAGAAGTGAGTATGAAGGATATAAATCTTCTATAAAAGGTATTTTTTGAAGCATCTACAGCTTCCATAAGGTATCTCAGTATTTTTTAATTCTCTCATAAGTGGAGGAAAAAGGTCATAATCATGGCATGCTAATCAAGGTATCTCCAAGAAAGTGTTGATGGATACATGTATGATATTTTTGTTTTTTTTTCTCCATAGTCATGTTGAAGGTACTCAGTGCTTGAAGAATTGTCTTTACATGCTATAATTTTTTTGAATTCATTAAAAGATATATGGTGTAATTTGAAACATCTCTTCTATAAACCATGTTTTGTCACACTAATTGTAACATTATTCATGGAAACTCAGTTTTGAAGGGTTAAATGATGGAGTTAGAAGTAAAAATTTAGGGAAACATTTATAGGCTCATGGGGCTAAAGGATGTAATTAGTTCAAAGTTCTTACTATGTGTAATTTTCTTAGAATCCATGACAGAGGTAAGTAGTTTTATCATTATGCTTAGTGAGAAGGGTTTGTTCATAATAAACCTAATGCATGGATGTTTCAATACTTAACATGGTATTCTATGTGTTGACTTAGTCTAACGAGTGTTTAAATTATATACATAGTGTCTCTTAGAATTAAGATTTATTGTGAAGAATAATTGTTTGCTTTTCGTCATAATTTATGCTAATAATTGTTTGCTACAAGACAGGGGTAGATTTGATGGATTATTAGGTATGTGTGATGATGTTTCATCATCTTTTGTGATGTTAAAAGTTTTTTTGCTCCCTTGAAGTATTTCAATTTGGTTGGGAGAGATTTTGGCTTTGATCTCAGTTGATGTGTGCTTGTGGGAGTCTCTTAGTTCTCCATGAATAAAATGATCATCTACAAGAATAGAAGGGGCAGAGTATACATATCTCAGTGGTGTTCCACAAGTTCTAAAGCTTATTTTCATTTGAAAAGGTATGTTATTTTATATACCTATTATTTTCAAGTGGTCATAGTCGATGGAAGTTTTGGTTTCTTGCCGAGGCTTGAAAAACCTATTCTTTCTCCATAATACAATCTTACAGGCATGTAGGAGCTTATGTTTAGAATGGAGACAATTGTATTCAAGTACTAAGGATTTTTTTCAATACTTGTATGATCCTTTCATGATAAATACATATGGATACGTGTGTTCATGTGATCAAATGATCAAGTTTGGGTCAATATGTTGGTTCTTGACCCTAATTGTAGGTTGACATAGTCTTTCTGATGTCTTGAGACAAACTGTTGATTGGTGATATGATTAAAGTTTTTCTTCTCCTTGCATGGGGGATCTTGGTATAATTCACTATACAAGAAGGTGTAAGCTGTTTAATATCCATAAATAATATTTATTATCTTCTAAATGGAGTTATGATATTGATATGTTGTTATCGTGCCTCTAAAGAATATTGAAATGTTGTCATTACAAGAAGAAATATTTCTCAAGGTGTGTGAGATCTCCAATATAGGGGGAGTGCTTAGTTGATATTTCGTGAGATTGAAAGGGTGCCTTCCTCTTTTTCATGCTTTTGATGGTAGATATTAGATTATATTAGTTGAATATGACTTGTATAAGAATAAAACAATTGCTTTGGGGTCATTAAAAGTTGTAAAGGTGTTTTCAAGGCATAGTAGCTATTCTAATAACTCAAATTTGTACTCTTAAGGATTTTTCGGAGGTATTTTGTCTAGGGGGAGTGATATTTGCTTGAATAAAATCATGGTTTTCGTATAGTTAGATGTTGAAATTGGTCAAAATTACTCTAAGAAGTTTATTTTGGACTCATAATATTGTTCTTTGTATGAAGAGTATGCATATGACTTATATTGTATAATTTAGGCCTAGAAATGATGGATCATTGTCAATAGAGGTGATAAAATACTTTGAGATGCATGTGACTGAAATTTTTGTATGATGAAGATGTAAATGACTCAGATTTTAGGTTGTTACACTTATCTTAAGAAGCTAAAATACGGGTTGCGGTTAAACGTTTCTTGTGCTGCATGCCTAGAGGATTGAAAATGACGTTTTTGTTCCCAATAATGTATGATTTTTCTTAAATTATGCCTTAATAATGTTGTTTATATATTGGAAGTTCTTTTTCTAGGGGGCATGTTGGTTGCATGCCTAAAATGAAGGAAAAAATCAGATTTTGTGCAAAAATCAAGAATTTGAGCTTGTTTAAGATATTTGGTTGATGTTTCTAACAAAAACATGATAGTATGAAGCTAACATAGGTGAATTATGTTATACATATGTATTTTTTTGTCATTAATTCAAAAAGGGGGAGAAGTTAATGGTTTTTTCCATCAATGAAAAATGGGAGATTGTTGGCATGTAGGCCTAGTATGTGTTATCATTGATACAAACCCACCTTAATGACAAAGTGAATGTTGCATTGATGTCATCTAATATTTTACATGGTGCTAACAAAAAAATTTCAGATGTATATCAACCGATACAATTGAATTCAATGATATGTTCTTGCTCTTACAAACCTATACAGTTCCTAGATGATGTAGCTCGATGTTAGGAGCTTATTGGTTGCTTGCGAAGAATGTTTCTATTATTTGTAGCATGTATTGACGTTTATTGAGTACTCAAATAATCGGAAAAATTCAGGTGGTTCACTTGGTTACAGTGCTCATTAGGAGCGGTATGTTTGCTTGGAGGTTTGACAATGTGGAATGGAGCCATTTGAGCTAATAGAAGTATGTATTAAAGTGTATCCTGAATATAAGGTATTTTCGGTAATTTTCGAGTTTTTTTTTCATTTATTGCATTATTTAAGTCTACCCTTACTTCTACGGTGAGGATCTAACATGTAATCATAAATTAGTCTTAGTGACTACGAGTTTGAAATATGGAATTCAAATAATGATGATTGGATATGTTTTAGGGATGAGTTATGATTCTTGTAGAAATATTTCAAGTTCCCATGATTTGTATTTTCCAAGATATGACTATTTTTGTGAGATAGGGTGTGAAAATCAAGTCAAATCCTAGCTCAAGTTCAAATTCAAATGCTTGTTGTGAACAATGTGCTTTGCATGTGGTAGCTTGTGGATTTATGGGATGTTTTTATGGTGATTTTATAAGGTTTTAAAAAATAAATTGGGAAGTTTAATCCTCATTTTTTTACGAACAAAGGTTAAGAAGAAAGTGGTCTAAAACCCTAGTTAAACCTTAGCTAGGAGTATATTGTAGAAAGTGAATAATACTAACCCGCTTTTATTGTTTCATCAATGTGATGATTTGATGATGTATAGGAATCATAAATATTTCTATAAATGTATAGTTGAGGTCATGTGATGAGTGGGTCCTAGCGATAAATAGAATTTCCTGAAGAAGAAGGTTTTAGAAAAAGATGGTACACACAAGAAGCATGAAAAATTCATGGTGCATGATTTATGTTAGTTGATATTTATTTCCATGGATGTCTCAAGACATGTTCACATATTTTCATGGTTTTTTTAGGTCCAAATAGGTTTTTTGGTCAAAGGGCAATTTTGGGATCTCAAACAATGAAGGTTTCATAAAATTAGCATAAATTGAGCAACATGTGTAATTTTGAATTTATAATTTTGTTGGGGGAAAGATTTTTAATATATATTTATAGTGATATTAGAATTTTCTCATGTTTATTTGATTCAATAGGGTTTCTAGGGCATTCTTTGGACAATAGTAATTTTGTGATTCAAGACAAGATGTGTTCAAGTGAAAGTTTGGACTATTTTTGGAATGAGATGGATTTTTTTGCTTCTTATCACATTTAATATGAAGAGGGATTAATTTTTCATAAAATTAATCAATTTTAAATTCTTGTGTGTATGTAAAATTATGTTATGATCTAAACTTTGGAAATAATCTTTTTGAAGGTTGATCTCATGAAGGCACATGTTGTTGTGATTTGAAGATGTTATTGTTTCATGACTTATAATTTTCTTATAAATGTTATAAATATTCTTCCATTTACATTGAGTGGTCAAGGCATGGTTTGGCTTAGTAGAAGTGTTTTTATCAAATAAAGTTTCTGGATGTTTGAAGCGTGTAGGAAACAATGTTTTTAGAAATACAAAGAGCATTGGGCCCACTAAATGAAATAATTTGATTTTTTGATAAAAATTGACGCCATATATGATTTTTAAATGTTAATTTAAAAATTTGTGGTGATTATGGGTCGTTAATAAGGATGGTTATTAAGTAAGGGCATTTTTATCTTTGTGCTCATGGGGTTTTGAGCCATTTTTGGCACATGAAATGATGGTTTATGCTAGGAATACCTACTTGGGTCACATTTTTCTGTTATGATTTGAATTTAGAATTTTTCTATGATGCATGCATCAAGAAAAAGGATGGGAAATGTTTTATTTTTAATTTGAGCCTTAAAGAGGCTATAAAAGTAAAGTTATGGGCATATTGTTTCTTTCTTTTTAAAACCCCTTATATATTATTTTGAGGATCCATTTTTCAGAAAATAAAAACCATATGGGTGAAGCCCAAAACACCCAGAGTTTCATTCTAGGATAGCTATTCACTAAATTTTCATGAGGATAATTTGGGCAAGTACAAAGTTGGTGTTGTTTCTTTGAGAGAGAATTGAAGAAGGAATGAATATTTAGATGCTTTTGATTTGGATGATTTATTATTAGAATATTTATGTATTTTTCAGGTTTCTAATGTGATTTCAGATCTAATATTAAAGATTAATACATTCTAATACTTATACATCATTTTATGTGTTCCTGAGACATTGATTGTCTTAAGAACACTTCATTGTATCTTGTGATTCATTTTTGAAGACACTACTCTTTGTGATCTGATTTGAGAATATATATGTGTATGTGGATTTGATTTTATTATCAATATATGTGCCTTTGAGATCATATTGTGTTCCTTGCATTTGAGTTCACTTCATTATAAACTGTTGTATGTTGAGATGTGTTCTACTTGATTTTGTGTGGTTAGGGTTTGAAGCACAACCAGTAAGTTATATTGGGACTGATTCACCCCACTCTTTCAATCCTTATAAACTCCAACAAATGTCATCTACAAACTAAAATGATAAGGAGAGAGAAAGAGGTACAAGTTCAATTCACTAATCCTACAATGTCTATGCAACATAATATTCATAACACCCATGACTTAAATTTTGTACATACCAAACAAATAAAAATGTATTTTTACTCGATGCTAGAATACACTTCCTATCTCATACTCAACTCAAGAAAAATGGGCAATAATCCAATTTTCTCACTCCACACATACACTCTAATACTAGCTATAGAGATTAGAAGTATAGGGTACAAAAAATAACACATCGTCGCACTCCCTACACAATTATATTTAAACATAAACAACCCAAAATCATACGCAAGGTATAATTATTGGCGATAAAATCACTATAATTCCATAGCTTACAAAACATCACATTTCAACATAATGCAAATAAAATCATGTATAATACAATAGGGGTTATAAAATCACCATATGAACCTAATTCACAACTTAAATTTATCACATTATGTATGAATACATGTGCACATTGAATATAGTGATTAACATCATGACATATATGTAAATACCATATAACATGGTGACATAGAATTATTATACAACACAACATGGTGGAAACATGTTATGATATGAAAAAACATCACTAGTAACTATTTTATTCATGCAATACATTCACACATAATCAAACTAGAATGAAACACTACATTGCATTCATAGTTCATAATAAAATTATTTCCATGTAACAATATGGGAAAAAAAGTGTAATACACATTAAATTTGACTGTTTGTGTATGTGAAAGATAGAGAGAGAGTTATCTCAACATGAAACACATAAACATCATAACTAATCAACACTAAGGTATAAGAACAACATGTACATTCATATTATTACAAGTACACATTTGAAATATTATAACGCTATATAACATTACTCTTCCATCTGATCCACCATCATGAATGGATATAAAAACAACAAAGTACCCCATAGGTTTCATAGTATGAATGTGCTCTCTCGATACCATATGAAACTCCCAAACATGAAAGAACAAAACAAAAGACAAAATAAAGTACTATAATACACTTCTTTCTATCATTACTTGTTCTGTGATAAAACTTGGGTTTATTTATAATAACTCATCATCACATGATATGCATACACAACCATGGATGCACATATACAACACGATAACACCAAAATCACAATACTTCAAAAATTACTAAAAAAACATGAACACAATACAATGAATCAACCCCACATGATAAATTAAGGATATACATGTTCCAAAAGCACATTATTTATTTCTTACATCTTTATTACCAAGGAAATTAATCTATTTAACAACATTGATTTCAAAAACATTTAACATATACAAACATAAGTTCTCATTCACAAGTGTACATATTTTCCATCAATATTTCCTGGAATATATTTTGAAGTGTCTATTTCAATATGATCTTGGCATAAGTTGTGTGCATATATGAACTTGTATCATCATCAATATCAATAATCTTTCCAAAATATTTTCCAATGGAAACAAGAAAATTTGTCTCCCAAAATTGAAGTAGAAAATGTGGCATTCTTATACACACCAACTTAGTTGAGAATGATTCTATTAATGAGCTGAAAGATGGGTACCAGGGTTTAAAATCAGATAATAAGATTTATTATTCTAGATAGATTCAGCTAGAGTATTCTTATACCTAATAATGTTGAAAATGACAACGAAAATTCCTTTAGCAAGCAAGGCTAAGTGTATACAAAACCTTTAATCGAGGGTAGCCAAAGATTTTCAAATCCACGCAAGTAGATATTGAAAATTGGGCCACTAAACACTTAATTTGAAAATAAATCCATGCTCCACGGAGTTATGTCTCAAACTTTGATCACTTCCTCTCCAAAATTCACATACAACATGGTAAAGGCCAAGGTCATGGGCACAAAAGTATAGATCTTTTATACCACATCCCAAAAATATTTTATTTGATTTATAGGAGGTTGGTCACATGCATAGGTAGGGTTTCAACGTGTGGTAGTTAGATGCACAAAAGTAGTTTTATTACTCTAAACAAGAGAAAGGGTCCCATGTGATCTCAAGCGATTACTAGCATCTACGCCTCTAGCCTTCCTTTTGAAATTGTGGAGGATACTATGGTTACTAGGAAGGGGATCATCAGTCATAGATCCTCTTTTTAAAAGGGGCATTACTACGGAACACCACCGATCATTTGTCTCCACCTCTGTCGTGAAAACCCCGCTCGAGAAAGCTATGGAAAGAGAATAGGAAACAAACCTCCAAAGCTGTCATCTTCCTAGGCTAGGCCTATCTCTCACGCAAGCTCGCACAAAGGTAAAAGGTATTTTCCATCAAGGCACCATTAACTTTTTAAGCGTCACCATTAGTTTTGATGAAATAGGTAAAATGTATTACATTGTCACCTATATAGGTATAAACGTAATATGTTGCTACCTATTCCGTCAAATTTTTGTTTGTATTTTTATAAACGGAACCGGTGATGTAGTCCTTCATATGTGAGTGCATAACGGGATGGTGGGGCATGTTAAATAGGTCATGGGGTCGTGGGTTCAAGGCTAACTACATGTAAGGATGGACCGCCCCATGCTATTTTTACATAGGTTTGCGTTACTGCGAACCTATGTGATGGATAGGTTAATTGATCTTCCCATGCCACACAATTGCTTCCATTGAGTGGGATGCCTTTGCAGTTTTTGTACAAGGTAGCACAACTCTGCATCCGCCATGAGCACCTCTAACTTAGTTGTGAACAATGAGATGTGAAGTGAGAAATTACCCTTTCTTACCATGTCCTACGCCAAGAAAAGGAACACATACGTCGCTAGAGCTGAGCATTGTAGCCCTATGAGCCTCAACCTTACTGTGACATCGTGAATGGGAATTCACCATCACAACCAAGGATTTTAGGTTTTCATTTTGTTTAGAGTACGAGGGCCATCACGGATTTGAGGATGTAACAACACAATTTTGGAAGTTGTAATTATATATAAATTTAATCAAACACAAAAACCTCAAGATATATTTAAATAAACAACTTGTTTATGTTTCTCCATAAACCCAACAAATCAATGATGAACTAGTCTTATATAGTTTTAATTTAATTAGAGTGAGAATTCTCTTTGATGTACTAAAATGAGGGCAATGCCTCACTTTGTAGTTCATTAATGTTTATATGATCACCTTTCAAAATTTCAACCTTACATATTTTAATTTCTGCTATGATCTCATCAACCTACATTTTTAATCCCATATATTGTATCTTAGTTTCAAAATAACCATACAATTTCGTTATTAAACATTATATACTTCATTTCACAAAAGTGACAACATGATTTTTAACTAATGCAACAACACACACACACACACACACACACACACACACAGAATACCCTCTACTAGGTTTGTATGGGAAACCTTATTGGTGTGAGTGGTATTTTATTCACTGCGAATGCACTTTGAGTAGCTTGGTTAGAAATGCCCTAGGTCGTTCATACAAAACTCTTTTTAATTTTTTAAGGTCGAAAACATTCCTTTTGGCATTATAATATTTTTGGGTTCCTTTTTTCTTACTCTATTCCCCTCCTATGAGTGTTGAAGATGGAGGGTGAGGTCCAGGGTTGAACAAAGGCTAATCCACCCTCACAAGAAAAGAAAACACAATCTAAAATTTTATGTCATTTCTAACGAGCACATGTACGACACACTTTGCCATGTTTTAGAAAATTTTGAAATCTATTTGTAGGTATTATTGGCATTTTCCATGAGTTGCGGGAATAATCTTTTTTACTATAAATTTTGACCATTTTTTAGTTTTTGAACTCTTCTTTAGTCAAATATGCATGATTTTTTACACACTACATAATTTGATTGTTTTTTTGTAAATGCACTACTTTATATAGTTTTGCATTAATGGGTGATCATTACACTACTTGCTTGGGTTTGTAATTTTCTCACTAAGTTATAAAGTTCCATCTAGGATATTTATCAGGGTTTATATGCACTATGGAGTTCCATGGCTCTTTTTAAAGCTTTATTCATATAACTATTCAAAATTTAAGGAAGGCATCATTACACACTACTTTGAGTTTGGTTTACTTCCCTAACTCCATGGTCTCATTCCTGAGCCTCTTGATTCTCTGTAGAAGGATGTGTGGTTTAACTACATTGAAGAGGTTTATGGCCTTCTCAGTCTTTTAATTACTAGGGATATCCGATGTTTATTCTAGCACATTGAGTGCCCTTTAAATTCCTGGTCCATTACCTAAAAATTGAATGGTGACACTCCTTCCCCATCTAAGAGAGATGCTTCCCTAGAAAACTCTTGTTCCACCATGGATTCTCCACCTTCTCATATCCCTTACATAGTTGAGTGTTCCTCTATTCCTGGTTCTTCCTAGGAGTCCCTTGTTGACCACCCACATCAAAACCTTTCTATTGAGACCACTCGGACTACTATTGCCATTTTAAATCTCATTGTTTACCACATGCATGTATTCATTGCTTCTTTACACTCATGTTCCATCGGATACCCTTTCTCCGAGACACATGTGATAATCTCCCCTTATGCTCCCTCACATCTTGATTTCTCACTTGATGACACTAACCCTACAATCATTTCTTCCCTTGAGTGATATTTTTCTTCCCCTTTTCCTTCCATCAGCTCTCAAGCAATAGTCTTCTCCTCCTACTTCATGTGTTGCACTACATGCTCCATTTGAGCCATCACACATCTTGGAGGACCTATCTATCTCACGTCGGGAGTTCTTCCCTAGTGACACTTGTCATTTCCACTATTTTAGATATTCTTCACATTCCACCTCTCTAAATGGATCCCTTTCCAAGGTTCATTGGGGCCCCCACCTTCTTCTCTCTTTGACACCCACACTTTCGTGGCATTACCTTTGTCTCAAGTAAATTTTTTTCCAGATCTATGTCACAATCTAGTTGTAGATTAGAGTCATATTCTAGATTAATGTGGGATTCTACATCATGTGTGGTGTGGGCCAACTTCCACTGCTCCATTTCTATCCTTCCTACGGGAAGGAACATTGTTCGATGTAGATGGATTCTCTTCAATCTTGGTGTAGAGGACTACATCATCGAAACACTTCTTAGAGGACCTTGTTGTTAGCTCTTCTTTCTCTCTCTACATTGGAGTATTATTTTAATTGGATACCTTATCAAGCCATGTTGCTAGGACCCTTTTCTTTTCCTTCTTCTTTGTTCTTCTTGAATGTTTCTGTCTCTCTTATGGGGGAGTTTTCCCGTTGATTTTCTCCATTCGCTGCATTTTTGAGATTTTCTTGTGACGTGGGAAGCTCATCGGGCGTACTTTTTGGGACCCATTTTTTTATTCTTTACGTGTTTTGTTGACTTTACTTTCCTCATCTAAAATTACGATGAAGGGGGAAGTTGAAGTGATTGTCATTTTCTTCACCTTTCATTTATATATTAGGTGTATTTCAACCTCACCAAGTGAGACATCTCACTTAGGTGGGAGCATGGATATTATGTGCCATGTTAGTTATGACAAAAATGTCATGGAATCTATCATATGTATAAGTATGCGTCATAGGATTTACATTCCCATTTCGGAAAGTAACTCCTCTTCTCCATCATGGAGGCATCATTAGTTGCATGGGAGTTACTCAACACTCCCCTATATGTACACCTTTCCTACTTGATCTATGAGCATGGGGATTGAGCCCTTTTTCCTTTAATGCATGCACATTGTCTCCATGGTTGAGTTATTGCTTGAATATTGAAGCTACACCATTCCACGGTTGAGTGCAACTCCTTGATGCACATGGATTCCCTCCAATTATTTGTCTTTCCTCCCTCGTCAAACACAAATAATTGGTAAATTACCACTAAGTCTCTAGGACAAGATGTGAAGTTTGATCTATAAAAATAATTCACAACTAACAAAAGTGTCATCCGATATGTTATATAGAACAACATCCTAATAATATTGCTAAACCAATATAGTTCTTAAAAGGTGGTTTTTGTATTTTGATGTTAACCATACATATTCGTATGGTAACTTGGATTTTATATTATTTCCTCTAAGATAAGGGGTGAAGAAAAGTATTAAAAGAACTAGGATCATTCTTTAAATTTTAGTTTTCTATGTTATGAAGGTGATCACAAATAAGGGTGTCTTGAATGAGAATTTTACTTTAAGGTCATCCTTTAGATTTGGTTCTTTTATCCGAGTTTTAAAATATTTAGTAAAACAAAGAAAGAATATATATTCATTAATTTCACATATGAGAACATTTTAACATTGTCATTTCATTTCCATATAGCAAGTACACCCACACCATTTGTAATATATAATATTTATATAAAATTCACACCCATGACAAAAATACCCATTTTGAACTTCAAAATATGATTAAAATTTTGTACTCATCACGGAAATACGAGAAACAACCTCTCTACTAATAACAATATTGCTTATTTTCCTTTATAATTACGTTGTTTCAATCAAAGATACCACATTATTACAAAAAATATGTAGCCCTATGTTTTTTTCTTATCATGGGTACCGCATTGCACAAAAGAGTCATCCCAAAATATGGCATGGAAATGTCCTAAAGTCTAGCTCAAATCATGATTTTAAAGTTTTCATTTATAAAGAACACAATACTTTGCACACAAGTAGAGACAAAGTGAGAGATATATATGTAATTATATTTAGTTGTCAAAAGTAGAGAAATATAGAGAGAGGAGAGAGAAAAACCATTTTTCACACAATCACTTAAAAAAACAAAAAAACAAATGAGGTTCCATACCTTCATATATTAGTTTAGACAAGTTTCTGAGAGTTATTGACATGAACAGGGTCCCTTGACATTTTTCCATTTTTGCTAGAAGTTTCCGAAAATGTTCAATTTAGCCAAAGTAGCAATGAAATTGTTTTCAAATACAAATGTGTGAAAATCAAACACAAAACATGTTAATTTAAATAATATCATATCTAGAAATAAATCTAGAAGTGAGAAAAATTAAAAATTGTGAAATGGGTTCAAACTCTGACCTCCTTTCAAAGCCAATTATCATATATGTGTTTGTTTATGCTTACTATATAATAACTGGAGGACTAAGAAGTCCCCCTACAAAACTAGCTCCCGAGGTTATTTTCTCAATTATAATTGTTGATTGCAATGATCAAAAAGAAGTTTTATTTGTATGTCATAACAAAAATCCATTTCCCAACATTGAAGCCTAAACTACGATCTAAAACAAAACAAGTTTTTTACATTTAGTAGATGTCCAAAGCTATGAAATGGTGAACTAGGGTCATAAAAGCTTGCAATCATATGATAAAAAGAGCATTTGAAGTTGTTTAAAAATATGGTGTGATGTCTCACGTCATAAGAAAATATAGAGAAACCTCGACTTCCTGCTACAGTGTATGGAGTGGTTTTTTTGTGTTGTCGAAAAATCACATTGCCATAAATTTAGAAATTGATCAAGTGGCAATTTTAAATCTAAAACACGTTTCCTACTCGTGAACATGGTAGCTCCAGTTTAACAAGTAATTTTATCAATGTTTTCCCAAACATCTAGGAGGTAAATCGAAGTTGGGTTTATTGTAAAAATAAACTTTCTAGTTACATAGAAAAGAGGTAAGTGTTATCCAAATTTTCCACTCGTGTGTAATTGGAAAAACAAGACTTCACAGAGAGAAAATGGAGGATCAATTTGGTCATGGAGTTCACATTTCGGGCTCGAGTTGAGAAAGTTAGTTAAACAGTCCACATATTGCAAGGGATTTCAAGAAATGAAGAAAACATGTAGTCTGAATTTAGGACTTCAATGGTGGGGTTATTCGAAGGTAGGATAAAGTCAAATTTGGGTACTCGATGAAAATAAGTGTGAAAAGGGGAGAAAAGGTCCAAAACATGAAGTCCAAAATTACGACTTCGGGCTTTCATGATTTCATAGGTTTCATGCACCCTGATGGATGAACATTATCAAAAACCCTAAAACCCAAAAATTCCCTAAATCCTAAACCTCGAAAACACAAAGGTTTGAAACTCGAAGTCCAAATTTTAGACTTCAGGTTTCGGCACTTCGAACATTGAAGCCCCAGCACATATATATATAACTTGAGGTTCGAATGGTTTCATGAACCCACTAGGTGAACGATGCTGACCTCATAATTCAAAATATCTAAAGCTCGAAATCTTGAAAGTCTGAAATTTCAGATTTCGGAGTGTGCGATGTAAGTTCGAAGTCTGAAAAGAAGATCAACCACATGTATTTATTATAGAATGACAACCTCATCTTCGATTGCCATAACTTTTTACTTGCGAGCTCAAATTTGCACAAAATAGGACTTTTTGGAAATCTCTCAATGTCATCTACACAACGAGGACTAGTTTTCTTAATTTTAGTAAATTGTTCGCTAGTTCTGAATTATGTCAGTTCCTATGGACTCTTGGTATATAATTGGACACGTAGAAGTATAACTTTGGTGTGTTTTCTTATTGGAAGACAACGTTTGAAAGTGGTTTCTTAGCCTTCGAGCCTAAATTGAACTAGTTTACAACTAGCATGAAAATGTAAATAGAAAGTTATAGGACCCCTATCAGGGTTGCAAAACCACTTTGTGGAAACTTGTTGATACTTGTAAATAATCTGTTTGAAATTCTATCATGTGACTTCTTGTGTAATTCATTATTTATTATTGTAATTTTTATACGTCATTACAAAATGAAAATATGTCCTCTCTTCTGTGCCCGAAACCATGTTGAGTGTTCATGACCGCCTTGGAAGTTACCTTATGAGTCTTCGTTCAAAAGCAATGACTATGCAGTGTAACCTTACCATCTGCGGAGTATGTAGAGCTAATACTCCCTTAGTATCCTTTTGGATTGCCAGGTCTTACGAGATTAGATCTAGAAATTAACTTCATCAGTGAATGAAGTCCCTATTGGATCCAGACGACATAAATAGAGATCATGAAATAAGTGTTCTAGTTCTTAAACTCTTTTTAATAAACTCCTTAGTTCCTCTCAGTTAAATGTGTTACCTTGGGTACTAACAACATAACACCTTAGTCTTTCATGAAGGTTGTTTAGCATAAATATGTACTCTCACCTTAAACTCATATATAGTCGGGTGTAGATCCTTACGTGAAATTGGAACTAAGTTAATTCCTAGATAATTAGGGGTTTACACGTGGGTCCCTACAAATGAAATTGATTTGAAATAAGTTGATTTGAGAGTCCACTAAAAATAAAATAAAATAAAATAGAATTATGTCATGTAATTACTTAATTGAATTAAAACTAAATTTGGAACTAAAAATACCATAAATACGAGAACAAATATGTTGCTAATGGAAGGAAGTTTATAGGAAAGGGAAACTTGAACCTTCACCTCCTTTGATTCGTATTATTTCTCCCTCGCAACTTATGGTTGGTCCCCTTGCATAATGAGGATAAAATTAAATGTCAACTAAATATATTTTGAGAAACAAACCTTTAGCATAAGATCGAGAGAATTAGGAACTTTATACACGATTTGAAATATGGAAAATAACTATGTAAGTTATGGAGATTGTTATAACTGATAAAGAGCAAAATTAAATGGTCGAGTTGTAAGTTGAGTGTGGAATGCACTTATGAGTTTGTAGGTAATAAAAAAGGGGGAAGAAAATTATACTTACATAATAATGCTATAGAAGGTTAATCATAACGAAGACGTAATCATGGTAATGATGTGATGTGGGTTGGCCAATCTTTGAGTCTCTTTTCTTGTGGTTGAGTTATTTCTAGTATTCATTCATTGGGAAAAGTGTGGCATCGATATGTCTATGGTGTTGTCACGTGTCTATGTGAGTCGATGACTTGTAATTGTCGTATGTGTCTTTGAGTTTTATTTACATAGATCCCTTGTGGCGTTGTGAAGTGAGCAATGTAAGTAAAAAAAAAGTATCCTTGTATTTTACTATTGTTTTTGTGTAAAATGTGGGCGTTACGGATGCAAGTTTGAAGTCGAAAAGAAGATCAACCACATTTATTTATTGCGAAATGTCACCGTCATCTGCAGATGGCCATAAGTTTTGACCCAGGAGCTCGATTTTCACAAAATAGAACTTTTGGAAATCTCTCAATGTCATCTACACAATGAAGACTAGTTTTCTTAATTTCGTAAGACTAGGTATTTTAAAATGAAGAAATACGAGTTCTCCATTTTACATGAATGTTTCCATATTTCTCACCTTTCAAAATGATGAAGGTAGGGGTATCCTTTATTCCTCAACAAGGCAAAGTACATGGAGGTATGGGTTTTTCAGTGGCACCCATCATTGTTGCAAGTGATTTTCATGCATTTTTTGGGTGGGTGAAGCAAGATTTCAAATTAATCTCTCTCCCTTCACTCATTCTTCCTATATACTGTATGGAGGAGCTCATTTTAAAAGGTTGAAAAACTTATATGTGCACATATGTTTTGTCTTGTCTATACGATATTTGTGGAGATTACAAACCTCCCTACAAGACATTATAATGAAAAATCTGCGGTTTTGATTCTAACTATGATGTATTGTATCAACTTTGAGAGCAATAAAATCATTTATGTGGATGTTTCAAACCCTCTTCTATGTTTTATTGCATCTTTTTATCATTGATTACATGTAAGACTATTGTGTATTGTTGTGTTTTCATTGCTGGATTCTAGTTGTGTTGTGTTTATTATGTAGGATATTCAACCCTCCTTTTTGGTGCATTACCTTCCCTCAAAGTAGGTTTTAATCTTATGCATTTCTCTTACTCTATCTCCTTGGGAAAGCATTAGATTAGTGTTAGATCTGCAACTCTCTGCACTTTGGAGTAGTTGACACTAGGATAGGATAGGAAGTTGGCCTTCTCCGGAGGGTTATCCCGATTTCAAAGTCCCACACTGTAGGATAACTCCATGTTTGACGAATCTCACTAACTCCCTCAACCATTCACTTGCAAGCAATCATGGGTGCTGTGATTTTTCCATAACAGTAAGTTTTACTATTCAGCACAATATCTCATTTTAATTTACTAAATGAAATTTGCTCCATGTTTTTATTTTCAATAACATTTGAGAAAGAAAAACTATAAGTACTAAAATTATTAAAGATAATAGGTAATATAACCATGCCTATTAACCAAACCTACGAGCAACAGATGTGAGGGTCAGACAATACACGTGCCAGTTCCATTTTTCGATGTGTACAAAGCCCTTTTCAGAAATCCATTTTAAATATTATTTGATACCAATGGTCCATAAGACCGCATTCCTTTGGGAATTTTGAAACAAAAATCACGAGACTTATGCAAGCGCCTATTTATTGCGTACATAACTAATAGAACACTTGGAACTACTACTTATGAGTTACGAGACACGAGTCTCTGATATTCTTTTATGATGATAATTAAAATCTAAATTAGTTGGAGGAAAGGTACTGGCATAAAATAACGTAGCAATGGCAAGAAGACATTTTAATTGAGGCATTCGAACATGATTGGTTGTCGATATACTTCTCACAAGTGCCCTTTTTCGCACATACGTGGAGAATTCTACAAATATGGTGGCCTCTTGACTTTGAGATTTTGTCTATACTTTAGAAACACATTTTCAATAAACCCATTCTGCATGAATCTAGTAAACAAATACACGTGACTACCACTGTTTTAAATGGCATTTCAATTACGAAGTTCAGGATGTCGTTAATGGAAAGATCGTCGCTCAAGTGATTGAGTGTGTGCAATCCTCACGAACTAAACCTACTAGATACATGCACATCGAAGTTAGCTTTACATCTACCTATCTGCATTTTCATAAAAGTATTATAAAGGATTTTCAACAAACTTACTGAATGTGCTCTCTATACACCAAGAAAAAACATCCACACAATAACCACCTTCTGCCTACCGCTACAGGTCTAATTGACACACTGATTAAAAATGCGATATCGTACTCCATGCAGCCAGCACAATAAAGGAAAACAGATCTACATAACCACCACAGTTTAAGCGGTAGGTTGACTTTAACGTTTAGAGTTTCTTTGAGATCACCACTTTAGCCAAGACTAACCAAAAAACTCCATATTCCTCATCAGTACGTGTGTGCATCCTACTAGTATAAAAAAATGGAGCTTCTATGGTTGTCATAAAACCCATAGAACCACATTTATTTTAGGAATTTGTCTAAACATTTGTGAACCTAGTTTTTGCGTTTCCGTAAGAAAAAAACTTGTATATTGTCCCATTTCCAACATCAACATCTAACGAAACTCCTCTATCATTTAATCTATTATAGAAGTCCTTACCATGTTCCAAAACTGTCATTTTAACCTAGGCAGCGGTGTGCATTGGAAAATACAATTTATTTGATTGGAAGTTTGATTCTTGCATTTGGTGAACCGGTGTGAATGTTTTGTGAGGACGTATGTGACCTCTTTTGTCAAGCTCCCATTTTACATAGACTTGAGGAAGTTTTGGTGTAGGTTACGCAGTATTACTCTAAACCCTCTAGCCAAATTTCTAAAAATTCATTTTAATAGGCCGCTTTCCTTTCACGAGGTTCGATGAAGAATTACATAACTTCTAGGCTTAGTGGTACATGATTTAACAAATATAGAATTTGTAAAACAAATTCTAATTGCAGTCACATATGATAAATAAATGTTAAACAACTTTTCGAATATAGATGACACAAGTAATATTTAAGTAAAAATAGGAAACCTTAAGAGAAAGAGAGGGAGAAAAAGACTTAGCTGATTTTCGCTATACCTGTGAATGATTTTGACTAGAAGATTGATGAACATGAAAGACAAATATACAATAAATTTAGGAGTTGTCAAATAGGCGGGACTAGGACACTTGGACCGGGACGAGGATGGCTAGGTATTAGGGACCTCTATTGGGTGCTTGTGACTAGGTAGGTGCTCGGAAACTGGTTTATCTTATGTCATAAGGTGGTCATTGATGGTTGATGTTAGTTTCTTGTGTTTCATACTATCAATTCATAATTCACCTATAACATTCAAAGAAAATATAAAATACAAAAACCTCAAACTACATCAAATCAAAATAATAGAAGATGTAATATGGGGAGTAAGAATAACCTCGGAAGTCACTCGTATGAGTGAACTTACCACCAAGTGCTAAACTACATCTCGAATCCATGTAGATCTTGTGTGTGTGTGATAGAATCGTTGCCTAGGAATCCCTTTTGTGAATGAACGTGATAGCGGGTGACAGCTAGATGTACGAATGTAAATAGATGAGTGGATGACAAAATGAACTTCCTCTCCTATGTGTGTATGAAGAAAATGTATTCCTTTGTCCCTTTTATGAATGCTAGATGGATTCCATTGATGCTCTTAGACGCCTTAGGATGCAACCCTCGGTGAAGATAATATATGCTTAGAGATTGGTCCTCTATTTTGGTCACATAGATTTGTATTTAAATGATTCCCTTGATTGAAATTCGTAAATGACAACTGGAAGGCTGAACCATAAGAAAACAAGATTCCAAAAAGATAAAAGAGGACAAAAAGAGGCACATAATATAGAAATATGTTAGGAGTGCCCTACATGATGAGGGTGCTGAGCACCGACATCTTGGTTGGGCATTGTGTCTAAAGTCATCAAAGAAAAAAAAAAAAAAGGGTTCGGGTAATGGGATGTAGGTTGTGTAAGACCAAATATAAATCCAAAACAAAAAAAAAGAGGCCAATTTAGAAGTCAATTACTAGTTTTCTCACTCAAGAATCATATGAATGAAAGTATGTGTTTATGGACCTAGCAATATAGCCAAGTGCATATTTTTTTATTAGATACGGTAAAAAGGAAGAGATTTTGGCTCAGTAGTGGCCTTATAGAAACAAATACATCATGAAAGACACACGAGAGGAAAAGATGAAACTTTGAAGAAAAGATATAAAACCTTTACCAAAGGTCATCAAAACTGAAACAAAACTAGTGGGGAGAAATCCTAAGGACCAAGTCAAGAGTACTATACTTGAAACAAAAATCTAAGCCTCACCACCAGAATTTGCTCTAGAATGACTATGCGTAACATAGTTATTTTTATGATGGACCATCGTCCCACCCACATCATCGAAATGGGAGAATAAGAACCCAAATATTGATCCTCGTTGGGCCCGAGGTAAACTTAAAGCTTGCATTTAATTAAATCCACCGCCATACCCTTACATGTCACACTCGAAATCAAACTTATCATGTCGGACCACCCCCAAATGATATTCATTAACTCACTCGCACCAACCTACACTTGGAAGAAAAAAAAATGGAGTGTCTCACCCATCCAATCCGTTCTCCCAGTCACTTCTATCGGCTCCACCCATCTCCTTAACAAATCCTAAATCAATCATGGCTCAAACCTCCTCCCTAATCTCCATGGATCCTAGAAACTCCACGTAGGAAGGGGCCACACTACTCCCATCATTGATAAGCAACAACCATCCCCTTACAAGATGAAGTCTCCACCTCGGCCCGTACACACCCATCCTTCACCATTCTTCCCTCGAATGATTGCAGCCCAAGACTTTTCTAACAAGCATGAAACAACTCCTAGCTCGAGACAGAGCCCCCACAGACAGGAGTTACAACTAGCTAACTCATCACGACTCCTAGAGGGAAGCTTGATAGGGTCTCGTCCACAAGATCCTCAAGATCCTCCTCCTCTCTAGATGATTCCTCCCACTCACCATATCCTTGATATAGCCAAATTTAACCAGAGCTCCATAGTACAAAAACATTCCTTCATTTCATATCTAACCACTTTTCTCTTACTGCAATAGATCTCGGAACACTAACCTCAATATTTTGTTCCCGCTTACCGGAAGGGGAATGCAAGGAGATATACATAGGCACCTAGAAACCGACCGGAATGTTGTTGCAAACCCTGGAAAAGACCAATCTGGATTGATTTTTTGTAGTAGGGTGTATAGAGTTTAGCAACCTCACCAGTCTGGAAATCCCTAGAAAGACCTAAGGTCCCTAGAATACTAGCGGGAGACCCGGAATCCTGATCCATATAGGAAGAGCATGGAAAAAAAAATCATGGGGCATCTCAGGGTTCCAATTGATCGAACATGAAGGCCACACTACCAAAAAAAGGCCCATCATGTAAAACATTCTATAATCCAGCTCATTATGGATGCAAACAAGAAAGCCTTCCCTAGCCAAAGCCCATACTTCTACCTTACAACTCCATTTTCTTCTAACCCCTTCACATAGAATCAATATTCATCACACCCAAAAAAATCTACCTTTTATTACAAAATGAAATCTTTGTTTGCTCTCTCCATCAATGATGAGCTTAGAATATCAAACATGGACTCCTCTTTCTTCCACAAAGGTGAGATCTTCACTACTTCGTTGTTTGCTTCTCCAAAAAATTTGCCACCCACATGTTGTTCCCCTTTGCTTCCGTCCATATGTTGCCCTCTATATGCTACCTCTCTAGTAAAATTCTCTTCCTTAGATGATTTTCTTTTTGATGATTATCTAAAATTTGATATTTTTAAAGTTAATCTAAGAAGTACAACAATACAATGAAGTTAATTAAACTAAATAAATAAAATGACCTAAGAAACTAAGAATGTAGAAATGTACAACTCTAATTTGTAAGGAGATTTTGAAAATATTTTAGTGACTTGATGAGCTTGTTTGAAATGTGTCCAGAGATGATGACTGGATAAATAGGAGGAGGAAACAAATGTGTTGAGGCCCAAACAAGTGCATATCTAAGAAATATGAGCTGATTTGTGTGCATAGAGAGGCATGAGGGCACTGGGGTACCATAATTAGAGTTCTAGAACCCCGGTCTATGAAAGAGGTCAAAAACTAAATTTGCATTACACCAAGTCTTTTCTCCCTATCGTGTTTAATTTGTGTCATTGAACTACGCTTGAGATATTGCTGATAATCAAAGATGAAGAAGACCCGCAAACCCAACACCAAGTGTAAAAACAATAAATAATAGAAAGATGAAAATGAAGGGTTGATTTTCCTCAGCGCAACAAAGGTGGACTTATGAACTGAAGGTTTCACTAAATTTAAGACACAAATGCAGTTATAGATGCGTGTGTGCATATTTTATCCTAGGTGTTCTTGTGCCAGTTGAATTTTGTGAAGTAACGAGAAATAACTAGATGTAGAAATGTAATAGATGGTGGATGGAATAAAATAAAATTCCATCCAATGTAGTGTGATTCGGATGAAATAGTCTTATCCCTTGTGATGGAGCTAGATGGATTCAAATTTAGCCTTGGATGGATGCAACCTTTAATGATGATAATAGTGACTAGTGCTTGGTCCCTCATTATGGTCTCATAACTTTGTATTTATATGGTTATCTTGTTATAATTTCATTATTAACCCCAAATAGGCTAATAACCAAAAATATAGAAATTTCAAATCGATAGAAAGTTCCTAGAAGATGTGTGGAAAGTGGTGAAAAGATCGGGGGTTCCCGAATGGGACCGAGGGTGCACAGGTCGCCCGGGTTAATGGTAGAGTGACGTAGAATGAAAAAAATAGATTGAGCATGTATGTGCTGAAGGTTAGGAATGACGATAGAAATAAAAGTAAAAAGGCCAAAGGACATGGGTTAATTAGTAATTTCTTCACTCAAGAACCATATGAATAGTAATATGAGACCGAGACTAAATATTACCAAAAGTGTGTGATTTTGTGTTTACTGAGTTGATATTTCTCACACATAGTCATTATGTGTGAGGGTCGTCAACTCGAAATTTTGTTTCTAATATTGAAGGGTTATGTGTTGACTTTTTTTGGTTAATCATCGGAAGGGGTACAAATTTTTTATTTTTGCTTAGTTAAAAAGTTTTGGAATGGAATGCGAGAAAACCAATAGCTTTATTGCTATTTTAGGATGCAATTACTCGCATATACATCCCCTTCATGATATCATCTTCAAGAAAACTATACCCTTACCACTATAGAATTTCATAGGAACTTTATGAAGGTGGGAAGGATAACATATGTGAGATATAACATTTTATGGTAGTTGTAACTCCCACAATTTTGACAATCTAAAACCACATTAAACCTTAATAATTATGTAGAAAGTTGTGGAAATTTTTTTGTTTCAAATATTGCAGGGTGTCAAACCCTATAATACATTTAATTAACTCCTACCAAAAATCTACTACATTACATTAAATAGAACAAGTCTAGATTAATAATTAAATATTCTTAACTCATTTCTAAGGTCAATATAATTTCCATCTGCTAGAAAAGTGTCCATTAATTCTTTTACTTGGTTAACTAGTTTCCCCCTCTGAAATAAACATTCAATCCCACATTTATTAAACCCTTATTCTTAGTTATCTTAGCCCCTTAAACTATGAGCTTAAAATTTCCATTGAATCAATTACTAAAAAAACACACTAGGAGAGTTACATAACTAACTTAATATACTCGGTACTAAGTGGCCCTATGCACTCATTATCACACAAATTTACATTATTTAAAACCCATACTATTCATTCTTACCAAATAATTACGGGGTTCATTCTTAACCCTTGGATTAAATCAATTGTGCAACTAAATCTTAGAGTTCCAATCCAACCCTATCCATCCTTATGAAATTTTATTAAACCTTTTTCTTGCCCTAGCCTCCTCATTTGGTCTCTTTTCTTTTCTTTAATTTGCAAGTTGGAGGAGTGGAATCCATAAAATCAAGGAGGGAAGAATTAATGGATAGATTCATTTGGATCTAACTGGTTTACTTTACTTTAGTTTATGGATCTATTGAAGCAATGTATTCTAATTGTTGATTGTAGAGATTCTACCCTAAATCTGAGTTTTAATTGTTGATTGTAGAGATTCTTATTTTTGAGTTCTCTATTTGGTAAAAACCCTATTTCTATTTACTCTATGAGATTTAATAGATTTTAAATGCCCATTCAAGGATTTACATAATTAAATCAATGATTTTTTCACATATAGTTTTCTCTCGGTAGTTTCCGTTTTACATTTTGTAGGCTCGATTTTAATTAAATCAAGTTCAAATTTTCCCTATCACAAATTTTAATTTTTACGCCTGACAATGATGAAACTCGCCACCCTTAGCAGAAGGTTGGCACTCTGTGATTGTCACCCTTCCTTGGTGATGATTCGTAAACCACCGCCCTTATAAGATTGCATGGTGTAGAGATTGTCATTTTGATCATCCCAATGAGCCTGAGACCACCGTTATGCACACAGTGGTGACGATCATGTTCTTAGAAATCGGAGAACCATCATTTCCATAATTTTTCCAAAACAATTTCTACTAGGTTGATTTATAGTTTAACCTTAGCTTGAATTTAGGTGCCTAAAGTCACTAGTTTAAAGGTCAAACTATTTACTCATTCCATGACTTAAATCACTAAATTACATACACTAATAGCCTTCAAATAAATGCAAATATATAAATTTTCCTTTAAATGCAAGACTAATAGCCTTCCACCTTATGTCGAATTACAAGAAAAGTTTCTACAATAAAGGACTTATTTTGACTTCTACAAATGCTCCAAGTCCCAAATCTTAAAAAGAGCTCCACCATTTCATCACAACAACAATAATGGGGAGTCGGCAAACACTCTCCACCTGACAATAATCCAATGAGGAGAAGAAGCTATCCTCCCCATTGGCCCCGTGCAGAGCCCCAATCAAAGTTCAATAAGAAATGAAGACAACCCATGGAAAATAACACAATGCTTCCACATCACAATACACATTTTCACAACCATTTAACACACATTCAAATAAAAGATAACAATCAAAAGAATGTAACTTTTCAAAATACACAAGGATTTAAAACCCAAAGCCAATAGAACATGGAACTATGAGGATATCACTTATGCCTCCAAATGGGATTAGTGTGCCTTAATACCCTCCAAAACAAAACTCAAAATCCTAAACAAATATTATGCCTCCCTCAAGATTATCTTATGCCTCCCACATTATCTTATGCCTCCATACAATCTCTTATGTCTTCCTTAATAAAACCAAGTAAGAAAAATAAGAATTTTCTTATCAAAGGTGGGTCACCCAACCCAACTTCCTCCCAAAACATGAAACAAAACTCTTATGCCTCTCTACATATAAAATACCCATATCCTTCTCATACAACATACTTAGGAATTGTACCCAAGATCCCAACAAGTACACAAACTATTCACTTGCATGCAAGTGCACACATATAAAACCAAAGAAGTAAAACAAAGGTGAATTTCCTACCTTTCTATAGTAATAAATTGATCAAAAATCACACTCCAAGATCCTTTAAGCTCAATCCAACTCCAACGAGCTCCAAGATTTCAAAAGCACTCCAAAAACTCTCTAACTCCCAAAATATAAGTCCGCAATAAAATGAAGTAACCCAAAAACAAACAAATAAACTTGTATTTATAAAAACATGTAAGAGGAGGTTGAGGTGGCTCCATGTAGGATGCCACATCACATATCCTCAACTCGACATCACAAGTCAAACCTCAACCCTAAGCCACAATAAATTGGTGGTTGAGAGAAATGAAAAGTCTCTTACACACTCAACACAAACCCACACCCCCTAAGGACATAATTTAAAAACCATGTAAGAAAAGTGCAATAAAGGTCACCTTTTGCCTTACAAAACACATAATGGGATATATTTTATACCCCCCAACCCATAGGTATAGTTGGTATATGAAATTAAGAGGTGTGGGACAAGTTTAACTTGTCCCACAAGCCTCCAAAAATGGCCCTTAAGCCCAAATCCGAATTTCCCAAGTAAGGTAGGGTGTACAACACTCAAAGTCACATACACTCAACTTAAATCACAAGATCCAAAGGACCAACTACACTAATAAATGACCCCTTTTTCACATCCCAAATTAACTTAAAAACATGATTATTCCACTTAATTAAGGCACATTAAACAATAATGCTTAAATGAATTACATCACAAAATAAATCACATACTCCACAATAAATAAAAGAAAAGGAAAATAATTACACACATACCCCATGGTCACCTTTTGAGGTCATTTCCCCATGGTGACCCCCTAACAAACTAATAACAAAAAATAACACATTACACAAGTTGTCATGGTGACCTTCATTGTATTTATACAATATTTCATTGTGGTTGTTCTCCTTACCCCCCTTTGATTGTTGTAATATAATTACTCGCTAAATCACACAATACCTCCTTCACCTCGTGGACACATCAAATACATCAAATATAAAATACACACACATCAATCAATAAACATCCACATATAACTAAATCATCATCTCAACTAAAAATGTTATTTTTTGTCTAAAATTTCAACAACATCTCAATCCTACCATTTCATCGATATCAAAAGGTCACGAGATTAGTTCAAAAACTAAATCATAGTCAACATGAAGAGAATTATGAATATCAGTAAATATATATGCTAACAACACATCATCATCATCATCAATATAAAAATGTCTCTCTATGCCTCTAAGAATCCACAAATCATACTATGAATTCCAATCCATCAATAGCAGGATATCTCTATCATATAAGATCATGTTAAACCAAAATGACATGATAATATCCATGTTTATAGTCAACAGTAATCAAAATCAAATAGAATAAGTTTTAAAGAGGAGTGGGCACTACAATAGCATATTGAGTTGCTGAATTGTAGAATTCGGATTGGATTACTTTGCATCGATTGTGATTTATTTTGTTCATGATGATTAGATAAGGTACAATTAATTTATTTTATTTCTGTATAATTAAGTGAAATTGCATTAGTATGTTGATTTATTTGTGTTTATTCCATATCATGTTATTGAAGAAAAATGAAAAGAGACATAAACAACTCATCATATAAGGCAATTTTCATTTATTCATAAAAAAGAGTAAAATTTTATGACATAAGCCATGAGAAATAAATGGAAGAAAAGAATGCATATAAATGAAACACTAAAAATAGAAAGGAGAGAACGGATCTTTCATTTCACGTGACTGATCCCATTCGTGTTGTTGTCGCTTCACCCTCATCATCTACTGCTCAAAACCTAAAGAGACAAATAAAAATTATTTATTAGATCTTGGGTGACCTTAACTCTGTTGTATTTTTATTTTCTAATATATATGCGAAGATTAAAGGAACATGTTTTGACGAAGTAAATGAGCTTTATACTCAAAATATTGAGGAATTAAACTTTCAAGTGCATGGTAAAAGATGAAATGGTAGCCAAAAGAAGAAATAATTTTTCCCATCAACTTTAAAGGTCTCACATTAGATTTCAGATTATAACATCCATGGAGTTCGAGAAAAAGGATATAGATTTGCAAGAATCATGAAAAAAAAATCAATAGAAAATAAGCTTCCACTGAATTACATTTTATAGTATACTTATGATAGAATAGTCATTATAACCACAATAAAAACATTTCAAATGTCCTTGATCAAGATTTCATGAAAAGAATTTGTTTGGGATCACATTATTTATGAGACATACATAACAAAGAGACATGTTATGGATGTCGATCCAGATTCAAAGTTCTGTAATAGATATGATCATATTCAAGTAGAGTTCTCCTAGGAGCCATTATACACATGGTAAATAGTAAAATCCATATTTTAAATCTACTAGTGGTGTGATGCATTTCTTGAGAAGAAGAAAAAATTCCGTTTCCTAAAATCTTCCAAGTTTTATTTCAAATCAAATATCGAAATAGAAAGAAAAAGATACACAAAAAGAGAAAGTACAAATTCTTTTAAGGAGATACAAATCAAAAAGGTATTGAAAATATGGGAGTATGCTTTCAAAAAGTAGGAGACAAAGTCTTTTCAAATAAATTTACAATTAAGAAAAAAATCTAAAAAGGATTGAAGTTCTGATGATTGAAAAAAACTGCTCTGAGAGGACATAATGAGAAGAACAACTATTAAACTTCTAGGGCTGATCTGATTTCAATGTGTGTTTTCCAAAATCTAGTCACATTTGTGAGAGAGGAACAATGCTACATTCTACAAGGTTTAAGTGAAGTTCGAGTTTTCATATTACAAGAACATGTTCCTTAAATGCAATAGGAACTCAAATCTAATTTAACACCATCAAGCTAAAAGAAAGAGCTCGAAGGAAAATAAAACTCATGAATTATGACCATCCATCGTGTGAAATAATAGTCACATATAGTGCTAAATAAATAATACTCTTCATATTGTAAAGGAATAGATAAATTAATAAAAAAATTCAAGTTCATGATAAATTGTTCCATGTTTTTATTTTAGAAATACAATGTTGATAAACATGCAATGAGGTAGAATGAAATAATGTCAAGGATCAAGTAATATTTGATAAATTTGAGTTATGCACAATCATCACCAAGCTATTCATGATCTCGTGAGTTACTAAAAACCATATGGAGATTTTTTTATATAACCACATGATGTACATGCATATATGAATTATTATGAGTCTTATAACCTAAAAACACAACTAATAAATCAACAATGCAAAGGCCTAGTCAAGCTCTCAAGTGAGCTATCAAATGCCCGAAATCCACTCTAGTGCTTAAGAAAGCTCATGGGCATATTGATCTAATTATAAGTGGGATGGGTGTTTTGAAACACTTAATGAGCTCACTTTAGGCCAACCCACTCGTAAACCAAAATCTAAGAGACTCAACAACATATGTAACATGAAAGAATATTAAAAATGAGATCAAGTAGAACAAAAATATATGGATCTAGGTGGAACTCAACCCACAAAATAAAAAATTTGTAAAGCATAAGCCGAGCCAATGTAATGCCCACTTCCCTACGACACTTAGTTGATTATCATTTTGAGTTATGCAGACTTTAGATATGGACATGGCTTATATTTATGTTGATTAGCATGATGTTTTGTGACTAGATACATTTGGATTATGGTTGGATTTTGTTTTCAGTATGATCTACACTGACTCATGGACAGACTATTGGATACTGATATTATTTTATATGGATGTATTGCATGCGTTCTAATATTGGATTTCTTCGCCTTGATGAGTAGAGTGTAGTTGTTAAATTTACATTACTATAATTTTGGATAATGATGAAATGCATAATTAAGTTGTGAATTAGACCTAGAAATAATGATTGCTTGAATTACGTATAGATGTTAATAAATTTCATGCATATGATTATTTTGGATATTTTGACATGGCCGCAAGGCCGAAGAGGGTATTTTGCATTTTGCAGGAAACACAGCATGATCACAACCATGAGGGGGATTGGGGACCAAACACAACAGAATGTCGGGTGGTTACAACATTGGTCGTCAAGGCAACTTGTAAATTGCATTGTGTTAACTTTGTTCTTGTATGTGTTGAGAAAATTTCCATGAGGGGGAAATTTTCCTAATGTGACCATGGGGTTGAGAAATTTATTTAATTGTTTTACTTGATTTAGTAGGTGTTTTCTTTTGTGAAGTTTGTTAAATTACTTTTGTTAAGTGTGTTTAGATTAATGTAATACCTTGTTTTAGTTTGTAAGCTTTGGGGAAAGTCAAGTGGGTGTAATAAATTTGATTGTTGGCTCCTTGAGCCTTGTGTGTCCTCTTGTATTGAATGCTTGGTTTTGAGTGTTGACCACTCCATGCTCTTGGAATCTCGAATTTGAGATTGAGGGCAATTTTAGGGGACTTGTGGGACAAGTTAAACTTGTCCCACACTTCCCAAAACCCCTTACCAACCATATCTATGGGTTGGGAATCCAAAAAGGGGGCTATTTATTGTTTTGGGAAGGGAAATATGACTTTGGAGTGCATTTTCCTCATTTTGCATTTAATTGTGCCTTAAGGCACATGGGAAAGGGTTGAATGTGGAAGAGGGTTGTCATTCAACCCAACCACCCATTTATGGTGTTTTGGGATTTGTGTTGACCTTGGGAGGTGGTTTGAGGATGTGTGATGTGGCATCCTACTTGGAGCCACATCACCCTCACCCTTTCCTTGGTCTATTTATTGAAACTTCCTCTCTTGTTGAGGGGGTTGGAGCTTTGTTTTTGTGTTGTTGAAGAGTTCTCCTTTGTGATTTTTGAGAGAGAAGAATTGGGAGAAAGAGATAAAGAGAGTTTTTGGACTTGCATGCTTGGATTGATTTGGGAAGGAGCTTGGACAAGTTTCTTGGTTTAGGCTTCTCCAATGGAGAGGTAGGGAACCCTCTCATTTGTTTTGCTTTCATATTATTATTGCTTCTATGCTAAAATTGTGAAAAAAAAATGCATGTTTACTTTGGTGTATTGTGAAAAATGGTTTGAATGCTTATTGTGTAGTATAGGAGAGGTCTATGGGAATACTCATGAGGGAGGCAAAAGAGTAGATTAGGATATTGTGGAGGGAGTTTGAGAGGGATGCCCATCTTGGGTAGGAATGTTTACATTCTACCTTGTCTTTGAGGGAGCCATAAGAGGAGGGAGGCATAAGAGTATGGGAGGAAAAAGGGGTACTTGAGGGAGGCATAAGAGTCATAGGGGCTTGTGTTATATTGTGGAGGGTTTTGGATGGGCATCTCATCTCATTTGGGAGGCATAAGGAAAACATTCCCATAGTTCCTTCTCTTGTTGGCTTGGATGCAAGCCTTGTTGTGTAATGTTTGATTTTATTGTGTGTCTCTTTGTTCTTCTATTTTTAGCTTGAATGTTGTGAAGAACTTGTATTGTGGAAGCATGTATTGTTGCCTTGAGTTGGAGACCACCCTTTCATTGTGTTGTGTTTGGGGCTCGGGGGTCAATGGAGGAGATTGCTTCTCTTCTCCATTGAGATTTGGTTGGGAGGAGAGTGTTGCCTCTCCCCCTATCTTGGTTGTGATTGAACTACTGGGAACTTGGAGCATGGATGGAGAACACTATGGAGCTTGTGAAGACTCTTTCCATTTCCTTACATATATTATTTGTTGTAAAACTTGCAAGTGAAAGAAAGTTGAATCATCTTGTTTTCATTCCAAAATAAGAGACATTGTAATTTATAGTTGCTCCAAGAGACACATGATTGAATGCAAATTCTACTTGAAAAGTGTTTACATGGTTGTAAATATGTTCCACATGAAGTAAAAGGTGTTGTAACAAAATAATGGAGGAAAGTTGTATTGAAATGTTAGTTTTCTCACTCAAAATTTATTAGAAATGTTGTTGATTTCTTGTGGAATACTGTGAAGAAATTATAAAAGGAAATATATTAAGATTTTGTTTGGATACTTGAAAGTAATGTGTTGTAAAGATTGAAAAAGAATAGTGCATCATCTTCTCTTGTGTAGTTGATTGAAGGTCTTAAGTTTTCAAATGGCTTTTAGTATGACAATGAAACATTTTAGACTCTAGCCCTCTCATATCTATCTTTATTTATGGATCCATTTTAAAATTATTAGCAAAGTATAAAAAGAAATGAAATCAATTTACTCAAAACCTCATGTAATGTTTATTAAAGATGGATAGAAGTAAATGTTGATGCAAATCCTTAAAAACTTTCCAAGACTATATACATGTTCTCAACGTTTAAAGAGGAAACCAATATTGTAAATATGTTTCATATGCAAGTATTATTTAGACTAATGGTTTTACTATTACTAAATTTTATTACTCACAACATACTATTAATATCCCCTTAGTAATTATAAGGTATATTATTGTAAACCACGGCCAATAATAATATCAACGAAATATGAGATTAAGCATACTATTGTACAGTTCATCCCTGCGCCTCTGTCGGTGTCTGCGTGCCCATTTAATTGCGAAGCAACCGTATTTTATGAAGTCAAAAGCATAATCTCGATCTCCGAGTTCTTGGAAAATAAATTAAAAAAATTTATTAGAAACTGGTAATGGAACCTGGTCCTTTCTTTATCACCATAGGTCTGATACAGTGCGCCTTGACATGGTGCAAGCCCATGGTTACAAATTGCTTCACCTAGCATCAAAAAAAAAAGATATATATATTTGTCTGCAAGCCTGATGCACTGTACTTTCTTTTACCAAGTAAAACTATGTTTACAGTTGCTTCGACAGGATCACATTTTATTTTGTTATCTTCTGCTAGGAAACACAACCAAATCAACTATACAGAATTAGCTCAAAAGACAAAACAGGAATAAAGGGAGGCGCCTTCACTGTCGATAAGCGGTTCAGTTATAAAACCTATGAGGGCGAACCCGTAGTTGTAGCACATTCGACACTCAGCAGATAACAACATAGCTCGATAGCCTACTCGCTTTGCTTCTCCCATCGTTTGGATAAAATAATACAAAGGGAATCCCAAAATCGAAGTGGTATTCGTTCTTGTACTGAGATAACAACATAGTGGGGCGGTCTGCAATACATCCTACTGCACCCCCTCTTTCACTGTCCTCCATCGTTTTATTAAACATCTCCTTGAAGGCAGCAACGCCTGTTCGCGCGTTGAGGCTCCTCCTCTTCCACGTTTGTCTCTGTCCACGCGCACAGGGATTGAAAAAAGAGAAAATCGACTTTGATAAAAGTATCTTGAAGGTGAGAACCGTTTATAGAGGATGCATTCAATCTTGAACTAATAACAACTTAGTTGGACAACAAAGTATAGAAGGGGAATGTGGAGTCTTGTCTGCAGCTGGAAGGGAGCTGTGGATGTGGCGCGGCCTTGGGAGAAGAACGGAGAGAAAACCAGCTGTTTCCACCTGTATCTAACCCACGCCTCCTCCTTTCACGTGCCTAAGACCTTCTTCTAGTCTCCTTTTTCTCCTCCACGCGGCCTGAGCGGTTGAGGCAGTCTTCCCATGTGCAAAATAACGTGTTTGTGTGGCAGGCGGCTGGTAGGAGGAACATGCACGCGAGTTGAAGAGAACGCATGAATATTAATGAATGTCGAGTCGTGAACCACCCACCGCCCCAACAATAAAGAAATATTAAACAAAGTTTGAACAGCGAAGTTTGGCGAAGGCTTTTGCCTTTTGGTTCTTTTTTATATGTGGTAATCCTACTCGGACAACTACTCAAGTTGTTAAATTACTTTATATTATATAGTGTAATAGTAGTAGGAAATATGACTTAATTTCCTTATAACATTTTACTAATTAATAACATGGTGATACGTTATATCTTACACGTAAAGTCGTATGATGAATGAATTGATGTCAAGTATGTATATATACCTCAATGTATGTTTTCCTTGATATATGTATGCATATATATACATATATATATATATATATATATATATATATATATATATATATATATATATATATATATATATATATATATATATATATATATATAATGTATTAAATTCATGAGTTACGTAATGTAAATGGATAATCAAACAGAAATAAAAATCGAGTGGATAGTTTATTCTTTTCATAACCAAGTATACCTTACTCCAAGGTTAGCATTGAAAACATTGCTATCACGACAGCACCAGACATCAGACAGAATAACTCAAAAGACGACTTTTTTTGAGAAACGTCGAATGAGATTTAATTTAACATCATCATTCCCGAAGCATCATCGAAACTGTTATAGTTCGAGCCTGTATGCGGGCACAACCCTTTTTATATAAAAAAAAAAAAAAATTGTCGCATTTTCGGGACGTTGGTTTGTTCGCGGCGTCGTCATCGTCGATGTCGTCGTTGCGTCGGCGTTTGTTTTCTCAAGCGTTACATTTTGGTATCAGAGCCAGGGGTTCGAAGCTGGGACCCTTGGGCACACGCAGGAAAACGCAGAACAGGAACACTTAACTTAGTACAGAACATTATTCTTTTAAAATATGAAACCATATTGTTGATAATTATAGTAAACAGCAAATTTTGAAAACTAGCACAAGACCTAGTACAGTGAACTAACTCTTGCCTTGATCATGCGGAGGCGCGGATTGGGCGAGGGGTCTCTTCACATAGACCTAGACATACCACCACCAGAGCAGGCCGTAGCAGCCCTCCTACCTCAGATCTTGCAGACACTCCAGGATGTCAATGCCGCCATACACGGAGAGCCTTTGGGAGGACGACTTGCTAGACATAGTTTGGAGCCATCAGTAGATGCCCAGGCATCCCCTCGACACAGCGAGGAGCACAGAGCAGAGAATTTCCGTGCAGAGTCGGCTAGGGTAGAGTCGCCACAGAGAGGACATGGGGACAGGATTTCAGGACATAGGGACAGGTCTCGGAGCCACAGAGGGAGGAGCATACAGAGAGACCTAGGATTCGAACTACATCAGCTGAAGACCATATCAGGGAGATCCTGAAGCTGCGACCATCTCAGTATTCAGGAGATATAGGCGGTTTTCAGGCAGAGGCTGGTTGGTGAGCTTAAGCGGATGCTTCAAGCTCTATCCTATGTAATGTGCAACACGAAAGCTCGTGTTGCGATCCATCTTTTGAAGGATGGAGCAGAGTCAGTGGAGGACCGAGGAGCGAAGCTCCATGTCGACTCGAGACGATTACAGGAGCTGTTTGAGGAGCGGTTCAGAGCAGTATTTACCTAGGAGGTTTATTTAGCAGCGGATAGATGAGTTTCATGACCTCGTCGAGATCGATCGATCGTGATGAGTTGAGTATGAGAGTCGGTTTGGACCTACTTGATATGTCGACTATATGTAGGATGAGCAGTACGGATCCACGAGTTCATCCGGGGCTGAACTTGGATTTAGCTTAACATCGAATGAGATTTAATTTAACATCATCATTCCCAAGCATCATCAATCTGTTATAGTTCGAAGTACTGTAGATGCGAGCACAACCCTTTTTATAAAAAAAAAAATTTGTCGCATTTTCGGGACGTTGGTTTGTTCGCGGCGTCGTCATCGTCCGATGTCGTCGTTGCGTCGGCATTTGTTTTCGGCATTACAGCCAACATCACAAGGATCTCATGAATGTAAAATTATGTGAATGTAAATGGAGTTAATATGAATAGGGAATTGAAACGAAGAAAATCTCATCGATACAAAATAAATCCCAAGGTCAAGCCAAAAGAATTAAGAAAAGGTCAAGTATGGTAAGTGCACCAATCTAGGGGGACAAAAACCAAAAATTAGCCAAAGCGCATACAATATGGTTTCATAGGTTTGGTGTTTTCCAAACCAAAAATGTGTACGAATAGTAATGTGTAAGCGTATAAACACCAATGCTTTTCTAGTGTTAGGAAATGCATACGTGTTATAACGCATACATGTTTCTATTGTTTTGGAACACATACCCATTTTTAGTTATATGAAGTTTTGAAGGGCTCTGAAGGAGTCATATTTACTAAAATAAATGTTAATTATAAGAAATAATAAAATAAATTAGGGTCATTGTTTATACCTTTTTTATTATTTCTTAATACTTTTATTATTTCTTATGGTTTAAATTTATTTAAGGAAATATAATAAATTAAGGTCACTTTGCACTGATGGAAGTGGTCTTGTATCTCCACCGATTATAATCTACAAAATATTTTTTTCAAAATCTAACCTAGTTAGTACTTGCTCATTTTAGGGATTTCAGAGGACCTAAAACATTTAGGGCATATATATTGTAGTCAATCTTTGTTTTGGGAAAACATATAGTCATTTTGTAGGTTTTTGACCTTATGGATTGGATTTTGTCCCTACCACTACTTGATTTCATACTAATTTTGAAATTTGGTCCATAATTCACTTTATTGACCATGAATCAACTCTATGATGTTTGTATACTTCTTACTAAAATGAGATCCTCACTTTGTAGATATGGGATAACTAGGTGGATGGGATTCCAATCCTATGGCCAAAATGAGGTAATTGAAATGTTCCTCCTCTTGAACTTGTGATCACACTACTAGGTGTTGAATGAGTTTTTACGAATAGTACCAAGTTAATTTCATCAAGTGAACTTAGATGATTACTCATTATTCGAAATAGGGTGCTCCATATATTTATCATCCCCTCACCTCTTATGGCTCTAAAATCATCATTTGATGGAATAAAATTAATTATTCTCATAATTTTTTTACTCATATATCTCTCATGGAGATAGGTGATTCCTGAATTATTCACACATGATGGTCATGGATACCTCGGTGGCATGACTAGCTCATTTTAGCTTTGCTCTTTGGAGAGATTTGGTTACAAACGAAAAGTCGGTATATCATGATAATAAAGTCACTCCTTGAGCACCAAAATTAACCTTTGAACATGATGAATCCTTCACAAATCAATTTATTGACCAAGATGACACCTAGGTGTAAGCATGCTTATGGTACATGGACACCTTTTTTCTCAAGTTGCTCTTCATGGAAATGGGTTTCTTCCTATAGATAGGGATGAATACTTGAATGGGATTTAAGGATGAGTTACATTTTTTTGACCTACATAATTCACTAAAACATAAAAATAACATTTTGGGATCAATGAAACTATTATCAAAATCTAATTCTTCCCATGAACTCAAAATTTAGTAATTATTTCATTTTCAACTAAGAGTGCGAGCCGTGCATGACATTATATCATACCTAAAGAAATATTTAAGCCTTGAATCAATGTTGATTATTCCATCTTGTAGAGTATTTTAATATCCTTCTAATGACGATTTTGTTTCATCCTAACCCTTTCCAAAAATCCATGGATCATCCAAAGAATTCAAATTTCACCGTTTTAGCATTCATTCCTTGCACTTTGAAAACCCAATCTTACTAGAATTACTCCTTAATGATATTTTATTTCCCAAACATTCCTAAATTTTCTTATAAATCCTCAATTCTCTCTGACATCACCCTCATATTCTTTATATTTTCTCTAAAAACATCCGAAGGGTGTTAAATTAGCTACAAATGGACAAAAATGGCCTTTTTAGGCCTTTCGAGTAAGCGATGTCTCATCAAAACTAAATGAGTTGATCAATCACCTTAGAAACTATTACATACACACTTAAAAAAATTGAATGATCTTATTAGAAATTTCCTTTTATCTATGGTAAAGGTTGAATTGATGATAAATGGCGGATGATATAGAGTACCTTGCATTCTCTTTATATAACTTCGACTCAAAATACAACTTCCACAATTCAAATTTCTCCTTTTTCCTAGTTTCAAATAGGTATAGTTAGGATTTGTAAGAAAAATTATGGGTTTACTAGATTAACACTTGTTTCATCCTTACATCCAACTTTCAACACACCCTACACCTTACTCAAGCATACCTCAATGCTCTATTACTCATTTATCCACCATCTTGCTAGATTTTGAACTTTTGGAATTTTTAGACTCCTTGTTTACTCAATCTTTAAAACCTATTCTCAAAAATATTTTTCACCTTCACCTTAACTTTTAATCAATATTATTTTCACTCATATCACTTCTCTTACCCCTCTCCTAATCATAAATGCAAATCACTCAACTCTTCATCTTTCACTTAAGGATTTTCATATAAACCCTTACTCTCTCTAGCTTCTTTATGAAACTATGCAGGACAATCGATAGGTATTCTTGATTAAATTTGTTTAAGGATTTTCCATGTTCCTCAAGGATTCAAAACATTATAACACCACTCCCTCAATGAAAGATATAACCTCCTTATGAGTTTATTTCCTAAGAAAAATATTTCTCAAGGTTGGTCTTGACAATAATAAGAAATAAATATGATTGTCCATTTCTTTATTTACCTAATAACCACTCAATAATATTTCCTTATGCCTTGATTTTATGAGTCTTTAATGCCCTCGAATTCCTCCAACTTTTCGGAGGCTCCACCTACTTCAAACACATGAAATATATAATATTTTTCTAAATTTACATCTATCCTAGCCCTCAAACTGGGCATCATCATTAGTAGACTATATTTGCAAATTCCTTCACTTTTATTCTTATTCCAACATATACTATGGATATTTAAACTCTTGGTCTTATTATTACCTTCTTCCACATTTATCAATCACTCTACCGAGAATAATTATTAACTTTTAGAATGAATATTCTACTCTAGGCCCTTAATCTGGGCACACATAGTTAGGATTGTGAACATAAATTTAATTTAAGAAATCCTCCTATAGATGGCTTATTACATTTTCTTTACTTTTGTAACACCAATTACTCTTGATCAATGCCTTGAAATAGACTCATGAAATATTTCATTATATCATTATGTTTGTGCTACATACTACTACACTTTTAAAACAAGTTATAGTCTTGTCTGAATAATTATTTCCATCAATTTTCCATTCCTAGAAACAATGAGGGTTCCGTGAAGCCTTAAACACCATTATAAATAAGAATAAAATCCAAAACAAGATATTTACACATGAAAATCCTTTCGCAATATAATCTCTAACCTCAAAATATAATGTCTTTATTTGAGAGGACTGTGTAACTTAACACCTAAGCTTATAACATACTTAGAGCTAGTTCAAATATTTAAATTAGAAATTTTGAGGGAAACTCCCTATTATTTCTTATGGAGTCCAAATGGACTAGTACAAGGTATGACCATTTCAAGTGGACCCAAGATAACCCTAGTTACATAAGAAATCCAAAGTTTATTATTAACAAAATGTTCCTACATCACCAGAGGAAGGGTGCACAATGACTGAGAAACATTATTTTAAATTAAGGGCTTAGTTGTCATGCTTCAAAATTTTTAATTTCCATGCTAGCTATTTGGCCATTCCAGAGTTATTAAAACAAATTGCAGGAGAATTAAGAAGAATTAGTGGATATTGGAAATGTTGAAGGTAATTTTGAAAGAATTAGGAAAGGTTTAATCATTCAAGGACTATATGCTCAACATCAAGTTTTCTAGATGTACAAAACAAACAATCATATGGTGAAACCTAACTTCTCTGGAAGATTCTAGGATATCTATAAGGAGTTTAAAGGAAGAAAATAGGCATTGAAAAGATACGTAAATCCTCTACATGTTGGAGATATCCATTTTCTCTAAGGCTTGAAGGTGTCATGAAGAATTTAAAAAAGCTGAAGCTTCCCATTTTTGTTCCAAACCAACCTTTCAACAATGCAACACTTCATGACACCAAAACAATGTACTACCAATCAACTTTCCTTCTTCTTAATGATTTACACCTCATTGTGACTCCTTACCCACCTAAACACTCTTTTTCTTCAATATAACTTGATATTAATTACAAAAACAATGACATTATGTCTAATAAACGTGTTTTCATTTTTATGTATTATAAGGAATTTTGTGAATTCACATATTTGCACAGATGTTGTTTCCTTTGAGATTTGTGAATTTTTAAAAATTGAATTTGGACACATCTAACACTCCTAGAAATATCAACAAAAGATCTAAAAGGTCCCAAAAGCTAAACAATGATTATATTCATTGCCCAAATAGACATTGATTGTAGAATTTAAACACTAAAATATTTAGGATGAATGCTTAAATCCTGAATATTAGCTATTTCTTGACAAGATTAGATTATTATAAACTATCTCCTAAACCATGACTCATGGACTTGTGAGACTAGTTCCATAAGGTGCACATGAGCCTAATTTTTTTCTATTTAGTAAAATAAATTTAAAGTATAATAAATAATTAAATATTAATAAAAATAAATGAAAGGATGCAAAAGCACATTTAATTCCTAGACTCTCACGAAAATCATTTGTGTTATAGCACATACGGATCTTAACACGTACACGTTCTCTTTATTATGGCACCAAACTAAGAATTTAGAGGCTTGAATTTATTTTGTTTCCCATAAATGTGGCTTAGACACTGTAACAACATAGTAACCTACGTGTTTTTGAAAAGATATGCTAAAAATCACCATCCACCATGATAAATCCTACAATTTTTTTTCTATATTTCTTAAAAATGTCCTACAATTTCAAGAAAACTATCATCTTTCTAAATATGTACTTTTATATTTTTCTAACTATTATATGGTTTCCATTTATATTTATTTAAAAGTATGTCTTTTATACCTCTATTTTCAAAGAATTTACATGCTTATATTTTCTCTTGTATTTTCTTCTTCACTTTGCCAAATTGAATAAAAATTATATAGTCCCAAAATAGGCCTAAGTCTATAAATACTAAAAAAAAATCTAATTTTGATATTTTTGAGGTAGTCGGGGAAGCACGCTCGTCTATCTGTCCATGAAAAATAATAAAAAATTAAATTTTCACAAAAAAAAGATAAAGAAATTCTATCCAAAACTAGATGCTCCTATCTATCTTTCTACCAAAGTGTTTTCAAAAATATTAAATAGTCCTAAAAAATGGGGGGGCATGACCGATATTCTACTATGTTATTTTACAAAAATTGGAGTACCTATTTATATTTTAAATATTTATCCCAATTACACTTAACCATTTTTAAAAAAGTAGTAGTTTAGAAAGTAGACTCAAAATACTAAAATTCATGTTCTTATAACATCTTCAAATTTTGAGTGTAACTATCTCAACTAAGTCGTCCAAGTTGAAGTATTTTATTTTTCAAAAACAATTGTCCACTTAAGGCCCCATTTTAGCCTCACATTTGCATGCACTTAACCAATAATCACACAAAATATAGCATTCTATGAACCCATAAGTTCTAAAGGAAGACTAAGAAACAAAGAGATAGAGCTCAAATGTAGAAAGCCCGACCTGTAAAATCCATAAGTAGCATGCACAAATCAAAAGCCACATATAAGGGATGAGTAGACTTACATCACAATTAGATTGGTATTTTCTCGTCCAAGAAATAAACAAGGATTTCTATGCACAACAACCCAATATGGCTAGGTTTTAAATGAAATAGAGCATTGACATGATAAGTGGGAAGATATAAACCGAACCAAATGCAAGAACAATAACTTTCAAAAATGGTGACTCCATTGCTAATTATCTTTAAAAAAAAAGATCCTCTCCTTTTATTCATGGCAGCCAAATCTTGGAAGTTCAACCCACAATGTAAATAAAGTGATGACAAGCATAGTAACATAGAGCTCGATTACATAAATCAAATATAGGAAAAACATATGCGATAAAGGATCAAAGCTCTAAAAGTTAGTAATGATAACCAATAAAAAAATTGGGTAGAGAACCCTAGACATTGCAATGGAGGCCTTTAATGAATATGCAAAGATCAAAGCAAGTAGAAATCCATATTAGAAAATACAGAGTCTACCCTACATAATCATTATGCATAAATACATTGATCTCTCCAAGAAAACAAAATTTGTGAAGAATGGTGAACATTAAGAAAAATCAAAACTATGGAAATACAAAATAGTTATTACTAGAAAAATAAAGACTTAAAATACAATTAAGTGGTGAGAAACCAACTTTAATTACCACCATGGAAAAAGAAAAAGTTTCCAATAACCACCACAAACTACCAAGTGAAAAATGACAAATGAAGTTGAGGGTTTCTTTCTTCCTATTTTGTGTCAATTTCACCCATGGTAGAAAATCACAATTGGTTTAGTTTTGATGATGGGTAAGTTAGGTCTATAAAGCAAGATTTTACCAACTTTTAGGTGGGATAGGTTTTGAAGTTTCTAAAAGGTTGTAATTATTTACAAAAGTAAGGTGTCAAAAGTGATATTCTACTCATTAACCCCAAAGTCAAAGCAATTTTGCATGTGTCCAGCTAGTAAATGAATCAAAATATCATGACTTGTATGCCAAGCCTTAACAACATGCATTTTTGCTAGTCAATATAATTTGTTAATAACTCTAGATAAAGACAAAGCCAATTACTATCCAAAATGTGCATATGCCCAATAGAGACAAAAATACCTTTTACAAATAAATAAACTTATTTAATACCTTAATTTTTGCAAACTCATCCATACCACTCCTTAAAATATGCGAAGTATGAGTAATAGAGATGTCAGGTATAGTTTGACCAAGTGCATGTGAGGCTACTTTTCCCTTGGAGTAACATATTGTTATTTCTCACCATTATTATTGAAAATTGTATTTTTGCATGTAGGAAAAAATTGTGCATGTAAAGCCATTCAAGGATTTATATAAAAATAGCTAGGTGTTAAAATAAAGTTGGAAATGATATTTTAGGATATTTTGGGGGTGATATTTTATATATACCTTTATTATGCAAGTATTTAGTGGGGATTCAGTTGAGTTAACTAATTGTTGGATATCTTTTCCAACAAATTCCCATCAATAATAAAAGTGTTCTCCCTTTCTAGAAAATACGTGCAATATTGTGCATTTAGGTAGTTTATTGTTGTGATTTTTCCATGGATTTAATAATTTATCTATTTATGGTATCTATCCACATTGAAAAGATGGGTTTTGTGTGTTTATTTTATTGCACATGCACATTGAAAAATATGTATTGTGAGTTATTCCTTCACATAATTTGATTATTTTTCCTTGAAATTCACCCAGAAATCCATCTAGTTTGTGAAATTTTTGTTTTGTTGATTAGTTTGTTGAAATTTCCATATCGAAGTCTTCAAGAATCCATGGTGTATCACCCAATTTTCCATTTTTCATTATGACCCTTACCCCACAAGATTCAGATTAGTGATACAATGAAAGGGAACAAACCCTTCAAATCGGAGATTCACCTCATTTTAGGGATACACACATTCTATGAGATGTTTCCATTGTCTATCCGCGAAGTGAGGATAAAGAAGGAAAAATCTTCCAATCCTCACAAGGGTGCAATTCTACTAAATAACAATTTCTGGCATGCCCCAATGGGACACAAAAAAAATCAAGTGATTATTTGCACCGTACGATTTAACAAAGATGGTGTCTTTTCTTGGCTATACCTAAAATTTAGTTAATGAAAATCATCAACCTTATCTTATTTTTGCAAGAACTCGGGAGGATATAAGTGAAGATATACGAGTAACAATCACCCAAGAACAATTCATTCAACTACGGCTAATTTTTACCTTGACTGTTCTAGTTGAGGATTTTGACATATCACCACCGTTACGAGAGAAGATTAACCGATGCTAGGAGGAATTAATTCCAGGCATAAATTGAATATTAAAAAAACATATTTGGAGACTCGACAAGATGATTATTTAGACTAGTACCACATTTTTAGATCCCTTTGGATTTATTTATTAAAATAGATCCGATTAATTTGCTTTTCCAAACAACCTTTTTCATAGACCAAATCTATTTTACTCATTGTATACATATTTTATCAGGTCATGCAATCATGACATCAGTTCCTCAATGGAATTATTTATTCCAAGAGATGAACTATCCCAATCCACCTCTTTTCTACCAATATCCTCCTCCAAATCAGTATTATAACCCTTATCAAAACAAATATCCCCATGACCCAAACATTGATAAGCAATATAGTGATCGTTATAGTCATTATACTATTCACGTTCAAGGTTATGTACAGAAACATGCAAGGCATATAGATTATGAAGGTAATTCTACACATGGGGAAAATTTTAAAAGTAAATTTCAGAGGCTAGATCGAACACATCAATCTCTCAAACAAAAAAATTTAACAATCACAATCATTAGAGGACAACAACCGCTAGAAATGTTAAATTTTCTACACATCAATAATGATGTATGAAGAGGTCAACAAAAAAAATTATTTCTCATATTGAATGGGTTAAGTGTTGATGATTTTTGCTCAGTCATTAGAAGGGGGTACAAATTTTTCATCTTTTCTCGGTTTTGAAGAGTTTTGGGAATGGAATGCAAGAAAACCAATAGCTTTATGTTTTTTTATAATATGCAATGCCTCACATATACATCCCCTTTGTAATGTCCTCTTCAAAAAAATATAACATCCACTCAAGACTATTGCAGGGCCTTGATGAAGGTGGGAAGGATCTAAACACCAAATGTTGACCTAAATCCCCCACGTAAATGTGGGATTTAGGACGTTCAACCTTAAGTTAAGGATGCACACAAGAAAAGTGAATAGACCTAAACTATTGAAAGAAATAGAAAAACATAAAAAATTTATCCCAAAGTTTAATATTTATTCATTTATCATAAATCAAGTACATTAGTTTGAATTGTAGTCATATTCTTCTCACTCTATATCATACGATTAATTCCCTATACAATTATATCAATACGACGTTCACATATTCATCTCTTATGATACATGTTTATACAATCGATTAATTACAATAAATATACAACATATAAAACATCCAAATGTCACTACTTTTGATTCGCGCCTCAATGATTTTGTTTCATTTTGATGTGGTTTGTCTTTATTCTACGGCTTTATGTTAGCTTTCTTGGCGTCCTAATGTGTAACGTGGATTTTACCCATATATCATAGATTTCTCGGTATTCTATGGTTTTTCTCCTTTGATTGCGACTCTCTATAATATTTGGAGGATTTTCTATGTTAGTCGTGACTTTGTTCATGTAACCATGGTCTCATCTTTATATATGAGACTTCTTCTAGGATTTATTTGTTATCTCCTTAGCTTCGCAATTGTCTCCAAATATGATGAAGAACCATGTCAACACATATACTAGAGATTACATTTTACAACAACAAATTGAGTTGTTGATTTGTAGAATTTTGATTAGATAAATTTGCATCGATTGTGAAAACTTGTGTTTTGGATGATTAGATAAGGAACAATTAATTCATTTTATTCCTTTATGATAAAGTGAAATTGCATCATTGTGTTTGTTTTTTGGTTTTATTCCATATCATGTTACTTATAGAAAAATTATAAGAGACAGAAACAACTCATCACATAAGGAAATTTTCATTTATTTATAAAGGAAAGTATACACGTTGTCACATAAAATGAGAGAAATAACTTGAAGAAAAGCATACATACAAATGAAACAAAAATAGAAATGCAAGAAACGACATATTTTATCTTGATGACATGATCCCCTCTGGTGTTGTTGATGCTTCACCCACATCATCTAGTAATTCATACCTAAAAGAGAAATATATTTTTATTAGAGCTCAAGGTGACCTTATATCCATTGTATTTTAATTTTCTAATATATACTCAAGATGAAAATAACATGTATTTCAGAAGTAAGTGAGCTTTATACTTAAAATAATGAAAAATTAAATTAATTTTATTAAGATTAAAGGTTTCTTGACTGGATCCTACCTAAGAAAAAAGAGGCCAATGACCAAATATACAATCAAATTATAGAAGCAAAACTAGTATGGGTAGAGAAACCAAACAACAAATAGAAGGAAATCATCATAAAACCAACACAGTTGAACACATTCACGTATGAGATACTAAAATTACAAAAAAGTGAAACATCTCGAAGACAACATAGAATAAAAAAAGTCACCAGAAAATTAATATTGAATTAGCAAACATCCAAGTGATCTACAACAATGACTGGTATATTTCATAAGTTTCCTAAAGATATTTTTGACATTTTCCATACTTTTTGGCGTCCTTGAAATTTATAACCTTGTTGTTTTTATTTGCGAGAACATCAAATTGAGAGATGAAAATAGAAAGGAAGTCCAATGTGATTCTTTGTATACTTAAAATTTCACATTGTTTGTGTTTGATTCCTTGATCTATTTCTCCATATTTTTTACTCATTTGAGAAAGTCTAGTTTAGTTTATTTACCATCCAAATAATTTCAAGCTTTCTTTCCTCAATATTGTCTTTTAGGTATTTGAGTTTTCCAACCGAGAATCAAATTTATGGCTGAGATTTAGATCACCAGGTGGAGATGGATTTTCCTTTGTTTCTCATTGAAATTAGAATTATAATGGTGTCCCCTTCACCTAAAAATGAGAAGGATGTAGAGTGCATATCCTCACTAGAAAATTTAGCCCTATTTCTCTTGTAGATTGGTCTCGTGGAAAGAAGGATCACCGCGCATTTGCGGGGAGAAGGACCAGGAAGAGAAGAGGTGTTACAAGGAGGAGTAGAGGAAGGGGGTATAATGGGTAGAGTGAGAGGCAAAGAAGTGGGAAGGGAGAATGAAAGGGCAATTAGTGATGCGAGAGGAAGAAAAAGGATTAGAGGTGAAGTGGAGATAGGAGAGGTGAATGTGGGTGGGGGAGTGGAGATAAGGGAGGTGGAGGTTGGTGAGGGAGTGGTGACATGGGATGTTGAGATAGGAAGGGTAGAGGAAAAGTTGGAGGAAGACGAGAGAGGAGCGAAGATTAAGGGGGCAAAGGAGAAGCTATAGGGGTGAGGGTTAAAAATAGAGAAATAGAAATATTTGAAGAGAAGGAGAATTAAATTATGGTGGAGAGAATGAACACGCTTGCCTCCTTTCACTAAATCCACCAAATTTTATAGGGAATGAAGAATGAAGAATGATAAACTTACAAAGTACCATCTCCTATAATGATTGAGGAATACAATGTGGTAAAAATGGATAGTGGAGTAACTTCCACACTAATTAGTTTCATGATTATAAATGCCACATTTTTTAATGGGGAGGAATAGAATCCAACACAAACCCACCTTTCTTTCGGACTAAGGACTTGCCTTCATTAAGAAATTTCTGCTCTTTTACTTCAATGTCAATCTTGTTCTTGTAGAATTTGAGCCCCTTCTTATTGAATCATGTCACTTTGGATATGATATCTTCGTTGATTTCAAACACCATAACCTTGTAAGTGAACATTCTGTTGTTCGATTTCTTTACCAAATCCCGAGACAAGTGAAGATCATGCCCATTAATCCTCTCCATGAAACAAGTGAAGCCATATCTACTTAAAATATGCCAAAGCTCAGCATCGTTTCTCAATTGAACTACATTCATGGGTTTGATCCTTTATCTTACACCCACCATTACGTCTTCCAAAAGCATAAAAAGAATATTAATAAAATATACAAAAATGGATGTAGATTATAAAGAGGAGTGTGATTATGCTTCCACACATGTCACTCACACTTCACCAGTGAACTCTGATTTATCTTTAATAATTAAATTGATGACATTTGTTGGTGGCATCTCATCATCATTCCTGATTTGAAAATCATTAATAATGGCTCTTCTATTAGCCATGGCATCAATAAGTTGATTTCCTTCACAGTAAGTATGTTGTACTTCATAGTTTTGAAATCTTTTTAGTATGTGTTAGGCTTCTTGAATAATATTTTTGATAGACCAACGTATAAAGATCAAATTGCACTCATAAAGAAGAAATAGGTTTTTTCCATCAAATTTCAAGGTCTCCACACCAGTTTTCAGATTATAACATCCATTGAGTTTAACAATAGGCTAGAGACTTGTCGGGATCATGAAATTTTTTTAATAAAAAATAAGCTTCCATGAAATACATTTTATAATATGCTTATGATCGAAAATTCATTACATCTATAGTAAAAAAATTTCAAAGGTCTCCAATAAAGTTTTGATGCAAAGAAAGTATTTCACCGAACATAATATTCAAGTGGAATACAAAATGAAGAGACAGGTTACAGCTGTAAATCTTGTTCAAAGCTACTTAGAGATTAGAAGTAGATTTAATTAGAGTTATCAAAGGATCCATTATACACATGGAAAATAGTGCAATCCATATTTTATATCTACTAGTGGTTGTTATGTGTTTTTGCAAAAGAAGAAAATTTCCGTTTCCTCAAATCTTACAACTATCTATTGCAAGTCAAATATCGGAATATAAAAATATAGATACATGAAATGGACAAGTACAACTTGTTTTTAACGAGATATAGATAAAAAAAAGGTATCAATAAGATAGGATTATTCTTGCATAAAGTAGGAGGAAATGCATTTTCGAATCAATCTACAACTTATTGGAAATAATTTCTACTTTAATAAAAGTGACTTTATTAAAGTTGTTTTATTAAAGTTTCTTTATTATCACTTTAGAAAAAGTGGGGATTTAGAGTCATTATTTCTACTTTATTAAAGTGAATTTAGTAAAGTTACTTTATTAAAGCATGATCTAGAATCACTTTACAAAAAGTGAGTATATTCAATAATGGTTGGATATTTGTAATTTCATTATTGTATTCTTTCTCTACATGTTTCTAGTCCTCTATATATGTGAGGCACCTGTAATTTGTTTTGTAAGTAATAAGAAGTGAAGCTCAAGCTTCTTCCCTCCTCTTGGGTGTTCTATTCTCCAATATATTTTAATTCTATTTTGTTTGTCTCATACTTGTTCTATTTTATTCAAGTTGTAGCTTGATTCTACAAAGTGGTATCAGAGCTGGGAAGATCAATTTGAAGCAAAGTATGGAGATCTCAGGAGCAGTGAGAACCAAATCTCTAAGACAATCAATTTGAGTGGCTTTTAGTTATTTTTCTGGTATGTGGATTTTGGTGTTGAATTGGAAGTTATTTTTTGGATTTCAAGAACTTTACATAAAATTTGAAAGAGGCTATTGGCATACTCTCTTGAGTTAATATTTTGTGAAATTGTGTTTTCTTTCGACAACCATGGCTTCCACATCTGGTGCATCCTTGTCAAGTTTACAAACCCCCATTTTCACAGGTAAAAATTATGAATATTGGTCATTAACCATGAAATCCTTGTTTAGATCACAAGATGTGTGGGAAATTGTAGAGAATGGGTATGTGGAGCTAGCTTATCGTGAACTTAAAACGCTCTTTCACAAGGTGAGAAGGATCTCTCGAGGAGAATAGGAAAACGATGGAAAAAGCTCTTCTACATACATCAAGCTATGCATGAAAGTATTCTTCCTAGAGTGGCAACAACCAAGCAAGAAAAGGAGGCATGGGATACCCTTCAGGTGGTTTATCAAGGTATGGACAAAGTTAAAACTGCCAAACTACAGTTACTTAGAAGAGATTTTGAAACTATGTCAATGAAAGAATCAAATTCTGTAGAATCATTTTTCACATATATAGTTGGGTTAGTAAATCAGATAAAATCTCATGGAGAGAATATTGAAGACAAGAGGGTAGTTGAGAAAATACTCAGGAGTCTCCCTACAAAATTTGACCCTGTAGTTGTGGCCATAGAAGAAACCAAAGATCTGAACCAGTTTTCTGTTGATGAGTTACATGCATCTCTAATAAATCATGAGAATAGGTTGAATAGGTCACAAACCTCACTAGAGCATGCATTTTCATCCCAAGCTTCGTAAGTCATGGAAGAGGAAGAGGTAGATTCAATCCTAGAGGCAGAGGAAGAAATTATCCTACAAGTGGACGTAGTAATAGTCCAGGAAATCCAGCTGGAAGAGGTCAACATCAGAACACTAGTGGTCAAAGAGTTGATAAGTCTCATATTCAATGCCACTATTGTAAAAAGTTTGGGCATTATGCACATGAATGCAGGAAAAACAATTTGATCAAAACAAATACAAACATAATAATTCAGTGAGCACCCCAACAAGGCCCATGTTTATTGCGTGTACTAATATTCCTGAAACAATAGTCACAAATTCCCCTGTTGAATGTAATGCTATCCAAGAAATCCCTTGTGATATCTAGGTACTTAGATTCTGGTTGTAGCAATCATATGACAGAAATATGGAATTATTTTCCAATTTGGATGAGTCAGTACAAACTGATGTTACTCTTGGAAATAACAACAAAGTTATTGTTTTGGGAAAATGGACAATTGATATTCTATCTAAAAGGGGGAACAGATGGTAATTAATTATGTTTATTATTGAAATGACCTCTCAAAGTCTGAGCAAGAAAATACAGAAGGAGAAGAGAGCCGAACACAAGAAATAATAAATAATAATAATATAATTGTATTCTGTATATTTCACACAATACAATAGCCTAATATATAGGTTGGAGTTTCCCTAGAATATAGGAAACTAACTCAACTACAAAATCTCAACCAAGCCTAATTATGTGGGGTGAGAATAACTCACGTAACCCACACATAACAATAAATATAATAATATATTGTTGAAACAATATATTATAACAACTCTAACAATAATCTCTCAACCATAATAATTACACACGTAATTATTATTCACACACATAAATATGTGAAGCACTATAATATTCCTAACATTCCCCCTCCATAGTCCAACATGGGGAAAACATGCCTTTGTACTTGCACCTGCTCATGATCTAGTGATTTTCACATGATGATCACAAACCTCATGGATAGTTTTGTAAATGGCTGAACACAAACCGAGAATGGTGGTTTTGCAATTGGTTTACCATAAACCACAAAGTGATGGTTTTGCAAATGGATTACCAACAACAAAGAATGGTGGTTTTGCTATTGGTTTACCACAAACCACAAATGAAGGTTTTCAAGTGGTTTACCTACAACCACATCATGATGTGCCAAGTACTATTATTAGCCCTCATCACATTTCACCGTAGGGAATAACATAGGAAATTTTGTTGAAATCTGTTGCTCGTACATACATAGAAAAAGATGACTTAATGGAAATGGAACATTGGAATCATGTTCCCCCCTCAATGTGATATTTCCACTTATTCAAAACTGCAAACTGTACCACACTAGAAGCATTAAAATCAAATTTCACACACACACACACACACACACACACACACACACACACATGTCACAAAACCATCTGTGCAGCCCTATCATTGGTGGTGACGAGAGGTCGCTGAATGACCTCCAACCTCCGATGCCTCCTGCCTCCAGTATATGGATGCTTAACTCATCTGAATCTGAACATGAGACTACATGGTTTCCACATTGTATTTAATCTTCTCCCCTCAATGTGAAACCTTTTATTTAAGGACGTCGGGTACAACCGATAATGCGTCCACAAGATGGCCAAAATAGAGGGTAATTTTCAAAGTTTTTATTTTCTCCCAAAATTAGAACCAATAGGACGGGAATAAAAAAATATACACTTTTGAAAAAAATGGTGCTCAATTTTGAGTTACCGTGCAAAAGTTATTGAAGTTACAATTTCCCGTAAAATGGCTTAATTTAATTAAAATTGACACAATGATTAAAATTTTCCTCAAAATAGAGAGAAAACTTATCATGTGACCACTCGTTAGAATTGGGAGGAAATGAAGATTCCAAAAAAATCAATTTCCCCAAAAAATGGCGCCAAAAAATGTAATAATTGCCCTCTAAATGCAATTATTAAATAAAAACTATAGGAAAAAATAATTTTTCAAAACTATAGTCTTTATGAAAAATTAAAATAATTGGCCAATAAGAGTTGGCTGTGCAAAAAACTCACAGTTTACTTCTCTTCTCTTTCTTTGTTGCTCGGCATCCAATCTCCCAGGCTGAGCAATTTCAACTATAGTATTTTCCTCAAAGATCTGTACCTTTCTCACATGTATTAATGATAAATCACTTCTGGAAAACGTCACTTTTCTGTAATGAGCTGCTAATTCATGAAAAATATTTGTTCCAAACGCTTTCTGGGTTTTATTCCTCACATTTCAACCTTTAGAACACTTTACTTTTCTCAATTTCATTGAGAAATGAGAAAGTTAAGAATGTTTTACTGAGACAGATTTTAAGCAATATATAGACCTTTCAATGCTAAGATTACGAGAGAGCAGTGGTTTCTTTGAGAGCTTGTAAACCAAATGGAAAGAGTGAGTCAAGCATAATAAAACTATAGAAAATATACACTTCAGGACTGCATAGGGGAATACGACATACGCGGCAACCAGACCAACACTAGAGCTGCCCCTCACAAAATTCAAGCTTCCATTTCAGCAAAGGAACTAGATCAGATCACCATGCTCTGATGCCAAATGAAATGACCTCTCAAAGTCTGAGCAAGAAAATACAGAAGGAGAAGAGAGCCGAACACAAGAAATAATAAATAATAATAATATAATTATATTCTGTATATTTCACACAATACAATAGCCTAATATATAGGCTGGAGTTTCCCTAGAATATAGGAAACTAACTCAACTACAAAATCTCAACCAAGCCTAATTATGTGGGGTGAGAATAACTCACATAACCCACACATAACAATAAATATAATAATATATTGTTGAAACAATATATTATAACTCTAACAATAATCTCTCAACCATAATAATTACACACATAATTATTATTCACACATATAAATATGTGAAGCACTATAATATTCCTAACAATTATGTTACTAGTTTGAAACACAATCTAATGAGTATTGGTCAATTAGTTCATAAGGGCTACAGAGTTTATCTTGAAAATAATGAATGTGTTATTTTTGATATATTTCCTAATGAGCAGCTAATTGCTAAAGTACAGATGACTAGCAATCGAATGTTTCCTTTGAAGATAAGACCGGTTATGAGAAGAAAAACATCCCAAGATGTTCAAGGGACTAGTTTGGCACAGTCTAGAGCAGCCATGTAGTTCAGCTCTGAAGAAAGCTCCAGAGTAACCTTCAAAGAAAATCATCCTATCTCCAAGGCACATTCTGAAGGTATGTCCAAAGTAGCAGAGGTAAGAATTGAAAAACTAGAAATAACATTTCAGTCAGTTGTTAAAGATGAATCATGGCTTTGGCATTTTAGATTTGGGCATTTGAATTTTTGAGCATTAAATTTGTTGCATAAAAGGAATATGGTGAAAGGTTTTCCGTTAATTGAAAAACCAGAAAGAATATGTGAAGGTTGCATTTTGGGAAAGCAACATAGAGAGCTTTCCTGTAGGAAAATCAATAAGAGAAAAAGCACCACTTGAAATCGTGCATTCAAATTTATGTGGACCAATGCAGACACCTACAATAGGAGGTTGCACATATTTCTTGACTTTCATTGATGATTTCAAGAAAGACATGGGTATATTTTTTGAGACATAAGTTTGATGCTTTTGCATACTTTCAATAGTTTAAAGCTCTTGTGGAAAAACAAAGTGGTTATTACATCAAGGTTCTTAGAACTGACAGAGGTGGTGAGTATATTTCAAATGCATTTCTAAATTTTTGCAGACAACATGGAATTCACTCGCTAGATATACACCACAACAAAATGGCATTGCAGAGAAAGAATCAAACCATTATGGAAATGGCTCAAAGTATGTTGAAAGCAAAGCATCTTCCAAATGAGTACTGGGCTGAGGCAGTAGCAACTGCTGTCTACATCATTAATAGGTGCCCAACGAAGAGTGTCAGAAACAAGATTCCTCAAGAAGCATGGACACATAGAAAGCACAATGTTTCACACTTCAAATTATTTGGTTGTGTGGCATATGCACACGTACCTGATGAGCTGAGGAAGAAATTGGACAAAAAAGGTGAGAAATGCATTTTTGTTTGTTATTCTGAAGATACAAAAGCATACAAGTTGTTCAATCCTATTACAAAGAAATTCATAATCAGTAGAGATGTTTAGTTTGTTGAAGATGAGGCATGGGATGGTAGCATAGAAAAGACAATGAGTATAACAACAACTGCTCCACATGATGACATGGTGGATGAAGAAATTGTAACACAAGGAGAAACACAAGTTGTAGCTCAAGCTACACCTCAATTTGTAGGTAGGAGATCTTCAAAACTTCATTCCACACCAAGGTTACAAAAGACACCACAAAGGACACCAACATCGACTTCTTTAGCAGAGATACCTGGAGCAAGTCCATCTACCTCACCGGATGATAACACTTCACCAAGTCCAATGCAACAGAAAACAAGGAGCCTAAGTGAAATATATGGTAATGAGTATAATGTCGATACTTCAAATGCATTCTTTGTTTTTGCATTATTTTCTCAAGTAGATGATCCATCATCATTTGAAGAGGTTGTAAATGATGAGATTTGGGTACAAGCTATGAATGAAGAAATTGATTCTATTGAAAAGAATCAAACTTGGGATTTGACTAACTTGCCTGAAGGCAAGGATGTAATTAGTGTGAAATGGATTTACAAAACAAAACATAGTGCTGATGGAAAAATTCAAAAGCACAAGGCAAGGTTAGTTGCTAGAGGTTTCACTCAACAACCTGGAGTAGATTACAATGAAAATTTTGCTCCAGTTGCATGGTTAGACACCGTAAGGACTATTTTGGCCATATCTGCTCAAAAAAAATGGCATGTATATCAAATGGATGTTAAGTCTACATTTTTGAATGGTTTCCTTGATGAGGAAGTGTACGTGGACCAGCCACAAGGATATAAAATTCTAGGACATGAAGACAAGGTCTACAAGTTGAATAAGGCCCTCTATGGACTCAAGCAAGCTCCTAGAGCTTGGTACACCGAATTGATTCCTACCTGATTCGAATGGTTTCTAAAGAAGTAGCAGTGAGCCCACTTTATATATCAGAATCAATGAACAAGGTAAAATTATGATCGTATGCTTGTATGTGGATGATTTAATTTTCACTGGTGATCTTTCCATAGATTCTTTTAAGGCTTCTATGAAAAGTGAATTTGAGATGACAGATTTAGGCCTCATGAGATATTTTCTGGGCATTGAAGTCCAACAATCTGAAGATGGCATATTTATTTCACAAAAATATGCTAATGATATCTTGAAAAGATTTAATATGTTAAAATGCAAGGCAACTCCAACACCAGTAGAAATAGGGTTAAAGTTGAGTAAAGAGGATGGCGGATCAGTTGTTGATCCGACACTATTCAAGAGGCTTGTTGGTAGCCTCATGTATTTGACAGCCACAAGGCCTGACATCATGTATGGTGTAAGTTTGATTTCAAGGTTCATGGAGTCTCCCAAAGACTCACATTGGCAAACAGTAAAAGAATTATGAGGTATGTCAGTGGAACAAGGAACTATGGAATATTTTATTCCAATTCAAAAGAATTCAAACTTGTTGGATACACTGACAGTGATTGTGCAGGAAGTATAGATGACAGGAAAAGCACTTCAGTTATGCTTTTCATTTTGGAATAGGTGTGGTTTCTTGGGCATCAAAGAAGCAACCCATTGTTACTCTTTCATCAGCCGAAGTTGAATATGTTTCGCCATAGGTGTAGCTTGTCAAGCTGTGTGGATGAGAAGGATATTGTCAGATTTGAAGCATACTCAGGAAGAAGCCACCAAAATTTTCTGCGACAACAATTCTGTGATTGCTCTCTCCAAAAATCATGTCTTTCACAAAAGAAGCAAGCACATAGATACTCGGTATCACTTCATAAGAGAGTTGGTTAATAACAAAGAGATATTTTTGGAATACTACAGATCACAAGATTAGATTGCAGATATATTTACTAAGGCCTTAGCTAAGATACCTTTGAATATCTTAGACATAATCTAGGCATAGTTAGTGGTAGAAATTAAGGGGGAGTATTGGAAATAATTTCTACTTTAATAAAAGTGACTTTATTAAAGTTGTTTTATTATCACTTTAGAAAAAGTGGGGATTTAGAGTCATTATTTCTACTTTATTAAAGTTGCTTTATTAAAGCATGATCTAGAATCACTTTACAAAAAGTGAGTATATTCAATAATGGTTGGATATTTGTAATTTCATTATTGTATTCTTTCTCTACATGTTTCTAAGTCCTCTATATATGTGAGGCACTTGTAATTTGTTTTGTAAGTAACAAGAAGTGAAGCTCAAGCTTCTTCCCTCCTCTTGGGTGTTCTATTCTCCAATATATTTTAATTCTATTTTGTTTGCCTCATACTTGTTCTATTTTATTCAAGTTGTAGCTTGATTATACACAACTAAGAAAAGAAAATTGAAAAGGATTCAAGTTGTGATAATTGAAAACAATGTTAAAGAGCACATAATGAGAACAACATTTCAACTTCCAAGGGTGATACAAATTTTTAACTTTGTTTTCCAAAATCCAGATAGAGATGTGATAGTAGAACATCCATACATTCTACAAGGTTCAAGTGAAGTTCAATTTTTCATCTTACAAGAGCACGTTCCAGAAATGAAATAGGAACTCAAATCTAAATGAAAACCTTCCATCTTGAAGACAACTCGAAGGAAAATAAAACTCATGAATTATGGCCACCCATCTCGTGAAGAATGTGTACTTTTAAAATTAGAGTTTGCAGATTTAAGATGAAGTAGTAGTTATCTGTAGTGACTAAATTAATAATACTCTTCAAATAACTAAGGAATAAAGAAATTACTATTAAAACTTTCAAGTCAAAGTAAATTGTCCTAAGTGTTCTCTTAAAAATACAATCCTCGATAAAAATGCATCGAACTAGAATGAATCAATTTCATGTTTTGAGCTATATTTGACAAAGTTGAGTTATGCACAATCAACATCGACCTATTCATGAGTTCACGAGCTACTAAAAACCGTAGGCTAAGTTGTTTATAAAACCACATGATGTACAATCCTATATAATGTGAGTATGATCCTTATTAGTATAAAACACAACTACTATGTCAATAATGCAAAATCCTAGATGAGCTCTCAAGTGAGATATCAAATGAACGACGAGCCAATCTAGTGATGAAGTAAAATCATGCCCATATAGATATAATTAGAAGCGGGATTGCTGTTTTGAAACCCTCAATGACCTAATAGAGCCAACCCAACATGTAAACAAAAATCCAAACATCTTAGCAAAAAATATAACGCATTGGGATACACAAAATGAGCTCAAGTAGAACAAATAAATTTGGATTTGGAAGGAATTCAACCCACAAAATATAAATGTTGCAAAGCACAAGCTGAGACAAAACCAATGTTAGATCATTAATGTAAAACCACGTCAATTCAAAATGGAGGTAATAGGAACAAGGTATTGAAATGAAGCAAAGCTCGTGAGTACCATATCAAGCCCAAGGTCAAGCCAAAATAATTAAGAAAAGGCCAAGTAATCACACAAAACCCAACATGCCATGCACCTAGAAGATTGAATGGCAGACTAAAAATAAAGAGATAGAGATTGAATGAAGGAAAGACTAGACCTAACAGTTCCATAGGCAAAAATTGTCAAATTGAAATCCACGTACAAGGGATGAGTCGACACACATCACAACGAGCTAGGTATTTTCTCCGCCAAGAAATAGAGAAGGCTTTCTAAAGACAACAACCCAACATGAAAAGGATTTGAATGAAATAGAGCATTTGGTATGATATGTGGGTATATCTAAACTTGAGCTAAATGCAAGAACCATACCTTTCAAAAATGGAATTATTTCTAAGGATCTTCCAAAACAGAGCTCTACCTTTTTTCATGACGTCCAAATATGGGAAGTTTAACCCAGGATGAAAAAACAATGATCATGTGCACAATAACATAGATCTGGAATGAATAAATAAAATATGGGAAAAAAGACAGATCCAACAAAGGACCAAAGCTCCAAAAGTTAATAATGGCATCCAGTATAAAAAATATAGAGATAACCCATAGATTTTACAATGGTGGCCATTAATGAGAATTCAGAGATCAAAGACAACAATGACCCAAAATAGAAAATGTCGAGTCCACCTTCTAGAACCTTTGTGCATTAATTCAATGAGCTCTACAAGACATCAAGATTTGAAACATAATGGATAACATTCAGAAAATCCAGCACTATGGAAATAGGGAACGATTTTTGCAGCAAAATATAGATTGAAAATATAGTTAAGACCAGCGATAAAACACCTTCCACTTCCGCCATGGCAAAAGAAAAATTATTTCCTGATTTTTAGTAGCTGCCACAAACCACCAAGTGACAAAATACAAATGAAGTTTAGCGTTTACTGTCCCTATTTTGAGTTAAGCTCGCCCAGGGTATCATATCACGATTGGGATAGTTTTTATCATTGGTAAGGTAGGTCTCTAAGTAAAACTTTTTCCTATTTTAATGTGGAATGTGTAATGCCCACATTTTACACCAAAAATACAAGAGTAAAAATACTTGAATAATTTTTTTGACTTACATTGTAGTACACATGACATTACAGGAGATGACTTAGGACCTTGCACAATACATGATAGTTTTGCACAAACATTAAACCACATAGATAACTTGAAAACACGTGATGCACAACAAGCCCGCTTTTTGTTCTAACAAGGCACAACATAACAATCCAACTACAATATAAACTTATAGATAGGGTATTCCTATGAGATGATATTTTTAGGATTACACATTTTTACATTCATGTTTCAATCATTAACTTAAATTCTAGAAAGGCTCATAATGTTTGAATCATACATTTATTTTCATTTTTACTAGATTTAATTTATACAGTTTAACATTTAAATTATGGTGCATCTCATTAAATAAGGATCATCTACATTATTTCAATTACTTGTTTAATTGGTCCATTCGTTAATAGGATCTTTATTTACACGCAAGGGTATTTACATACACACAAGGCTACTAGGTATTATCCCTATGAGTCAGTCCTAAGGGCATGCATCGTGATCTTATTTCATACCTCATTACACAACAATAGACAAATGTAAGTCTATAGGATGTGAAGTTCACTTTTTCTTTTGTTTAAGGATTTAGGGTCATGTTTCTATCACTCATTTATAAATTTATAGTTGATTTAGTTCCCACTAATAATTATATACAAAATATGCTCCTTATCCACAACAAGAGGGTTTAATAAAATTACAAGAAAGATCATGTTTCACTTTACATGTGGAATAACATCTCACGATCATACATCTCAAGGACAAGCGCCAATTATTATTTTATTATAGTTATGTTCAGAATTTTTTTAAGGATTCAAAAGCACATAACATGGCAACACACTTCATTATTTTACTTTCTACATTAGGTTTCAGTATTGTTACTTAAGAATTTTCCGTAACTAGTTTCATATGCTTCTTGTAATGAATTGTGTAGCCTATTTGTTAATAGGGACATTTGTATCTATTATCTCTTGAAAGTGCACCCGTAGAGAGATGGTTGTAGGTTTTCTAAGATTGTAAAACTTGATCTCTCTCTTTCGTAGATACAATAGAAACACCTCGTGTCCGTGGATATACCTTTATTGAGGTGAGTCTCTCGGTATCAAGTCGCTTTCCTTGTTGATGTATCCTAAATTTATTATGGGGTTTAAGGGTAAACGATGACCGTAGGGTAATTAAACCTAAGGTGATACACCAAATTTGTGTGAAGGATTTGACTAAGTATATGCAAAATTGATATGTGAAAGGATTTTTATGCGGAACCAACAATTTTTCTAGAGAATAACAAGGGAAAAACACTTGGAGGTATTGAGAGAGATTATCACAACAATACTACTAAGCTAAACATGCACATTAAGATCATGCAGAAACTACTAAATTTTGCATTCACAATACTTCACACAAGACTAATAGAAACATACACAAGATTACAAGTAATTGGAAAGATAGAAAATACTTCACACTCGTAAGGCAAAAGCTGGAAAATTTTGCTTCAAGACTCTATATAAAAAAGTCCTCCTTGAGCTTTGCAAAGGCACACAATATATAGCAAAATAAAATTTACCCTCTTCCTAAAAATAGCCTAAGGCTTGTACTCGCCATGCATCTTATATTTATCCTTTATTTAATAATAGATAAAGGAATAAAATAAAGCATTCAATTGCAAATAGGCATTATTAGCCTTAATTACAATTAAGTCAAACTAAATTTGACTATTTTATTTTTAAGAAAACACGAGTAAATAATTTGCGAATAATAAGCTTGCTTTGCTATGCAAGTCTTTATCCTTTGAACATACTGCAACTTTGTCTTCTTCTCTATTCTCGTCTCTATTGTGAATGCATGCAAAAATACTCATGTGTATTTAGAAAAATAATTTAAATTAATTGGAATACTTTACAAAACAATTCATCCAAATATCTATCCCGATTGGTACCACCTTTGTCTCTAATGTTGAAACTTGTTTTGTTTTCTAGTGATCACATGGATAACACAGTGTAAGTTATCTCTAACCTTCCCACTAGTGGGACCACCTTTACACTTGACCGCTAGCCTCCATTTTGGTTTGGCGACCTTTGTGGGCTTAGCATATTATTGGTTTTGAAATGAGATGAGGGGACCACCTTATAAGAAGGCACCACAATGCACTCGGCCACCTTTGATAACATACATGGGTCTCTTAGACCATGGTTTGAATAATAATCGCTACTTAATCATTCAGCCCCCTTTGATTACTATTACATTGTAATTTTCTTGTCGGCCTTTGCATATTTGAAGTGACTAAGGTTATAATTTTACCTTTTGAGTGATGATTATTTGGCATGTATGGTCGGTTCTGTATCATTCAATCTTGGACTATGTTTTAGAATTACAAAATTCAATGCGAAATGATTTTTTTAAAACGTGAGGCTCGCCCCCTTACACGATTAATCACCCCTTGCAATTTCTTCATGGCATGGTTAACTCAGTGTTGAGTTTTCTTTGAATTCGGTGATGGTCCTGGGCCATTGGTTTTTGTCCTTGATGCATTAGAAGCCATCAATTTTTAACCCACAGCTTAGGTTTTTAAACCTAGAAATAAAGGTGGTTGGTGGAACTGATCGTAGATACTTGCTTTAATTTTTGAGCTTGCTCCTTCTCCTTTGATCTCTTTCCTTTGATCTCTTTCCTTTCAATCTGAGCCATTGATTATTGACCATAGTTGAGTTAGGTTGAAACTCACCTCTTGAGTTTACATGATAAAGGAATAACTCAACCTCATGCACATTTCATTTGATTTTTGATTATGCGAAGCGAAGCCCTGCAAAATTTTCCTTTAACGCCATTATTTTGAGGTCCTTGAGTTGTGCCGCTATTGATTTTAAAACTCGGCTCTATTCATTTGATTCTTTGTGTCACTTCGTTGGATGACCGTCATGGTGGTGAGATCTTAGAACTCATTTTCCCGTATTATTTCTCCGGTGGCCTGCATCTAGTGTTTTTTCTTTGAGCTTAGCTTTGTTGTGCAAATCCACATTGCAGGTTCTAAAGTATCTCGTATCTCGATTATGTTACTTTGGTCATCCAATTCTTTGATCTCTCTGTAACTTTTTGAGCTCTGTGAGGATCTGTGAGTGGAATTATTGATCTCTCTGCCATTTTATTCTATGAATTTTGGCTCAGTTAATTAGAATCTCTCTCGGATAAGTTGCATTTGTATTTTCTTCGATTGCTTCTTGTCAAGGACGGATATTTTCCCGAGCTCAGATTTGGATTTTGAAACCTTGGTTGGAATTCAAGGTTGAGTTACATTCTTCATTGTATTCACTCTATTAGAGCTCTCTGAGCAAGATGGTTGTGGGTGTTTTCCGCCATAAGTGGTTATAGGTGAGCTAATTTTTCTCTTGTACACGTACACTTCTATTTTCATTTTTTTCCTTGGATATATCACTAAAACTCTTGAAAATATTTGTGGGTTATGTGATTTCTTGCTTCTAGTTGACTCCCGAGTTCAAAACTTCTCATGGGCATATGGATTTTTTTCTTCATCATTCGGTTGCTCAAAATTTTTGACCATTCGATTATAAATTGTGAGTTCTTGTCAGTTACTCTGATTTTGATATTTGCTAAATGAAGATCTATGCTTGAACTTTTGTATTTAGGTTTGTATTTTGTTTGTAATATTCTTCAAAAATCTGAATCATCTTTCATTTTATTGTTCTAAAAAATACTTCCTCTCCTAGATAGATATAGACCTATGCAAGAATGACACTTATGACACCCTTGTAGATTTGTCTTTATATAATAACCTTCATATATCTATTTCATGCATGATGCTTTAAGGTTTTAGGAGGCTTCCATGTATTCGTAATAGGGTTTGTCTTGGATGATACTTTGTGGCCCTTTGAAATTGTTGCTTAAGTGCTTTAATTGTTCTGCAACCATATAGACCCTTTGTTTTCTAAATGTATAATTTCCTTTATTTTGTTGAGCTTATTTCAACATTGAAATTGGGAATGATTGTTGTTGTTTGTCATTAGCTTAATCCTGAATAGAACTTGATATACATGCCAATGAAGATCTAAGCCTCTATTTTGGTTGTTCTATCCACTATGAAATATAATTATCTCTTGACTAATAGCCCTCCCTTCCATTTGAAAACTATAATGGTTTCATTCCTTGACTGTATTCTTGAGACTTCAAAAATATGTTCTTTGTTGAGTCACTTGAATGATTGACTATGAGAATATGTCATAATGGTTGTAGTCTTCTTAAAACATGCACCACTCTGTAATACTACGTACTTCGATCAAATTGAATGACGACATGTGCTTGGTCTAGGTGTAAAATTGGTCAAATTTGAATGGAATCATTATCGTGCATATATTTTTCTTTAGGATTCAAATTAGTAATGACGCACTTGCATTCAGTAACCATAAAGGTATCCATTGATTTACAATTTTAGCTTGATCTTGCAATCTTGTGCCAAGACAATGAGGCTCCATAGTTGTCATTTGTGTAATTTTGATCTTCTTTTGGTTCTTTTCCATCCTCATGAGAAATATGTACTTTCAGAAACTATTGCAACTCTTATTGTTCTTGGTCTTGTACTATGAGATACTCTTTTCTGTATCTATCTTTCATGTATCTTGTATGTGCTTTCTAGAAATTACAAGCAGTTCATCTGTTTTGATACTATTTTAGGCATAAGCCTTGATTCAGATGCTTGTTAAGATCTCTGTAACTTGTTTCTTTTACATAGATGCTTTATTTCCTTGATAGTAATATTTCGGCATGTTGGAAAATCTAAAATGTTGATTTTTCTTGGCAAATCCTGAAATATTTTTCCAAATTCTCTCTTCCACCCATTTCTAGCTATAGTAATTATATTTTCTGATTCGAATATTGAACATAACACTTCATGCTCAAAGTGGATTGGTAAAAATAAAAGGAGACATCATAGTTGTTTATCTTGATCATGGCATGCTTTACTACTTCTCTTTATCACTTACTTGATTTAAATAATTATTTTAAAGCATATGGTAGTTGAAAGCACCATGATGAAAGTTGTAAATGTTCATTTTACATTACAAAGCCCCGCCAATTTTTCCCATAATATTCTTTTTTCGTTCTGTTTCGCTTGTAACCCTTTCCTTCTAATAAACTTCAGCTTCTCAAAATATTATTCTTCTTCTTTAGTTGCAATCAAAACATGTGCTTCTATTGCTAGTCTCTTTTTGTTCTTTACTGTTCGATTTGAAGAAAATGTTGAGTTTCGCTTACATTAATTTTCTTTTAGCCTATACTTATGAATTGTCTATTTCTTCATAGTATGCAAGTACCTACACACTTAAGAAAAAATTTAAAAAATATTTAGGCTTTGGCCTCTCTTATGTCCATGTTTCTTCTTTTCTTTTCTCTTTCTTCTTTACGAGTAAGTAGAGCATGTATGCGATCGATATTCAAGTAAATTATATCTCATGTTTTGAAGAGATTCATATGCATGAACTAGGACAGTAATGAATATGAATTGATCCTTGAGCTCATAACTCGATGGTGCTTTTTGTTCTTTTCGGTATAGTGACTTCCACAAAGAAGATGAGAAAGGAGCAAAATTGCGAAGGAGCTACTCCAAACAATGAAGAAACCCCTAAGGAAATGATGGGTCCACTCATACTCATTATTTTATTTTTCATGCATGTTTACTTGTTGTCTCAATAGTTGTACTTTACTTTCTAGTTACATCCCACGGCTTGTGTGGGAACGTTCAAATTTCCTTATGAATAAAACATTGAATTTTGTGAATGAGTTATTTATTTTCTTTTCTCGTATTTCAACTTTCGTATGGATTGTATGATGAACTAATAAACTCAGTCATTTAATTTAATGTCTTAATCATGAAGGAAAGAAACATTAATGAGAACTCCTGTAACATTCGATGTCAATGAACTCGATTTCTGCAATATACACTTATGTGTGTTATCCCAAAACTCAACACTTCACCTATTCTACAATTCAATGTCTTCATAAAGACAACACAACCGTCCTTCTGGGACCTTGTGTTATTTTGCTGAAGGTATCATGAAATTATAGACTATACGATCTATTATGTTTTGTAACATCACACATAACTACTGATTTCACTTAATCATTAACTAATTCAGCAGTAACCAATAATATCAAAACTCCCTTAGCTTGGGTATACTTCACCAATGCCATTAATTGTAACGATGAAGTTTTGAGTTTCCCATTTTGTAGAAGTGCAAAAATTGTCAACATTTCTAGTGATCCTGCAGGAAAGTTTCCTACTAGCTTAAAGATCGGTGGATTACTCTTGTCCATTGGGCATGGAGTCCAAACATGTAACCAAAATTTTCCTAATCTAAAAGGTCCAACCCTTCGAAAATGGAACTAAAACTTGAAAAGGATCTGATAAACTAGATCACATGCACAAATGCACTTATTGAATTGAAAAACAATGCAATGTGTAGGGACTGCACTTATTGAAGGGAAATCCTACTCTAACAATCACTATAATATTTTCAATAACAGTGTTTGAGAAACATACCATTCATAGGAATGGGAAGTTTGTCTCCATTCATCTTCGAAAGATGAAAATAATTTTGTTCTTTGCAAATTGAAATCATGTAAGGGCCACTCCAGATTGTATAAAACTTTTTGTGTCTTCCTCTCTTTACACGATCAACATCCCACTTTAACACAATATCTCCTTCATTGAAGATTCTAAATTTGGCTTTGTCGTTAAAAGTCTTCTTCATTTGTTTATGATTCTTTTCCATATTCAAATGGGATCTATCTCTTATCTCTTGTAATTCCATTAACTCAGCATATCAAACCTGTAATGGTTCATTCTCAAGTAGCTCCATTTGATGCAGCAAGTCCAATGTGGGTAACTCAACTAAAATAGGAATTTTTGCTTCTTTTCCATTATCATTGAGTTCTAAATTTTACATCAGATGTCAAGCTCTTTGATTATCTTTGAGTTCTCTTATGATGATTCTTAAAATGTTCTTGTTAGTACTTTAAGCTAAGCCATTACCTTGCATGGATAATAATTAGATGAAGAACTTAGGTAAATTCCATGGTTGATGACTCAATCATTATCTTTGCAATAAGAAATGCTAAAGCATTATCTCGATATGATAGTTCTTTGGAACACCAAATCAGAGAATATACCTTCATAAAAGGATAGTATCGAAGCTTCATTAGCATTCTTTAAGGCTATTGCTTCAGATTCATCATGTTAAATAATGCAGGGCGGTTAAAATCCACTTATGTCCTTCTCGATTTAAGGTGGGTTTATCATGCCAATAAAATCAAGACCCCATTGCATAAAAGGATGATCAATTGAGATGGGTTGTAAAAGAAGTGAAGCTAAATGTTCTTTTCCAACAAAGAAAGCACATTTTTACACTTTCTCGATCCATTCAAAATAGTCTTTGAATATACTAGGCCAATAGTAACTAGCGTTCATAATTTTTAAGGCCGTAGTATGTGCCGATAAATGACCTCTTGGGTCCTTCATGGAATTCTCGACAATATTTATTGAATTTTGTCATAGTCAACACACCGTAGCAAGATTCCATTTACATCTTTTTTTAACAACACATTATCAATGAAGATATAAGGTCCGAATTGTAATCTGAAGTACCTTCATTTATTCTTGTTTATACCTTCCGGATAAGTGCCATGTTGTAGATAGTTAACCAAATCAGTCATCCATCTTGATTCTTGAATCTCATGAGTGAGCTCAAGCTACTGATTTCTGGTTGAACCATGATTTCTGATTGCTAATATGTAATTTCAGCATGTTGTTTTGAATCATCTGGTTCTGTAGCTTGCTGTTTTTCCATATCAGCAATTAGATGCTCACATAAGCCTTTCCCTTGAACCGTCTTAGCAACCTAGATATCAACATCATATTCCATGACCTTCGTTATCCAGTTTTCTCTTTTCTCATTCAATTCTTTATTTAGTAAGAATGCTTTCACACTTGGATGAGAAACAAGAACATGGATTTTATTGTTCGAAAGCATGTACTTGAAATTATTTAGTCCTCTAACTACTGAAAGTACTTGTTTTTCAAGGAATGTGTACCTTGTTTCATAATCATGTAAGATTTTTCTAAAGAAAGCAATAGGATGCTAAATATTATCACTCTGCAAGTGCATACATTATAAAATCTTTATTAAAATTTTGATTTTCAACAGTAGGAGCTTGAGAGATAGCTGATTTGATTTATTCAAATCCTTCTCTCCCTTCACTGGTCCAAGAGAAAATTTTCTCTTTCTTTAGCATAGTTGTGAGTGGTTTAACTAATGCTACAAAACTGAACAAAACTTCTAACAAAGTTGATTTTTCCTAGAAAACTCAGTAATGCCTTCTTATGATGAGGTAATGATAGATGTGATATGGCTTTGATCCTGAAAGGATCAATTACTAATCCTTACTTTAAAACAATATTACCAAGTAATTTACCTTGATGTATAGAAAAGATAGACTTAAGTGGATTCAATGATATCCCAAACTATCTCGCATAATCGAAAGGTCTGCCTTAGATGTATCAGGTGTTCTTTTCGATTTTTCGAGAAAATGGTAATGCCATCTAAATAAACCAAAATGCTTTTATTTAACAAGCTCCGGAAATCCATGTCCATTGCACGTTGAAATGTTACACCGACATTTGAAATACCAAAAGGCATCCTTTTCTAAGCATAAGTACCCCACTTGGTGGTAAAAGTTGTTTTGTACCAATCCTCTTCCCAGACTAAAATCTGATTGTATCCACTATAACCATCTAGGAGAGATAATCTATCTGCACCAGAAAATGTTCTTAAAATTTGATCCATATTTAGGAGTGGGTAATGATCTTTTAATGAATCTTTATTAAGATCTCTGAAATCTACACATAGTCTGATTTCACCATTCTTCTTCCTAACGAAACAAGATTGGCTACCCAACTTGAAAGCTTAAATGGAAAGATAATACCTGATTTAATCAACTTAGATAATTCATTTCTCATTAGAGAATCTATTTTGGGATTTACAGAGACTCTTTTCTATCTAACAGTTTAGAATTTAGATGCAACTCAATTATATGTTGTGCTAAACTCACATTAAATCATTTTAGGTCTTGGTATTTCCAAGCAAAAACATCTTTAAATTCCTTACGAAGATCAATAAATGACTATTTTTAAGTTAAGGAACATACCTTTCAAGAAACAACTTTTTCCCTTCATCAACTCGAGATCTTGTAGACACTCTATTCCCGTGGGAAGCCAAGCATTCCGAGTGAAACATTTTGGCACGCCCGGTGGGACCATTTTGGGTTTCTTTATTTCTTGCTTGCTTTCATATAGGGAGCATACTTGTTGTTTTACTCTTCTAAAGATATTCACAAGGCTTTGTATAATTTCGGTAAAAGAACTTGCTTTGCTTTTACATCTTGCATTAGTGAAAGTCATCTCTTTTGCTTCATCGAACATAATTTTCGATTTGGGTTTAAAACACGTGCATTGCATTCCTGCTTGCTGTTTTCAATTCTAGTGAACGTAGATTAAGTAACAGGTCGTACACATGGGGGTGATATCCATGGTATTGACAAGAAATTAATCTTACTTTCACTGCACAACACATACCGAATCACTTCACAATTAACTCAACAGCTCAAACATCCCCCCTTTTCCGTGGTATTCCTCCGCCCGATTGAGGTAACCTTATGAGCCAAAACAAACTGGACATTTCCCCTAAGTCTTTTGTTTAGGATTGACATCATTCCGCGTCTAAAGGCATAAGCCCACAATAATTAAAATTGACCCTAGGGTTAGTCTCTGGATTTGCGTGTGCATCTTGTTTGTTTTTCAGTTCTGTTTTCTCTGTTATACACTGTCTTCTGTGATTACCTTAGAACAATTTGATAAATATACTGAGCAAATCAGTAGCTTCTTATATTTTCTTATACCAGTCTTATTACACTGACATCGGTTACCTGACCGACGTCGGCTATAGTATAACCGACATCGGTTATCGAGACCGATATCTATTCTTATCTTTTCCAGCTTCTGAAAAACCAAAGAACCTACCAATTTTACCAGTTTGAGTTTGTTTCTGTTCTCCCGACGTGATTGAAACCCTCGCTTTGTGAACTCCTGTCCATGGTTGTTATCACTCGAAAGCAAGCCACCGCCATGGTTTCACATGCTTGCTCTGTTTCTTTGCCTGAATCACCCCCTTCACATTCTGTGGGGAATCCTACGGATACCAGCGAGGTTCCTAAAATTCCTGTGGGAGATAAGGACTTTGCCAAGTTTCTGGATGCTAATCCTAGTGCTGTACAATACTATTTGTCTCATGCCCCTGACCGTACGCCTGATGGTCAGCTCCTTGTTGGTATGCCTATTAGTATAGCTGCTCATTTAGCTCCCACTCCGCCTGATGACACCGCCTTGCTTCCCGCATCTTTAGCCCCATCTCCCAATCCGATGGCTTCAGAGGTTCATACGACACAGATTAGCTTTCCTTTGGTTAATCTTGGACCCCACATATCACTACCACCGACTGCCCCTACCTCATCTCTCTTGCAGACCGCTTCGTTCATGACTTGCTCTCTGCCACCTATCCACACGAGCTTTCCTTCTCAATCTCCGCCTACCTTTTCATTCCCATACAAGTATCCAGTCTCCTCAACATCCTATATGGGACATCCCTATTCGGTCGCCTCAACATATTCATCCTCCATACCTTATCAAAATTTAACCCCACCATTGTCTAGCGAAGGCCCTTGGCCCAATTTGCCTCCGTTTACACAACGCACCCTCATCTCATCCAACCACAAATTTCATCAAACAAATGATGGACAAAATGCATAATCTGGAGGCTTCTTTTGGAAGCCGTAGCGCCTTGACATAAGAGCAAGTTTTTCGAGCCTATTCACCCTTCTATCCCCTTCATTCATATCCTCCTCAATGGGAGTTGCCGAAATTTACTCATTTTAATAGCAAAGAGGATCCTCAACAACACTTGCGATCATTTAGACATGCTTGTTATTTGATTGCTCATGATGATGCCTTGTTACTTTCGCACCTTTCCCATGTCCTTATCAGACCCACCTTGAGTGGTACAAAGGCTTTAACCCAACACTCAATCTTCTCTTTTAACTAACTAGCCCAATCTTTCTTGGATCATTTCTCCATTAACATTGCCAAGAAAGTATCTATCACCGACCTTTATGCCATCCGACACCATTCGAGACGAATCTATCACAGATTTCGTTAGACGATGGCGTGGCCTTATCAACCAACTTACATATGCCTTGCCTCAAAGCTAAACTTATCAAACTTTTTACGCGGGCCTACGCTAAGCACATCTCTCCTACCCTCCAAATTCAAACTTTCCGTACATTTGATGAGGCCTTTACCATGTCTCGGAAATTAGATATTCGAGCCTTAGAAGAAGAGAAATTGCGGTTGCGCAACAAAACCCCAATTTTTGAACTCCAGATTCTACCAATAAGCCAAACACCACCCCTCCTCACGCATCCACTTCTTCAAATCAAAAGGAGCTGTCCATGCGGTGATGGTCAAATCTCAAACACCGTCTAATACCCCACCAAAACCACCTATAAGTACAAAGCCGAGCCCATCAATTACACTCCCTTAGGAGAAACTTATGGTGTCATCTTGGAAAAATTGCTCAAAGCCGAGCTATCACCTTGCCTCTGTTAAACCCCACTCCGGGTTTGATTCCACCAGCGCTATACCTTCCCTGTACAAAGAAAATGACTTCTGTAACTTTCACCGCATAAAAGGACATAGTCATGACAATCGCAAGATGTTGAAAAACATAGTGCGAAATGGTTGATTTGCAGTGATATAACCCTCGATAACCCTAATGCCCCTACCAACCGAAATCTGAAAATATTCAACAAACCATTCCCAAATCACTCTTCTAACAAGAATATAAACCAGATATCTTAGCCGAGGAAAGTGTTCATGAGATCCATGCGATCTTTGACTCCCGGCCAAAACCTCCTTCACCACCATCAAACCAATGCAGGGCCCGAACCTCCTTCACCACCATCAAACTACATAAATCATTCCTTTACCCATAAAGGAATTAACACCTGAACTTTTCTTCTCATCGACGAGTCTTCTTATACCACATCCCTACAAGATCAGAATGAATGCAGATGTTATCTAACTTATCTATTTCCCAAACGTATCCTCCTACCGCTCTTGCTTGCCTGACAAGAGGAAGGCTCGCCACTCCTTTTGTCATCCTTAGATGAGAAATCTCTTGCACCGACATCACCGAATTCTTTAACCATAACAGACCCTCTCAAACATGCCCTCCTGCCTATTAGTTCTTCATCGCCTAAATCTTTTCAACGACCAGTCGACCTCTTAACATCTATTGATACAGTGCCTCATCTACCCCCTGTATCACACCCACAGTGGACTGGAATCACAACCCGTCTTTCTTCCGTACAAAATTTACAATTCACGCCTGAAGACTGTTATTCTCCAGAAGATAGACGAGTCCTATGGGAACGTTTGAGTACCCCCTATTCTACTCAAATGCAGATGACCGATCCAGATACCTCTACCATATACCCGAAGTGTTTACAGAAACTCAAAATGCCTATGTCCTCATCTTCATCCCCCGAATCTCTACCAAGTATCGCATCCACCTCTATTAACCTAACCAAATCTTCCCCTACACTTGGGACCTCACCAATACCCAGCCTAACACACCCGCCTAAGTGACTAGATTTATCCAAAAATAAAGCCACCTCGCCACTTAGGAGACAAACTCCATCCATGCCTCTATCACAATCAAAACCATCATCATCACACCTACCTTCCATATTGGGACCTCATCCCTCCACCTTGCATCAATATATCATACCTCCCGTTTTCTTCAAAACAACCTCGCTTCCTACACCCATACAAAGATCAAAGGTTATATCAATGTTGTCACCCCACGTATCCTATCCACCCATCAACCCTAAACAAACTCCATCATCAAAGGATTCATTTTCTGTCACTCCCCTTTCTCCGTGGTTGTTCCCATTTACCACGTCATCACGTAACCTCATCGTCTAACCAAATTTGAACGTAGCTCCTGCGCCAAAGAAACCACGTTTAGTGAAAACCACGTGTCAACACCCTTGGCTAAACCACCACCCGTGCACGAACCAACCATGCCCAAACATTACCAAAACCCACACAACCAATGCCCTCATCCTCCTCCGATTTTGACCCACTCAAAGGATCTTACGCAAAAATACTTGCTATGTTGGTGGAGAATGGGACCGTTTCCCTACCCCCACTTAGACCTTATGACCCATCTAAACCTCGACCTATAGGTTATGATGAGTCTAAAATCAGTGCTTATCACCGCACACCACAACATGATGTGGAGGGATGCAAAGCTTTAAAACCATCCTTCGTCAGTCACCTCTCTCGGATAGAAAGGTTAAGAAAGACAACTTACGAAGGGAGAGACCTTTAGCTTCAACTCCCTCTCCTATACCATCCGTCCTGCCTCACCAAGATCTATCATTATTACGACCCCACCTCTTGAAGACCATGATTTATCCCAACCATCTTCCTCATCTCAGGTCTACGAGATTAATATGATTAGTGTTGCTACTCGAGCGCAGAAAAACAACGAGAAAGCAAAAGAAAGCACACCTGCGTCCTCTCTTTCTCCTTCCACCATCCCGATCGCACCACCACCCAAAGTGGTTGTTCGTGGACCCACTTACCCCGTCTCTAATGGAGTTTCCCATCGAGCCATGATCAAACAGCTTCACCAATCACCCGTAAAAATGACACTTTATGATCTAATTCAGACTTCTGAATCTCATCGACAAGCTCTCGTTGAAATTCTTCAAGGGATCGAGGTCTTACCTAATGAAACCCTGCCTGTTACCTCCATTCTTACACCCAATCACGTTGCTTCTCTCACCAAACAATCCACTACCCCAACTTCTTCTGTCTCTGTACAACAAGCTGCTGCAGTCAGTTTCTCCGAAGACAAAATTGTTGACTTTGGTACAGAAGATCCTGACCCTGCTCTTTTCATCTCAGCTTACGTCCGGGACATTCAGGTACGTCGTGTTATGATTGACGGGGGTGCTAGCCTAAACATCATCTCTTCAAAAGCCTTCCAACAAATGAATATCCCTTCTAGCTACATGTGTGCCAATCCCATCATGTTGCGGTCATTCAATGATGCTATTACCTCTACATTAGGCACCGTGATCCTTAACATTCGTGTAGGACCACGTACTTTACCTGAAATCTTCTATATCCTTGAGGGAGAGTTCCAATACAATATATTGCTAGGTCGGCCTTGGATCCGGGCTATGGGATGCGTTCCCTCAACCTTACATAGATGCATAAAATTTGAATACGAGAGGAAGTCCTACACCGTAAAGTTGATCCTCCCCCTTTAAAACCTGCGAATATGATATACCGCCTAATGATGTGCTTGTACCAATAAAGACACCCATTCATTCAACCCAACCATCCTCTTCAAATGTACCTCAACCATCCACCTCAACCGCACCTACACCTTCAAATGAAACCACCGCCGCAAAACCACTTCCCTTCCCCGCAGCCTAATATCCCAACCGCAGACCCTTAGTAGATGCTTTTCAACGCCTTACGTTGGGGAGTATCGTCTATATAACGTTAGTTCTTTCCATACCCCACGAGTACGGATAGGTGCATGCACATCCTACCTATGATCGCGTGTGGGGAAGTAATCCCTACGGACCACCTCGCCGCGCACTAACCTAACATATGGGGGTGTCGACGCATCTTCCGTTTCCCCAGAGCCCCCTCTTGGTGTGGTTCCTTTCCAATCTGATTTTCAATACACGACAAATCGTCGTTTCGCCCTCACCTTCTTGACTCATTTGTGCTTGGAAAGGCATTGGTTTTGGTCTTTATGAACAAGGCCGACATACAATCATCCCCGCAACTACGTATGCAATGACAATGATTGTAGTGGGCTCGGATTTTCGGGAACACTTACAACGAAGGAACCTCGTGTCGGTTGTCTTCTAGAAGACAACGATGTCACCCTACCGAACCATCATCACCTTTTTGCCTTTGTCACCTGCAGTCGATAGATCCTGAATCTATCCCTCCTAACTTTTTTTTTTTCATAAATGCTATCTTCCTAGGTCCTCTCACTTATCAACGCGATAATGAGGACACCTCTTCTATCCCCCTTCTGTATCCAGACATGATTGAAGAGGACTCACCTTCAATTAACGTTGTTGAATGCCAGGATGATGACTCCATCCTCACTTACCTTGGCGCGGATGACTCTTATATTCAACGCGCCTTACCATCTGAAACTCAAACCATGCTGAATGAATCTACTATTGAAATCAACATCCACATGGAGGAGGATCCTCACATTGTGAAGATCGGACAATCCCTTAACGCATCAGAACAAGTCGCCTTTACTACCTTTCTCCGTGCTCATGAACCAAGCTTTCGCTTGTCTCTACTGCGACATGCCAGGAATTGATCCTGACATTGCCGTCCATAACATTACACTGAAACCCGATTCCAAACCAATTAAACAGAAATTGAGAAAAATGCATCCACGCATTGCCCTCTTGGTCAAAGAGGAGCTTCAACGACTTCTTTCTATTTCCTTCATTCTACCTATTGACTATCCTCAATGGATTTCTAACATCGTACCTATCACTAAAGCGACGGGGGGACTTCGGATATGCACGGATTTCTGGGATCTCAACCTCGCTTGCCCTAAGGATGACTTCCCCCTACCTAGTATTGACCAACTTGTTGATCTCACTGCAGGCCATGAGATGCTCTCTCTCATGGATGGCTTTTCAGGATACAACCAAATTTTGGTTGCACCCGCCGATCAACATAAAACTGCCTTCATAACTCCTTGGGGAACCTTCTGTTACCGTGTAATGCCATTTGGCCTTAAGAATGCTGGTGCAACCTATCAGCGGGCTATGACCTACATTTTTCAAGACATTATTCACATTATCCTTGAAGATTACGTCAATGATCTTCGGGCAAATCTAAACATCGCAGTGAACATCTCGATGTTTTAATCATTGTTTTTATCACTGTTACAATATTCTCATGTCTGTCTTCAACCAAAGAAATGTGTCTTTGGTGTCCTTTTGGGAAAACTTCTCGGCTTTATTGTCTCTCTCATGTGGCATTCGGGTTGACCCATCTAAAGTCAAAGCTATTCTAGAAATGCCCCCACCTACCAATCTTAAACAATTGCGTAGTTTACAAGGTAAGCTCCAATCTATCCAACGTTTCATCTCCCAACTCTGGATCGATGTCAACCTTTCCATCACCTCCTTAAAAAGACATTGACTTTCAATGGAGTGAAGAGTTCCACCAAGCCTTTGAGGCTCTCAAAGCTTATCTCTTACTGACCACCCGTGCTTATCCCACCCGGACGATCCCTTTCTACCTTTATCTTTCCACCACCGACCATGCCGTAGGGGCCATGCTTGCACATTGTGACTCGAGAATCGAGAACAAGCCGTTTATTATATAAGTCGTACTTTGGTGGACTATGAGACTAGGTATACACATGTAGAAAAGTTGTGCCTAGCCCTATCATTCGTGGGCTGACGAACTCCGACACTACCTTCTACGAATCACAAAACTTTCGTCATCACTAACACGGACCCCATCCATTACATGTATGTCAAACCTCATCTAAACCAACGCACGCGGATGGCTCATGCTCCTCGCCGACCTCGACCTTGAGTTTGTCCACCAAAAATCAATCAAAGGACAAACCATCGCAGACCAACTTGCGGAAGCGCCTTTACTAGGGAACAATTTACCAATTTTACATTCCCACGAACTCATCGCCACTCTTTCACTCGGGGAGGAGTCGTATCCAATGACCCTCTTCTTCGATGGATCCAAATGCCGGTGCGGGCGGAGGAGCCGGCGTTGTTCTCATTCCTCTCGATCTTTGAGCCTATGCCTCTCTCATTCCGACTTGATTTCCCTTGCACTAATAATACAAATGGAATACGAGGCCCTTGTTCTGGGTCTCCCAAGTTGCGTTACACTTAGGTATCAAATCTATCAATATTTTTGGCGACTCTCGATTGGTAGTCAATCAAGTTATGGGCATCTACCAATGCAAAATGAGGAACTTCAAAAGTACAAACACTACATGGATTCACTTCTAGCCTTATTTACTCGCTATTCTATCCAAACCATTCCCCGCTCCACTAACAAATTCGCGGATACTATGGCTTGCTTAGCCTCGCAAATTCGGCTTCATCAACTGACTCTGACATTTTCGTCTTGGTACAACAACTCTTTGCCCCATCTTATTCAAATCGCTTGTTTGTGACGATAAATAATGTGTCTGGCTGATTCGCGGGGATACAGTATCACCAATTTCACGACTACCTTACAACCTCTATTCTCCCATCTGACCTTACTAGTACCAGCAAACGCGTGTTTCTTAAACGTGTTTCTCGTTATGTCGTTATGGGGGGACTCCTTTATAAACGTGGCTTTGATGGCATCCTCCTTCGATGTCTCATCGGTGCAGAGGTCACCCATACCATCCAACAAGTCCATGACGGTATTTTTGGGAGACATTTTAGCGGCCTTGTCGTGGCCAAACAAATCCTTCGCCTAGGTTATTATTGGCCTACTCTCAATAACGATTGCTATGAATATGTTAAGCGTTGTGTTATGTGTCAACAACATGCCAACCTTCAACATACTCCTAGCCACCTACTATAGGTCACCCGAGATCTTTGGCCTTTCTCACAATGGGGTTTAGACCTTATTGGTGAGATTCATCCATCCTCTTCGCAACGTCACCGATGGATTATCACAGCAACCGAATATTACACAAAATGGGTGGAGGCTATTCCACTTATTTCAACTAAAAAGGAAAAAAATTGTAGAGTTCATTAACCACCACATTATCTGCTGCGTTTTGGTGTTCCTCATCGCCGATAACGAGATAATGGAAAATCTTTCAAAATCAAGTTGTTGTAGGACCTTTGCTGCGACAACTTTGGTATCAAACTCAACTTCTCATCACCCTACTATCCACAAGCAAATGGACAAGTTGAATCCTCTAATAAAACCCTAACCAAAATCCTCATGAAAGTTGTCAATGAATCCGGAAGAAATTGGCATGATCACATCCCCTTTGCCCTTTGGGCTTATCGTACTAGCATTCGTACCTCCACTAATGCCACACCTTTTTCTTTGGTATATGGTACCGAGGCTGTCCTACCTCTCGAAGTACAAATACCCTCCCTTAGAATATCTCTTCAGGATATTCTCACCAACGATGATTTCCGCCAAGAGCGGTTAGCCCAATTGGAGCTTCTTGACGAGCGTCGTCTTACAGCTCTTGATCACCTCCAAATCTATCAAAAACGTATCAAGCGTGCTTATGATAAGCGACTTCATGAGCGTACCTTTAAGGTTGGTGATCTTGTCCTCAAAGAGAATCAACATGTAAACAAACTAGAAAAGAGCAGACGTGGAAAATTTGCTCCTAATTGGATTGAGCCTTATATAATCACTCACACTTATGGATCGTGCACTTATCATTTAGCTTCGCTTAATGGTAAACCTAAGCTTCGAACCCTTAATGCCTTGCATCTTCGACCATTCTACTATTGAATTTAGTGTTATATCACTTCTTATCTACCTGCCGCTCATCCCTTGAGCTCACTTACCACCACATACACTTTGTTTCCTACACCTCATAATAAAAATCAAGCTCACATAGTTTGATTCTCACTTCACCTCAATGCAATGCCTTCCTTTTAGTCTAGTCCATGACTTCAACGTATTAAAATAAGCCGTATTCTTATGGGATTTTCTTGAGTCAAACTTCCTACAAAAACTAGATGCTTCACGTCAAAAGGACATCTAGCTATCTACCTTATATATAGATTTGCTCCCTCGAAGGACAAATTTATATGCCAAACTATTGCTTTCTTTATTATATATGAGTCTGCTCCCCAGAAGGATAGCTATGCACTAAAATCATATCTCTACTACTATAAATAGATTGCTCCCTCGAAGGACAATTATACACAATCACCTTTATCGAAGCTTCTCGCATTGATCAGCTTTGTGAAGACCTCAAGAATAGTACAATCAATATCCCTTGTAGACTTCTCACATCGATTAGTCTATATTCAAAAATAAAAGCCTCATTCAAAAGAACTTTTGAGTCATGGACTTTTCTATTTAGGGTAGGTTCTCTTTCATTAGAACACTCGCTTTGTAACAAGTTCTCTCAGTACTCGCTTATATCATCTACCTCACCTCACCATTTGTTTCAACTCAAGGGGACGCGACGTATACCCGATATATTGTGATCATACAACTCTTTTCACCTATTGACTTCTCTTCATGCATGGTACCTAGGGCTTCAAGCTCGTTCTACGTTGTGTGGTTTGTTTAGCTCTTTTCACCTACGGAGCACTCTTTCCTCTTTGCCTCGCATCTAGGATTGTGTGTTGATCTTAATCGGGACATGGTTCCTTCTACTTGGGTAGGCTAACTTTCGCTTCCTTATACCTTTTACAACATCACCAATTCATTACCAACACCAACAACCTTACCTTACCAATATTAATATCAATATTTTTACCAACCAACCAATTACCTAAACCGTACTCAAATTGCCTAAATTCACCTCTCTCTCGGTCCTAAGGAGAACTACATCGGTCTGAGGCCCCTCCTTGCTTTATGCAATGGGCTATGTAGGCAGCACTTCGGAGACATGGGGTCCGCCAAGGTTAGCTCGACCATCCCTACCATAACCTATCATGTGTGGTAAATATAAATATTTTTGTGTATTTCTATTTAATCACATTCCTCTTTATCCTTTTTCAAAACACCAAAAATCACAACGCAAAAACATTCTTATTATTATCATAACTCAAATCAACATACATATTCGGTTTTATTTAGATGTTAAACAAATACGTCTTCTCTATCATCGACACGCAGTCGGCATCCTTATTTATTCTTATACCTCGATAACATTTACTTAGACCCCACGACTCATCCCGACCAGGAGATGATCGTGATTGTCGACGCCTCTCGTCGGGCCTCTCTGTCCTCAAAGGTACCACGGCTATTGGTACCGCCACCGATCTACCAATCTCTCCTGTAACATATGAATACGCCCTCTCGCATGGAGGAATCCAGCCTCTAGTCTCGAAAATGCTCGTGACTCAACCGCTAACAATCCTCTTGTCTTATTCATCTGCGTTTGAGTGATGAACTAAACTCTGCAGACAATCTCTCTTTCTTTGTAATCACAGCTATGTCGTGGTGATCACGTACACCTCGTAGCTCTGCTTACCCACCATAACCTATAGGCCTCTATCGTTCCTGCATCCATTACCTCGCGATCGGCCGCTATCTCCTTTGGCCCTTCTGGAGGTGTTGGCGGGGAGGTGAGAATGCTGCCTCGGCATCAATCCTCATATATGGTCTATAAGCCGGGGTATATCCTGCACAACTCCAAATTGTCGCCACACGCGATCTAGAGGAATCCTCTCATACTCACTGGCATCCGTGCCTGCGATCCACCTCAATCGCTCTACACCCCTCAACTCCTCAGCTATGTTCTCTGTTACCATATAGTTCCCGTAAGGCCTCCAACAGATATCCGCAATCGTCATCCTCTCCCATACCTACCTGTAATACTCAATGTCACCCGTCACGACATGGGATCTTGCCTCTTGTTCGACGACGCATCGTCCAATCCCAACCTCGTGCTCGGTCTCTCTCGATCGATGGGTTGGCCTATTGGTCACACACAAACAATGTGCTCATAGGCCCAACAGGTAATAAGTATGAACAATCCAGTGTCGTCCTGTGATTTCACCTACAAGCCCATAAACCCCGTATAACTCCGCCAAATATGCAGTGCCCATGTAAAAGTCATGTTCCTTTCTATCATCTCCCAAATAACACACATCAATGCCTTTAGAAATCTTCCCCATCCGCCCTCATGAATGCATAATACCCTACCGCTATCATTAATATCAACTGCTAAGCTTGTCTCCTCGGGTGTGCTTTGCATACATTATCCCATATGTGAATGTTAAACTTATTTGTGTCAAATCTCGTGCGTATGGACCAAATACTGCTGTTATCACTTCCCGCGCCATGCTAGGTAATGCCTGATATACTGGTTTTCCTATAATAGGGAGTCTCAAAATACGGAACACATCTTCCAATGTTACTGTCATCTCCCCTGTTGGCGGATAGAAGGTATTCTTCTCTCGGATTCCATCTTTCAATCAACGCTGCAACATACATAGCATGGTTATGTGTGATTCGTGAATAATAACGGATTCCACTTAACCCCAAACGATTTATCAATGTCCATTCAAATTGGTGTTACATCCGCTCGGATTCGTGACAACACTGGTACACTATCATTCATCATCGACTCGCCTCTGCTGCATAAGTCACAACAACAAATAACCATTCAATCCATCGAATCCCTAAAGGTTTTTTTTTCTCACATTCTCGAAATTCCTCTAGTAAGATTATCGGTTATAAATAACATATCTTTGGTTCATGAACGATACCGAGCTATCTCTAACCACTATCGGTCCTTTGTCACAATTACATACACCTTGCCTAAACAACCACCTACGACAATAAATTGATCGTTTATTCCTCTCTCGTATATACAAACATACCCGAAACCCCGATTACCTACCCCATAACACTCACCTCACCTATAACCCTTGCTATCACGTTTTCTTTCTCATATCTACCCACTTAATCTCCCTCCTCCTATTCATAAAATATGCAAACACCAAATTACAACCAAACCGTTTACCTCTTGGGCTGCAGCAGCTTGCAGGTGGAACTTGTCTTCCTCTCGTCCATGCCTACTCGGATGTTTCTCCTCATTCACCATGCTCACCACCCTCTTCAAATATAGCTTGGATTTACTGTCTTCTTGATCTCAGCCCCACAATCACGTTACTGTCTCTTTCTTCCTTATCACTCAAATCTCTCATGCAATTACTTGTCTCAAATCGTTAAAACAGCCGCATTCAAGTATTTAACATCTTGCATGCCTCTCAAAATAAGAACTTGATTTGCCACCTACGCTTTTCTATTTTTAGAAAAATCTCATTTTGGAATAACCGTATCGGTTACCTAACCGATATCGAGTCTATACTATACCGACATCGGTTAGCTAACCAACGTTGGTCACATACCCACCTTTTTCAAAACATAGTCCTTTTGTTTATTTTTATCTAATTTTTGGAGGCGCCCGCCTCTTTTTCCTACGCATACCAACACCGATAGCTATAATCTTTTCATCAAATCCACATCTCATTACGATTTCATCCATATCATCTATCTACATTACCAAAACAAACAAATCATCAACAAACGATATCAAAACCATTAATCTATATACCATTTGGATCCAACTTAACACTACATACATACATTTTCATAAAATCGCGACAAAACATACAACATTTCATAATACAACATGTCAATTAAACTCATCATTTATATCTACATACATCCCATCAACAAAAGACATCAACATCATTAATATATAACACCATGTAAATCCAACTCATCATACATCAAATATCACAAACCATCGACAAAACATTTAACGCATTTTTAAACACAGCATGTGGATCAAAACATCATATCTATATATATATACAAGGTTTCAAATATACAATGTGCCTCTGCATTGGGGCCTCTATGATCTCATAATACAAAGCCGCGCACAGTGCCGCAATAACCGTCAAAAACCTTAACACGGCTTGCAGGCGGTCTCTCATATCAAAATGACTCGGCTCGCAGGTCGGTATCAGACAACCCGTACTTTCAGCTTCGCAGTGGTATAATAAATAAATGAATGAATAAATGAATAATATGTAGGCACGCAAGTCTCTATCAACACAACGGTTCGACCGGTGCCCATGTCCAATATACAAAAAGTGCGGGACCCTCGGCTCTCTCCCACCTCCCTTTGCTGTCTTCCTGCTGGTGTCTGTCTTGCCTCTCGCCTCCTGCTGTGACGGACCCACTAGCCGTGGCTGCGCACTCTCCCCGAGACCTCGGCTCAGAGGTCTCTCGCTCTATGTGCCGCATATGGTGATAATCAGCCCGGTACCATCAAGAATATCTTGATAATATCGGGCTTCCGCTCTAGCCTCCATATAACAATCCCGAGCCACCGTAGGTCTTGGGCTGGTCCCCCTCACTCCTACTACCAAGTGCCCCCAGCAGGGTGTGCCGCGCTGTGCTGTCTTCTTGGTGTCGGTGGGTGCTTTGTGGCTATGGTGGTACTGTATTGGTAGTGCACGTGCTGTCTTGCGGTGCCATCGATGATAGTGCTACGGCCGGCCTGCTCGTGCTGTGCACGATCGTGCTGTGCACTCGAGCCTAGGCTAGCTACCCTCTGTAAATGCCTATTCGTGCACATGCATGCAGCAGCCTGCTACTGTAATAGCTGCTTGCACTCCGACCCCCGAGCTGATCTCGCTCTCGCTATCACCATTGCCAAGTCTGGGCTGCAGGCAGTGCTGTACTACCTCGCTGCTTCGACCTCGACTCCCACCAAACCATATATGCTCCCGTGCATACCAAGCATCATCTACGGTGTCATCTGCTAGGCCTTTCAAAGAACCCAATACTGGATCCATGGGCAGTGGTGCGGCGGGGGCCCTCTACATCATCCCTCCAGATGCGAGGAAGCGAGGGGCTCATCCTGCCGTAGCCCCATCTCGCTCGCGTGCCCTCTCTAGGGTATCCTCTCATACTCTCCCGGCCTCCGTCCTACTATCCCGTAATGTGTACTGGATCCACTGCAATCGCCTCCTGGGCTCCTCCATGGGGTGATGACCTTTATACGGTCTCCATACAATATCTCGCCGCTATCATGCCCTCTAATAAATGCCTGTAATAAGCGACATCCCGCCTCGCAAGAACTGCTCGTGGGTGGCCCGACCCCCAACCACCTCTCGAAAGTCGTATCTATATATGACTTGTGGCCTGAGTGCTGGGGTAATCCTCTTGTCTAATGCATATGATGTGCTCATATGCCCAACAATGAAGCAAAATGTCAAAAAATCCCAAATCGCCTCATCCGACGATAGCCCCACGACTCTTCTATAATAATCACACTGTATACTGGTGCCCAAGCATAACATGTGTGCTCCTCCGCCATCTCATGTAACACCCCCATCAACGCCCGTGGTGGAAAGAAGCCTCCATTTGAGTCTCTGGAGGGCGAAGCGGGTGATCCGATCATCATCAACACGGCAAGCCGTGTCTCATGTCGTGCGCACGGTACATATCCCCATACCCGATACTCGCGGGCGTGATATGTCAATAGTGCGGGCCGCATCCCCAAAAACAGTAGGATGCTGTCCATGGTCAAGTCTCTCTGCATCCACCGAAAGATCGCCTCTCCATCGATAGGTAATCGAAGGATGCAATACACATCCTCCAATGTGATGGTCATCTCTCCGGTCGGGAGATGGAACACATTAGTTGCTGGGATCCCATCTCTTGATGAGGGCAACCATCAAACTATGATTTTTGTCGATCGCTCAGTATCGGGCCGACTCCGCCAAGTCCCACCTCGCGCATGATAGCCTAGTGTCTGCGGACACATGTGGTCGCATCCGGCTTAACAGGGGGCATCTCGCATCGTGATCGTCGGCCGACGTGCTGCAAAACTAACCCACTACATTAGCCCTACTCTTTATCACAACATCTACTTTACCCTCTATACCCACTTTTATCCCCCCGACCACACCCCGACTCTCTAACACACCCCTCTACCCACCTATCTTCTACAATATCCCCCTCCCTCTTCACACCCAAACAAACAACCCACATCATACTACCACGAAACCGAAACGATACCCAAACAACCAAATCCAACAATCGACACAACTTAAATCATACCAAAACACCCCTACCCCATCCCAAAACCATACTCACAACACCTAAACCACAACCAACAATTCAACACCAAAACATAACCCAAACCAACCAAAATAACTACAAATCACTACGAACCTAGTTCGGTCACCCATAACCGACCCCGGTCTCCTCTCCACCGACGCCGGTCAACTACCGACCGACACCGGTCACCACTGATCAACCCTGCCCCTAGATTTTCTGGACCGATGCCGGTCGCTTAGTGACCGACATCGGTCGCTGTAAAAATTACCGAGCCGAACCCGCGCGGCTACCCAATTCATTTTTTTTTTCCTATTTCTCCCTACATACCCACCCAAACAACCTAAAAACCTACCCACCCAACTTGCCTTGCCTTGGCCTATTTAGCCTATCTACCCATTCCTCTTTTCATATAACTTCCATTTATTCATTATTTTCTCCAAATCTAAGATTCCTACCCAAATCCCAAATACAACATAATACCATTAAATTCACATAATGAAGGGTTTCGAACCTACCGGTACGACGACACGTCGTCGTGGTGGGATAGGTGGTGGTGGTCCAGCTGGTCCAGCACCTCCTGCTCCTCCTGGCTGTGCCATGGCTCAAACTCTACTTTGCTGGGTCCTCTACCAATCAACTGCTGCCTGCTACTCACTCGGGCCCACCAATCAACTCACTTCTCCACTCAACTAGTGCCACCTCAGCCAACAAATGCACCAATATCACTATTCCACCTCAGACACCCCAAATCGGTTTTCAAATTAGAAATGTGACAATGACAGGCCGTATTTTTCTTTTTATAGGTTTTTAACATAGAACCGACACCGGTCAAATCATGCCCTAAGGAACCGGCATCGGTTACCTAACCGGTACCGGTCATAGCTAACCGATATCGGTTTTGTCTTTATTCACCCAACTTTCTGCCCCTATTTACTAATCGCCCTTTCTCCCAACATCACCTATATCCACCTTTGCTGAACACCATTTGTTCACCTATCCGGCCCGACCCAAGGCCTCACCCTAACCATTTGGCCCGACCCAAGGCCGCCACCCAACAACTTGGCCCGACCCAAGGCCTCAACCTACCTATCCAGCCTGACCCAAGGCCTCACCCTAACCATTTGGCCCGACCCAAGGCCTCAACCTACCTATCCGGCCCGACCCAAGGCCTCACCCTAACCATCCGGCCCGACCCAAGGCCTCAACCTACCTATCCGGCCCGACCCAAAGCCTCACCCTAACCATCCGGCCCGACCCCAGGCCTCACCCTACCCATCCGGCCCGACCCAAGGCCGTAACCCAACAACTTGGCCCGACCCACGGCCGTATCACTTCAATACCTTACCCAACATCAACAACATACATTTTTATCCACCCATCATGTAGCTTTTTGTTCCATCGAGCTCACCTGTTCGTGTTTTAGCATGATTAGGGTCCCTGACTTGATCTGTCGACCAACTTTGCCTAGACCTAGACCGTGACGTTTATCTCAACCAAACCAACCATTTGGTACTGCCGAACATGCCTAAACGTTCCTCACTTTACCTTACCCGTTATATACCCTATCACCCTTGTTTGGATAAACTATCGACCTTTGCCTATGCATTGCTGGTTTGCTCGTCAAATCATGTACCCTAGTCGCACTATTGCATTTCAACGTCGTCCCACTTCCTTGGACTTACCCCACCTTTTCCCCATCATCTCTACACCATTTACCCTTTATCAACCCTATCCCTGATTTCAAGTTCTCTCAATCTGTGATAGATTTGAGGGGGATTACCTATACCCTTAACAGGAGAAACCACTTCATATTATTGTCCGTGCAGCTTTACAAAACAAGCTACATGACAATAAGGGGCTAATGTAGACACCAAATTTGTGTCTTACGACCCCTTGTGACCCGCATCTCATTTCGCAACCTAACCTCATCACCTAAACCTTACACAATTATTTATTAATTACCTTGTAATTGATAAATCCACATCACCTTACCTGCCACCTCATTTTGCCACCTCATCATGACCTAGTCCTAACCCTAAACTAACCTAATTAAGACCTATAACTTGGTCCACACCTACACCCATGACTAATGACCCTTTCGCACTCCAAAACCGACCTTCTAGTCACTTGACCAAGCCTCGCAACTAATCTCTAGGGAGAAAAGCGGGGAAAGTGGGCTATTTTACTAAAAATAGCCTCGCTTTTTTCCTTACCGATACAGGTTCCTACTCGACCGCCGTCGGTTACGTAACCGCCATCGGTTCCCTGTAAATGGGCTCCCCAAACCAAAAACAGAGGTCGAAGGATTTTTGGATCGAGAGAGAGCATCAGGAGCGATCAAGAGAATCCGGATCTTTACTTGGCTGAGCAGAGACAAGTGAAGAGACAAGAAGAGTTTGCAGCAAAGGAGATCAAGCCCAAGACTGCAACTAGATACCAGAGCCCTGTGATACTCAGCTGATCATCGGGAGGGAGATATCTCATCTTCTGTGTGTCAGGCCATCCTACCTCAGTTCTGCCTTTGTCATCAGAGTTCTTGGACCTGCATCTTCGTCAATAACTAGTAAGTTACATCTTGCATGTCCTTTTAATAATACTTCTTAGACTTTTGAATCACAGTCCTCACAAATCCATTCCTAGATCCACTACCCGGCAACATATTGCATCTAACTATCCTTCATTTACTTCTCATCACCTCATTACCTAATATCACCCATATACTAGCCTTACAAACAACACAACTACCCTACAACAACAACCACCCCACAACACAACTAACCCACGGATCCTGAGACCTACCGATATCGGTTATCAGTAACCGACATCGGTTATTGTGGTTCAAAACCAGAAATCAGCCTTTCCCCTACCTGTTTCAACAAAGCAACTTAATTGATATTTTACAGTCTTTGGTGTTAATTCATATTAGCAGGGAAACTGACCACCTTCGAAAGGAAGTTTTATATTTCCTGGGCCCAAGGCAGTTTCCTCATTTATTGTCTAATCAAAATCTTGTGGTCTTGTGTTCTTATTTGCAGGTAGTCCTTCCAAGACAAAAAGGAGTTCTTCGCAGTCAGCCTGATCTTTCTCTACGGTACGCGCACACCATCTCGACATTCAACAGGTATTCCTCCTAGCCCTAACCCTTATCTGTTTCTAAAAGGAATGAAAGGATAGAAGCAACTCTATTCCCGTGGCTTTAAACATTCCAAGCGAAACAGATCTATTTGTAATAATCGGTGTGGGTTGACATATTAGTCTTGACCTTTCTTAACTAATCATCAATGTTGAATATGTCTTCCAATGTGACCAAACCTCGAGGTAGTTTATTTGTCTTCAATCAATAATATGGTCACCATATACGTTATGTAATTTATCTTGATTAAGTGCGTAAAACTCAACTTCTTGTTGCGAAAACCTGCAAATTGATCATCACTTTCAAAAACTTTCCAATTTGAATCATTATTAGGTATTGAGGGCCATACAATTATATTTATATGAGGCTGGATTTTTCTATTTTCAATCTATTCAAGCACTTCAAAACTAGCACCAACCGCTGCAAGTCTATCCGCATGCTTATTTTCAGCTCTTGGGATAGATTGAATTTTAATAAAGATCGAAACCATCCATTAATTAAAACCCTATGTCTCGTAAGAATTCATTAATGGATTCTTACAAACATCAAAATTTCTTACTTGATTGATAACTAACTTTAATCACCAAAAATCAGAAGATGTCGATACCTCTCTTTCGGCCGAAAGCAAGCCATGAATTAAAGCTTTGTATTCAGCTACATTGCAAGTGCATGAAAATTAGAGACTCAAATCTAAGAAATACCTTTCGTTCGTTGGGGAAGTGAGCATCAAACCTATTCTCAGTGTCCCTTCTTAATCTTAGCTCCATCGAAATGAAGCTTCCAAATCCCTTCTACTGAATCTTCTCGTTTGAATGACAAAGAAGCGAAGTGGTGTATTTTCTTCATACATACAATACACACCAAATAGGTGTTCTTCAACTTCCTTAAAAGGATCATGAGTATGTTTTTCCGCTATCTTTTCATCCATAAACATGTTAGAAACACCATATAATGATGAAACCTGAGCTACCTCATCAAAGTCAGACTGATCTAAGGATAAATAATTAGCCACCGCATTTGGAGAGTGAGGCTCAATATGAAATCTAGCCAATGGTTCTGAATTGATAGTAAATTTGGTGCCGTAATGAGTAGTGAAAACCAAGAAGGACCAATCTGAAGAGAGATAACCTCTTATTTTTGTTGTGAAGTCTCTAGATAAGCATAAAGCAAAGTATGAAGGCAAATCCACAACAAGAAACATCTTACGAGAATAGAAACATTTGGGAAAGCATGTAACATCGCCTCTAAATTTTTGATTACACCAACTATATTGGTTGCGGTTCCATCAAGTCAGTAAGACACTCCTTTCTATAGGCTCATACTGTAGACCCAATTTTTATGCAATTGCTTTTGGCATAATTATGCTACTTACGCCACTATCCACCATGTAATTATGAACTAAATGTTCTCCAATAATCACCGATAAATAAAATGGTGGTGGCTTCTTGATGTCATGAGTGTTTAGAACTTTCTAAACCATCCACGTGACTTCTCTAATGTGGTCTTATTCAAACGTTCCAAGGACCATGTTTTCCTTCTAAACTTCCTTTTCTAGGATTTTTGAAGAAATTTACAGACTTAGCTAGTTCATGAGAAAGTAAATCTTGCCCGTCCATAAATAATTAGAGCATCCCACATTGAGATGTTAATGTTATGCTTTTTCATTACATCAACAATGTTAAAGGAAGCAATCGTTTTAGAGACGGATTCAACTATCTTAGAGTAGGCCTTAGCAAAAACTTATTCTGCTTCAGCTGCCTTGGATATCTGAGGTATAAATAGTTTTCTTGAGTCAGGATGTAGCTATTTTTGATGTCCTTTATAAAATGGAACACTTGTTTTAGCAAGATTGTTGGCTGACTTTGGGACTGTACATGTTGTCTTATAAGTGACAATAGGCAGGACAAACTTATTTTGTTGTTTTTGACTTTCAAGTAGCTTTTCCTTTAGCCCTAGTAGTGACTGCAATGAAATCCTCCTCATAGAAACCGAAAAAATTCTATTCGTGCTTTCTAAACATGAGTTTATTTCTTCCCACCCTTCATTTGAGGCATGAGAAATGTTTCGATTGAGGTTGTGCAACAAGATTTAGATTCGTAAAAGTATTTGGGCAACTTGCAAATTAATCAATCGGGTTGATTGCAAGGTTGACACCACTCTTCTATAGCCATATTGACTAAAGTGTTAGATGAACTAGGACTCTTTGGGTCAAATTGCATTTGCTGGTAAGGCTGCCTATAATTTTGATTCTATTGATAGGGCTGCTTGTTTTGCTGATTCTGTTGATTTTGCTGATAAGGAGCCCGATAGGGTCTCGCTTGCTAATGCAATTATGTTTTCAATTAAAGTTAACTTATTTCCCAAAGTCTCGCAAAGCTTTAAATACATCATCTGATGGGGCTACAATAACAGGTTCTATGATTATAATAGGTTGAGGAATAGGTGCTAAATCTGCCAAAAAAGGCATTGAAGGCCTTGGTGCCAATTTTCTAGCTTGAATCATAGCCGAAATATCACTATTCAAAGCTCTGAGGTAATAAAGAAAAGTATGGTCAGCTTGAGGCTTAACACTTGCTGGGATTCTTTCCCAAGTCCTAGCAAAATGGATATTGAAACTGGACATGTACTCATGAGGGGATCTTTTAATAGTAGACATCTATTCAATGATGGACAAATGATCTAAATTATCCTAGAATTGTTTCAGCAATTTTTCACCTAATTCATCCCAAGTTCTTATGCTTCCGATTTCTAGGTTTCTATCCCATTGCAAGGCTTACTCTTTAAAAGATGTAGCTAAAAGTTTTAAAGATACATCTTCATGAGTGATATTATGGACTGCACATATGGCTGCAACATCTTTAATATGTTAAGGAGGTATAACTTGATTTTCACTCGTGAATGATGGCAAATTTTTCATGGCAGCATTAGGGATGTCATGGTAAACTAGGATTACTAATGGGATGCCATTAGTAAAGGTCACAAAATTCCTTGGAGGTTGAATAGCCATTTGAAAAACAAGGATTTTAATAGAAAAATTGATACGTGGTGAAGGAATATCAGGAGGAGGCTTATCAAAACTAGGTCTATTATAAGGTAAAGTATTACCAACTCTTCTCCTTCTAGCAAAATTCAAAGGTAAAGAAACAAATCAGGAGGAATTCCTCTTACCGATGATCTCATAGTCAGTTTAGGCATGGAACATGTTGTAATACTGTATGAAATCAGCTTTACTGAGTCGCCAAAAATCTTAAAATCTTTAGAATAAATTGTTGCTTGATCCTAAAAGTGACTTTATAATCAAGTTGCAAATATGCTATGGATCTGTCATAACTTGCATGCGCAGATCTGATTCACTGTCCCCCATCAAGGCGTGCCAAAACTATTATCTCTCGAAAGTGCAACTCAGTAGAGAGATGGTTGCAGGTTTTCTAACCTTGCAAAACATGATATCTCTCTTTTGTAGATACAATGGAAACACCTCAGGTTTGTCGACATACCTATTTCTATGTGATTCTCTTGTATCAAGGTTAGTTCCTTCTTGATGTATCCTAAATTTATTCTGGGGTTTAAGGGGTAAAAGATGACTGCAAGGTAATTAAAACTAAGGTGATACACAAAATTTGTGTGAGGGATTTGACTGAGTATATGCACAATTGATATGTGAAAGGATTTTTATGCATGAACCAACATTTTTTCTGCAGAATATCAAGGGCAAAACACTTAGAGGTATTGAGGAGATTATCACAACAATACACGTAAGTTGAACATGCACATTAAGATCATGCAAAAACTACTAAATTTTAAAATAGGGTAAGATGATTAATCAGGAATTTACATTCACAAGACTAATAGAAACATACAAAAGACTACAAGTAATTGGAAAGGCAAAAATAATTCACACCGAGAAGGAAAAACGGTAAAAGTTGCTTCAAGATTCTATATCAAAAATTCCTCGTGCTTTGCAAAGTCACACAATATATAGCAAAATAAAATTTACCCTCTTCCAAAAATATCCTAAGGCTTGTACTCACCCATGCATCTAATTTTTATCCTTTATTTAATAATAGATAAAGGAATAAAAATAGAGCATGCAATTACAAATAGGCATTATTAGCCTTAATTACAATAAATTCAAACTCAAGTTGACTGTTTCTACTTTTATGAAAACAAGAGTAAACAATTTACTAATAATAAGCTTTGCTTGTTATGCAAGTATTTCTCCTTTGAACATGCAACTTTGTCTTCTTCTCTATTTTGTTCTGTTGTGAAGGAAAGCAAAAATACTTTTGTGTATTGAGAAAACATAATTTACATTAATTGCAATACTTTGTGAAATAATTCATGGAAATATCTATCTTGATTGGGACAACCTTTGTCTTTGATGTTGACACTTTCTCTATTTTCTAGTGATCACATGGATAGCACTTGTGTAAATTATCTATAAAATTTCCACTAGTGGGACCACCTTTGCACTTGACCACTAGCCTCCATTTTGGTTTGGCCACCTTTGTGGGCTTAGCATATTATTGGTTTTGAAATGAGATGAGGGGACCACCTTTTAAAAAGGCACCACAATACACTTGGCCACATTTGATAACATACATGGGTCTCTTAGACCATGGTTTGAATAATAATCACTACTTAATCATTTGGCCCCCTTTGATTAATATTACATTGTAATTTTCTTGTTGGCCTTTGCATATTTGAAGTGACTAAGGTTATACTTTTACCTTTTGAGTGATGATTATTTGGCTTGTATGGTCAGTTCTATATCATTAGATCTTCGACTATGGTTTAGACTTATAAAAATTAGTGTGAAATGATTTTTGTTTAAAACGTGAGGCTGACCACCCTTTCATGATGACTCACCCCTTGCAATTTTTTCGGTGGCATGGTTAACTCAAGTTGAGTTTTATTTTCATTCGATGATGGTCTTGGGCCATTGATTTTGTCCTTGATGCATTGGATGCCATCAATTTTTAACACGTAGTTAGGTTTTTAAACCTAGCAATAAAGGTGGTCAATGGGAACTGATCGTAGTTACTTGATTTGATATTGGAGCTTGATCCTTTGCCTTTGATCTCTATCATTTCGATCTGGAGCCATTGATTATTGAACGTGGTTGATTTAGGTTCAAACTCACCTCTCAAGTTTGTATGATAAAGGAATAGCTTTACCCTCATGCACATTTAATTTGATTTTGGATTATGCAGTGAAACCCTCGGAAAAAATTTCCATCCCCGCCATTGTTCTCAGGTCCTTGAGCTATGCCACTATTGATTTTAATACTCAGCTCTATTCATTTGATTCTCTCGTATCACTTCATTGGATGACCATCATGGTGGTGAGATATTAAAGCTCGCTTTTCCTATATTATTACTTTGGTGGCATGCACTTTGTTAGTTTTTTTTTCTTTGAGATTAGCTTTGTTGTGCAAATCCACATTGTGGGTTTTAAAGTATTTGCATTTTATTCTATTGCTCGTCATCTAATTCTTTGAGCTCTTTTAACTTTTTTGAGCTATGTGAGGATCCGTAAGTGGAATTATTGATCTCTCTTCCATTTTATTCTATGAATTTTGGCTCATTAATTTGATTCTCTTGGATAAGTTGCATTTGTATTTTCTTCAATTGCTTCTTGTCAAGGTTGGATCTTTTTCCCGAGCTCAGAGATTTGGATTTCAAAACCTTGGTTGGAAATCAAGCTCGAGTTACATTCTTCGTTGTTTTCACTCTTTCGTGACTCTCTCGAAAGATGGATGTGGGTGTTTGCAGCCATAAGTGGTTATATGTGAGCTAATTTTCCTCTTGTACATGTGCACTTCTATTTTCATTTTTTTCCTTGGATATATCACTGAAACTCTTCAAAATATTTGTGGGTTCTATGATTTCTTGCTCCCGGTTGACTCCTAAGTTTGAAACTTCTCGTGGGCATATGGATTTTTTACTTTATCATTTGGTTGCTCAAATTTTTTGACCATTGGATTATAAATGGTGAGTTCTTGTCTGTTACTCTGATTTTGATATTTTCCAAATGAAGATTTGTGCCTAAACTTCTGTATTCAAGTTTGTATTTTGTTTGTAATATTCTTAAGAAAATCTGAATCATCTTTCATTTTATTGTTCTGAAAAATACTTCCTCTCCTGGATAGATATAGACCTATGCAAGAATGACACTTATGACACCCCTGTAGATTTGTCTTTGTATAATAACCTTCATATATCTATTTCATGCATGATGCTTTTAGGTTTTAGGAGGCTTCCATGTATTCGTAATAGGGTTTGGCTTGGACGATACTTTGTGGCCCTCTGAAATTGTTGCTTAAGTGCTTTAATCGTTTCTAAAACCATGTAGACCTTGTGTTTTCTAAACGTACAGTTTCCTTTATTTTGTTGAGCTTATTTCAACATTGAAATTGGGCATGATTGTTGTTTTTTTCATTTTCTTAATCCTGAATAGAACTAGATATACATGCCAATGAAGATTTCGCCTTCATTTTGGTTATTCTATCAACTATGGAATACAACTTTCTCTTCCTAATAGCCCTCTCTTCCATTTGAAAACTATAATGGTTTCACTACTTAACTTTATTCTTGAGACTTCAAAAATCTATTCTTTGTTGAGTCACTTGAATGACTGACTATGAGAATATTTTAGAATGGTTGTAGTCTTCTAAAAACATGCAACACTCTGACAATACTGTACTTCTGATAGAAATTGAATGAGAGCATGTTCTTGGTCTATGTGTAAAATTGGTCAGCTGAATAGAATCATTATTATGCATAGATTTCTCTTTAGGATTCAAATTGGTAATGATGCACTTGCATTCAGGTAACCATAAAGGTATCCATTGATTTGTAGTTTTAGCTTGATCTTGCAATCTTGTGCCAAGACAATGGGGTCTCATAGTTCTCATTTGTGTAATTTTTATCTTGTTCTTGTTCTTTTCCATCCACATCGAAATATGTACTTTCAGAAATTGCTATAACTCTTATTGTTCTTGGTCTTGTACTATGAGATACTCTTTTCTGTATCTAACTTTCATGTATCATGTATGTGCTTTCTGGAAATTACAAGCAGTTCATCTATTTTGATACTATTTTAGGCATAAGCCTTGATTCATATGCTTGTTAAGATATCTTTAGCTTGTTTCTTTTACATAGATTCTTTTTTCCTTGATAGTAATATCTTTGGCATGCTAGAAAATCTGAAATGTTTTTTTCATGTCGAAGCCTTGACAATTTTTTTTTCTAGAATTCTCTCTTCCATCCATTCCCAGCTATAGTAATTGTATTTTCTGATTTAGAATATGGAACATAACACTTCATGCTTGAAGCTAGATTGGTTAAAAAAAAGGAGACATCATAGTTGTTTATCTTGATCATGACATGCTTTACTACTTCTCTATATCACTTACTTGATTTAAATAATTCTTTTAAAGCATATAGTAGTTGAAAGTTGTAAATGTCCCTTTTACATGGCAAAACCCTGTCAAAATTTTCCCATAATCTTTTTTTTTTTTTCGTTATGTGCCAAGACAATGGGGCCTCATAGTTGTCATTTGTGTAATTTTTATCTTGTTCTTGTTCTTTTCCATCCTCATCAGAAATATGTACTTTTAGAAATTTCTATAACTCTTATTGTTCTTGGTCTTGTACTATGAGATACTCTTTTCTGTATCTAACTTTCCTGTATTTTGTATGTGCTTTCTTGAAATTACAAGCAGTTCATCTATTTTGATACTATTTTAGGCATAAGCCTTGATTCATATGCTTGTTAAGATCTCTTTAACTTGTTTCTTTTACATAGATGCTTTTTTTCCTTGATAGTAATATTTTTGGCATGCTAGAAAATCTGAAATGTTTATTTTTCATGTCGAAGCCTTGACAAATTTTTTTCTAGAATTCTCTCTTCCATCCATTTCTAGCTATAGTAATTGTATTTTCTGATTCAGAATATGGAACATAACACTTCATGTTTGAAGCTAGATTGGTAAAAAAAAGGAGACATCATAGTTGTTTATCTTGATCATGACATGCTTTACTACTTCTCTATATCACTTACTTGATTTAAATAATTCTTTTAAAGCATATAGTAGTTGAAAGTTGTAAATGTCCATTTTACATGGCAAAACCCTGTCAAAATTTTCCCATAATCTTCTTTTTTCGTTCTTTTTCAGCTATAACCCTTTCCTTCTAATCAACTTCAGCTTCTTGAAATTTGATTCTTCTTCTTCAGTTGCAATCTGAAACATGTGCTTCTATTGCTAGTCTCTTTTCTATGATGTACCTATTCCATTTGAAGAAAATGTCGAGTTTGAGTTACATAAATTCTTCTTTTAGCCTGTACTTATGAATTGTCTATTTCTTCTTGGTTGCAGCCTATACCTACATACTTAATAAAATAGTTAGAAAATATTTAGGATTTTTGTCCTCTCTATGTCCATGTTTCTTCTTTTCATCTATCTTTCTTCTTTCTCGAGTAAGTAGAGCATGTATGCACATATGATATTCGTGTAAATTATATCTCCTATTTTGAAGAGATTCATATGCATAAACTAGGACAAGAAGGAATATGAATTGATCCCTAAGCTCATAATCTCAAGGTGCATTTTGTTCTTTTAAGGTATAATGACTTCCGAAAGAAGATGAGAAATGAGAAAAAGTTTGAAAGGAGCTCCTCTCGAACAAATAAGAAAACCCCAAGGAAATGATGGGTCCACTCATACTCTTTACTTTATTTTTTATGCATGTGTACCTCTTGTCTTAGTAGTTGTACTTTACTTTCCAGTTACATCCCACGGCTTGTGTGGGAAAATTTGAATTTTTCTTTTGAATAAAACATTAAATTTTGTAAATGAGTTGTATATTTCTTTCTACATTTCAGCTTTCTGTATGGATTGTATGATGAAATAAACAACTCAGTCATTTAATTGAATGTCTTAATCATGAAGGAAAGAAACGTTAATGAGAACCTATAACATTCAAGAATGAACTCGATTTATACAATCTGCACTTATGTTTGATGTCCCAAAACTCAACACTTCACCTATTCTCGTAATTCGTGTCTTCATCAAGACAACACAACTATCCTTCAGAGCCCTTGTGTTCTTTGGTTGAAGGTATCATGAGATTGCAGATTATGTAATCTGTTATGTTTTTAACAAAGACACATAGTTGCATATTTCACTTAATCATTAACTAATTCGTAAGTAACCAATAATATCAAAACTCCCTTAGGTTAGGTATACTTCACCAATGTCACTCATCGTAATGATGAATTTTTGAGTTTCCCATTTAACACAAGTTTAAAATTTCAACAGTATCCTCATGAGAATACTAGTCCCTATCGTAGGGGATTTGTCTCTAAGAACATAATCACCTGGTTTCACATCAGACATCCATTACCTAATAGGACTAGTGGGAGATCAAGATGGATTAGTTCATCATTTTAAGGGGTTAAGGTTCACATTAGAGTTTACACAATGTGGGTCTCGTTTCTCACCACAAGATGGTTTAAACATGATAAGAGAATAACCTAAATTTCACCTTTCTCCAAGCACATCATCTTATGGTTACATTTTCTCAAACTAATCATACACTAAAATGTTGTTAAGTTTCACCATTAACTCTTAGTATTGCATCATAGAACCCAAATGATAATTGAGATTGGGTATCGAGTTCATTTATGATCCCAACTCTTAAAGGTGAATTTCAAGGTTAGTTGGTGATCTTCACCACTCAACATGTATATCACCAAGATTATTATACACTATGTTTAATTTTGGTTCTCAAGGAGTACTACCTTAAGATAACACATTCTCCTTACTACACACACAATTACCAATCCTATAAGGAAACCACATGCTCTAGATAATGTTTGGCCATGTCATTCTTATCTCTGTCGGGTCCATGATGGTATCGCTAAGCATATAGGATATGATAAGAATGCAAGCTTGGGTTCTTATCTACTTAAACTAAAAGGTTTCATTGAGTGTAAAGATATAAGTTCATTCTAAGGTTTTAGTTTTCTATGCTAAAATAAATCACACAGGAAGGTAGTTATACATGAACTTCAAACTAAGGTTGATCTGCTTGCTTAGATCTCTTTATTACATTTTTTAAGGTAATAAACACAACACATCAAATATTTGATCATCAATCGCATTTACACCTGTATTGCACTATAAGCTATTAAATTCAATTGCATTTAACACATATATCCAATTTTTTTACAATACATAATTTTGAATGAACATGACACTCATGGTTAGGTACACATTTTCCAAACCACCCTAAACACTTCGTAACTCACACACATTAAAAATTTCAATAAGAAAATTTACTTGTAACGTATTAAGACATATATATTACTTTTTCATTAACATACATAATTTACAATAATACACAATGAATTGTAAGCACATCATTTCACCATCCTACTTACATCCCATAAAACCATGTGAGCATGAAATTAGGGATAAATCACTTGTATGGAAACTGTTATCCAAAATTCACCCCTCAAGGTAATTTTGATAACATGCATCAAATTCTTTAGTCCCAAGCAATTATATTGAGTCCGGGAAAAAGTCATGTTTCTAGGGTCCCCTCAGATTTTTTCTAACTCCCCTGTCTAAGAAGAAGGGAGCAAGTTCTGAGAAAATGTGAAAAAATTGCAAAAACAAGCTCGGGCCAGGAAAAATTGCGAAAAATGGCTAAGTCCTAGTCCTCGCAACATTCGGGACATCTGGACGCGAACCGGCCGAAAGGCCGCTAGGTGGTCTGCGTAGCATTTGGGACAAAGGGACGCGCGGGACGCGAAATCCGAACTGGCCGAAAAGTTGAAAAAATTGACTAATCTGACTGAAACAGCGGTGATGGGACATCTGGGCAATTAGTACGCGAACCGGCCGGATCGGCCGAAATGAGTCAAGGCAGCCCGGAACAGTTGGGCTGAAGGTACGTGAAGTACGCGAACCGGCCGGATCAGCCGAAATGAGAACTTTCAGTCAGGGACGCTGCGGGACAAAAGTACGCGAACCGGCCGAACCGGCGAATCGGGAAAATTTGTCCCGAACGGTCCGAAAGCAAATGGGACATCTGGGCCGCGAGTACGCGAACCGGCCGGTTCGGCCGAAATAGGGAACTTCAGCACTGGGACAAATGGGACAAAGGGATGCGTGGGACGCGAAAAGCCGAAGCGGCCGAAGGCAGAGAAGAAAAGTCAACGTTTGACCCGTGGAACTTCAAACGGCCATAACTTTTGACTCCGAGCTCCGATTTTCACAAAATTGGACTTTCTGGAACGAGCACGACGTCCTCTATGCCAAAAAAACTGGATTTCTTATTTTTAATGAGGGTAGATATATTTAAATAAAGGAAATGTGTTCGGCTCCACTCGCTTAATGCTCATTCCCACAAATGACAAAACCCCCGCGGACCCAAAATAGCCGCCCGCACTCGAAGGCCATAAATTTTGCATTTCTCAATGAAATCACACAAAATTGGTACCGTTGGAATCATGGTTCGAGACCGATGCACAAAAATAAAGAAATTCCAGATTTTATTAGAAATTGATTGAGAATTTTAAGAAAACGTGGCCGGATTCGAAATGAGTTTTATTTGGTAGCTGAGTACAATTAAGAGGCATGGCCATCATTCTTTCTCTGCTGCAGCACATGGGACAGTATGGGGAGCCTTTTTCAAGTAATTTATAACCATTTCACTCAATTTAATGCCTCTTACAGGTGGTTGAAGGACAGATTTCGGGATTTCCATTTTTCCTTCTCTTTTCCTTCTCATTTTTCTATAAATTGGAGTGTTGGGCTCATTGTAAAGGGAGAGTTTTTGGGTAGCAAAGCTCTACCAAAATTGCTTTGTGAAGCCAGTGTGTTGCAGGCCCTTGTAGTGGACTCCTTGCATGGTGATCTAGGCCCTTATCTTGTAATAGATCGAATCAGGCATACCAGGAAGCAATAAAATACAAGTTTGTGGATGTATCTTCCCCTGCTATGTTTTCTTGCATTCTTCTTGCCCCTTTTATCTTTCTACAAGAATATTGTGTCTATTATTATGTTCTTGTAGGAATTCATTATCATTGTGTGTGCTTGGAATATTGCTGTGAATGCATTTTGCTAGATTATGGAGAACTATCATCACCTCTTCTAGTGTGCACTTTGCCTCTGTATTTCACACATTTGGAGACTACTCTCACATCCTCCTTTTCTGGTGTATCACCGCTTTAGTGTAGGCTTTCATTTTATGCATTCTCTTTCCCTGGTCCCTTGGAAATTTAGATTAGAACAGTTAGCTTATCTGCATTAGAGTAGATTGTAAGGTAGTTTAGGAGCAAGAACCAGACTTTCTCTTCGGAGGTCTATCTCAAGTAGCAAGTCCCACAACTTGGAGATAGTACCCATGTTATCCAATCACACCGTGAGTTCAAGTATATGCACAGGGGTGTTGTGATTCGGTGATAACGAAACCTCCTAAATCTAGCTTAATTATTACTTTTATTTGTCCCTTTACATCATATTAATAATACACACAAAACAAGAGAGGGTTAGGGCATATATTCATTTCATTTCTTAAGGGAGGAGAGAGAAAGAGATAGGGAAGAGAGAGAAACACTATATTCCTAAAATTTAAATTTCACACAAAAAGCCATAAGATAGAGTTTCAAACAGTTATTTACAAGTGTTAATAAGTTTCCATGGTGGTTTGGTAACTTGACAGGGTCGTCGTATAACTATTTTTTTATAGTTCGACTCGGAGGCTAAGAAATGTTCAATTTAGGTTCTGAGGCTAATAAACCACATTAAAATGATGCCTTATATTGGGCGATGCACAATGAGTAAATTCCTACATGTCCTCCTATATACTAAGAATTCATAGGAATTGATGGAATTCAAAACTAGAAAATGGTTTACAATTAGTGGCTAGTTTTAGGGTCCATCGGTTGTAATTGGGCTAGTTATAATAGCAACGTATTTTAGCTTGAGTGCTAAGAAAAATCGTCTAAAAACTGAATTTTGATGGTTTGATTCTCCATAGAAGTATTCCTACATGCCCTCCTATAAATGGAGAATATTTCGAGTTGTGCAGAGCTGAAAACTAGCAAATGGCGACGAGTTTCCGAGCCACCTGTCATAATTGGTCTAGTTTGACCTAGTCAAACTATGACTCGAAGGCCTACAAAAATTGTTTCAAACTATCTAGAAATGTTTTTCTTCCTCAAAATGAATGTTGTAAGAAATTGTCTAGTAGAAATACTATAGGTTTGCAAAAGTGGAAAAATGATCCTTCGCTCAGATCCAAATGGTGAGATGAAACAAAGGCGAACTTTTTAGTTTTAGGAGCTTTTAAAACTACAAGAATGGGGTAACAAGGCCCATAGAGGGGTGATGAAGATACCACACCAATCACTCAAGGTTAATCTAAAGATTTATACAACTCCCCACATAACAAGGGACATAGGTGAAACTTTCCATTCCTTTTTCTAGGACCTATAAATTTGTTTTGTGAGTCTTCAAACCTTAATTTTCCTAATTTTATGAAGGGACGATAACTAGGTTTAATGATGAATTCAAACTCAAATAACCCACTTGAGGGGCTGCAGCTATCCATTTCTATTACTAAGTTTACAAAAATATGAGAAGGTGGGTTTAATTCTAAGGTTTACACCAAGGTTTATTTGCAATCCGTAAGTCACAAGGTGATGTTTTATTATTTTGTGATATATGTCTATTTAAAATAACCAAATGTTTAAGCATATAATGGTTTAACATTTCTATTATATTAAAAATGAAAAACCAAATTATACGAAAAATTATAAAGTATGAAGATAAGGAGACCATGACTAGATTTGATCGCTGAAAGAGGTTAAGCATATTTGGCATTTCATTAGTCTGGTTGCAATTGTTAGAGAGGTTTCAAAGCCTTTTTCTCCAACCTCATCTCATGTACCTTCTACGATCCTCCATAATGTAATAATTGTTTGAATTTGTTTTAACGTGCTTCATAGTTCAAGGATTTTGAGAGTATCTTCACCACAACTTCACCCATTTTTTAAAGAGCTAAGACAATAATTAAATATTCCCATTTCACATTACATGGAGTTCCCTCAACATGGATGAGTCACCAAATACTAAGCCTAGTCATTGAGTATATACCAACTTGCCAATGTATTTTACCAAAATCCCACACAACTTTCCACCTCTCCAAGAACCACAAGCCACCACATGACTTAACCAACCTCCAAACCTCCAAGGAAAGGATTTCCAACACAAAAATCCATAGCCATGTCAAACGGGAATGTAGTACTTTAACCTACAATTTAATCGTTTAAACTACTCGCCAATGCCAAGTGGTAGAATAGGATGGACGACTCTAGCCAAATTGAAATACCAAAAACAAGGGTAAAAGAATAAAAATGTGGCCATCCTATTAGGTGGACATTTCACCAAACAAAGTGCAAGTTACATTAGTTTAAAGACCTATCTAAAATCTCTTATTTCTCATTATGTTCTTTCCAAACAACTTTACATTTTGGTGCCACATTCCTACGCCAAAGTAATACATTGTCACAAACCGACAAAATTAAGAATGTGTCCCAAATGAGGATGTGTTGTCAAAGGAAGTGGGAGGGATGGTTTAACACCTGTCAATTGCTTTAGGTTGATATTTTCTAAATATTTATCAACAAACCCATCTTGCGGTATCCTACAATCAATACTATCCACAAAATCATGTTTTTTTGAAGACATTCTCTTAAAAAAATTTTGCTTGTCTATGCTTCCACATTTTGCATAGATGTCTACCACGGCCTTTGATACTACAAAGTCCACAATATTCCTCTATGCCTATGCTTTCAAAGTGATATCCATACCCTGTTCCAAAGATCCCATTTTGACACATGTTGGGAGTATACTTTGGTAAAAGTGAATTGATTGGGTTTGATACCTATTTTTAAACTTTGGTGAAATAAACCCCAATATTCCTCTTCAACCTACACCCCCACATGCCTATCTCGGAAAAGATAATTACAAAAACAAACAAACAAAATTAAAACCCCATTTTTTTCTCTTCTACTGAAACAAAAAAAAAAAAAAAGAAATGTACCACTTCCCTTTCCTCTTGGAGATAATTCTACCGACTTCGGACACATATTCGAGATCCGGATCAATCAATTTTTATCTAGTAAAATGAGGAGATATTATAGATAGAGTTTATCCTCATGTGCAATCTGATTTAACTCATAATGGAAATTATTTTGGGTGGCTACTTGGTTTAGATACCCATTTAGCATTGCCCTTCATACTACCCTCACTACAACTATCCAAAACTACTAAAATTTACATTGTTAACTTGGGTTCTATCGTGGTCAAAATCTCTAGATCTCAAATAAAGTTCTTGTATTATTTTCATGAGAAATGATAGGTTTGAAAGTACTTTGGGGCAGCCATACCCTGTCATATCCCCTTCTACACAAGCAGTGCCCCATGTCTCCATCTAATAAATCCACCTCCAAATTCAATGCTTTCCTTAATAAATTTGATTGTTATTTACTTATTTCTTTTATTTATTTTATTTGTTATTTTATTTTATTATAAGGAAGAAGAAGGTGCATTACAGGATGGGTTTTGAATTTTCTAAAAGGTTGCAATTATTTGCAAAAGTAAGTTGTGAAAAGTGATATCATGCACATTAGCCCCACATTCAAAGCACTTTTGCATGTATTTAACTAATAAAAGAATTAAACTATCATTACTTACATACAAATCCTTACCAACATGACTTTTACTAGTCAAGTTAATCAATTACCATGTCTAGATAACAACAAAGCCAATTCTTTCCAAAACATGCATATGCCCAATAGAGAAAAACATAACTTTTTGTAAATAAAAAAACTGATTCAATACGTTAATTTTTACAAACTCATTCATACCATTCTCAGTAAAATTTGCAAAGGATGAGGAAAAGAGAAACCAACTACGGTTTGGCAAGGTACATGTGAGGCTATTTTTTTCCTGAGAAGTATACTCTTATTTCCATCTTTATTATTGAAAATTGTATTTTTGCAAGTAGGCAAAAATTGTGCATTTAAAGCTATTTTTGGATTTGTCTCTAAATTATCCAAGTTCTAAAATAAAATTGGAAAGGATATTTTTGACATTTTGGTGGGTGATTGTTTTTATATATACCTTGTTTATGCAATTATTTAGTGGGGATTCAGCTAATGTATCTAATTCTTTGCGCATAATTGTTTCAAAGAAGTGCTCATTGATAATAGAAGTGAAAAGTATTTTAACTTTTGAGAAAATAGTTGAAATATTGTGCATTAAGGTAGTTTATTCTTTTGATTTTTCACTAAATTTCATAATTTATCTACTTATGCTATCTCTTGTCATTTTTTTAATTATACTAGGTAAAAAAATGGGTTTGAAGGGAGCCCCAAAACCCTGAACACACTAGAGACAAAAACGACGAGGAAAAAATAAAACAAAAAGAAAAGACAGTCCAAAGAATTGAGGAGAAGTACGTTTCGAGACACCAAAAAAAGGAAGCACAAGAGGGAAGAATTAACCTCCAATACCTCCCCCTATAAGTGAACAACAAGTCATGTTCGAAGGTGGCACTAATACACAAGGGCCTATTTTGAGACAATAGTTAGAGATAAAACTTTTGTTTTGTCTCAAATTTTAAAGTTTTGTCCCAAATTTTAAAGTTTTGTTTTAAATTTTAAAGTTTTGTTTTAAATTTTAAAGTTTTGTCTCTAACATTTTTTCATTTAATTTAATAATAAAGTTAATTTCACATATTGAAACAATTTGGGGCAAACTTCATTCATTATAGGGCTTCGGGAATTGAAAGGAAAGCTTGCATTCATGGTGTCGAACTGGTTGACAAAGTGAGATCAACCGGCCTTCGTGTCATCCTCAATCTTCACAACACCAACATCATGGTATTACATTTGTGGATTTGATCCACCGCAGCTCCTACAAACCGCCGACCATCAAAATACAACAAAACAACACAAATGCCGCTTCACTCTATTCCTCCGGCTATATAGGTGTCAACAAAGGCGTGATGAGGAATAGAAGCCACAAATCCATTCAAACCTTACAAAAGCATGCATGCTTGAGTTTTAGTGTATCAAATTGGGGGAAAATAGCGAGAAGGGAACACTAGATTGGGAAGCAGATGAGCTCACTCGGGTTCTCAGGACACGGTCATGTCAACACTTCTAACAGATAGATCACTTAGCGAGATAGATCACTACATTGGGGAAAAGGAGCTTATAGGGTAAAGGATACTGTTGCATCACTTCCATTGAATTCCTCATCCACAATACCAAATCAGATCCATAGGATATTGTGGATGGGGGGTGTGGTTTCTAGCTACCCCAGACCCTAAGCGGGCTTTTAGCTAGTAAGACATCATTCACCCTCTCATCTCCCCCTCTCATCCTAGATGAGTGAAAAGATCGAAAGAACAACAATCTCTCCATACATTCCATTGTGTATCTCGACATTCACAAGGTCACACCCAACACCATATAACTGACACCAAGTGTTTGCTGTGCCTTGCAAAATTCATACAGAGAGGAGTGTGAACTAAAGGAAAATTGCCTCAAAACATTGATGAAGACTATGGCATCAAGAGCACATTCGCATTTCAGGAGGATGGATTTCAAGACAAATTCCCCTACCATGAAGGCTGGTGAAGAAGCCGTTGGATGTGGTGGAGGATGGGAACACGGTATGGTCATAATTCCCTTCATAAGTGACATAATGTATTAATGGTTTTTCCTTAGATGAGACATAATAAATCATGTGATAGTCCATTCATCAAATACCCTGGTGATAAATTTGCAAGGCACGATTTTTCTTCTTCATTTTTAGATATAGAGTCATTTGTTTCGTGGGGAAATAAAAGTTTTTCCCTTTTCATTCATTCATTCATGGTAATGTGTATAATTTAGTAAATGAATTCCGTATAAATAGATAAGATGAGGGGTTTTGTTCTCCGCATTGTCACTTAGATTATGGCTATGATTATTTGAACATAATTGAGTTGGATTGGGTTTTGATAGTCTTTAAAATTGTTTATAGCTGTACTATTATTAAATTATTAATAATAGGGGGCACTGTTACAATATGAGTAGCTGCTTTTTAGATGTGCAAAATGTTTGAAGATATGATTGATGTATAATTTGTATATGTATTAAGCTCATTGGACCCGCAGCAGGCCTATTCAAAGGTGCTTTTGGCTTTGGCTAGGTATACAATTGAACCTAGCTTCTTTGAAAGGTAAAGAGAATGTGTAATTTGAGATTTAGTGAACCCTCTACTTGAAGTTCTTGTTAGGGAATGCAGAAGGAGCAACAATGTGTTTACAAGATTTGGTGAACACAGAGGTATGGAAATTTGCACTGGAGGATATTGTTAATGAGGTCTGTCTGAGAGTTACAGGGGCCTTGGAGGAGAAAGGAACCCAAAGGATTTATCACATGAAGTTGGCTTGTTCTCTAGTTAAGCATAATAGTCTAATTCTTGAACCCTAAGGAAGGTCTCTACTTAAGGCAGCAATTGATATCCTTGACATCGGGAATTGGCGTGAATGCCTCGCATGCCATGTAGATGATTAATACTTTGTTGAAATATGTGGAATCTGACATTTTAGCTTTAGAAATTCTCATTGTTATTACAAATATGGAGAGATGTAGATTCTGTTAAAGGCTGGAGCCTAGAAGTTTGTAGTAACTAGAGATAAATTTTAGGATTGGTTATGCCAAATAACATTTTACTATAGGAAGAAACTATTTAGCTGATCAATTACCTCAGAAGGAACATTTTTGTTCGCTTTCATGTGCCCAAAGTATGTTTTCTATTATTGGTGGAAGTGGGATTGGTTTGGCATTAATTTTGTTGCAATAAGTTATTTTAGCATCTAGAATCAAAACTTATAGCCAAGTAGAAAGTAAATCTAGAATTAGAAAAACATGTACCCAAGTAGAAAGTAAATGTTTTCTCGTGTGACTGTTTAATCTGCAAATAGTTCTTCAAATTCTTGAGCAAAGATCTCGTTGAGAAAGTTTTAGATTTTGTATTTCATGTGACCACTAGGTTAGCCACTAGACTACACTATTAGAAGGCTTAAAGCATGAATTAACGTAAAACAATTTTGTGTTTTTTACTCTCTTAATTAAATTTACTAGATAGTTTTAGTATAAAAGTAGTCATAAGTTTTATTGTCTATATTGCATAAGCAATGTAAGATGATTTCTAAAAAATATTTGTATGTAGATTCTACTCAGAAATTTCTTGTCTTCTATAACTATGCATTGTGGAAGCTATAGTTATTTAACCTTGTATTAAATAAGCAATCATCAGAGTGTCATATGGCCAATGTAAGTGTTTTAATTGAGGAATATTTGAAGATTCTTGGCATTTGCTGATCAGGTGAAATGACATTGCCTAAGGAGCATGTCCTTTGGATGATCCTTTGGATTACCATTTGAATTTTAGTGAATATCAACCAAAATGTTAAGGGATACTCAAATCAGTTTCATTGATTCCAATTGGTCATTGGTGGACACTAATGTGATTTATTTTTTTCCCAAAGTAGAAAGATGTTACTATGTAGTCCAAATCAAGTTGAATTTGATACAATGGTTCGATTTGTAATTGCGTATCTATCATGTTGGATGTACCTTTCTCTATGATTCAAAACAATCCAGATGTACTCTAACGTGTGGAGTTGATATGCCTTGCTCCGGAAGATAGTTCCATTATTTTTGGTTTAGCAATAAGATGGCATTGCATAAAAATTATCTAGGCAATTGTGCTACCATCTTAAATTTGTCTATGTTAATATAGCGTTTGGTTGATGCGGTAAAAGAATAGTATTTCGATGAATCCTCACTACTACAAACGGGGTCCTTTTGAGACAAAAATTTGAGACAATATTATACTTTTGTCTCCAAGTTCCCTCTTTTTTAATTTTGTCTCTAAGTTCCCTCTTTTTTCTTTTAATATTTTTAATAATTTATTTGGTTTGTAATTATGCTACACTCATTTTCTTTTCCTCTCTCCTCTCCCTATCTGCTCTAAAGAAATTTATCCCTAACCCAATTCGCATCAAAGCGATGTTGGATTCTGGTATGTCTCATAGCTATCAATGCCAACTCCTCATTAAAATTTCCTAAGTAAAGAGTACCCAGAGCTTTCTTTTTCCCTTTTCAGGGTCTTATAATCCAACCAGGTCAGAAGTACAACCAGATCCACTCTGTCAGTAAGTGGCATGCTATCCTCTATTTTCCACCACGACTCCCCGCACTTCTTTTGCGATATCTCTGTGGAGACTTGCCCTCAATGTACTTGACAATGCTAGGGAAAAATATGAGCATTTCGGTGAAGCCATTGTAGCCGATGTGGAACAACAGATCGTGGTAGGTCTCATCGCGTAAAATTCCCAACTCTTTTTCCGCCACATTGAGAAGCGTCGACCCACACGTGTGGAAAAAATCGCAGAGCTTCTTATAGTCGCTAGACACCAGCACGAAGGGGATGGGTATGGAGTGGGTTGTGAGCTGATGTAGAACTTAGGGAAAATGCTGGAGCTTACGATCGGAGTGAGCTTAGGTGCGAGCCAGGTGATGACATGATTAGGCCCTTTTGTCCCGAGGCTAGCCGGACCAAGACCCACCAAGTCGGCCTCGATTAACACCCTGCATAGAAAATTTAAAATCAAGTCATCGACCTACCCACTAAAAGATGCCTTCCCTTCTTTCTCAAACTCTTTCTCCACTTCCATGCAGAGCTCGTCAAACGCCCTGGCAAATTCGGGAAAGATCCGCGGGCGGCTCATCTTGAGAACCTCAAAGGTGAAGGTTTTGAGTTTGTCGTGGGTCTCCTTGGAAGGGTCCTGGTAGACGGCGGTCCTGTATCTGCAGATTTTTCTTGTCGACTTTGGTGAGGTCGACAAGAGAAATGTGCAGAGAATCCCACACACACCGGTCTTGGAACGGTTTTCTTTAGCTCCACCATATGATTCATAAGGCTCTGGAAGCGGTTACTGGATGCATTGCCTGCATAGCCCATGGAGATTTGTAGGTTTTTGCAGCTTCAAAAATTACGACTGCAAAATACAACTACGAAAATTTTTGATTTGCACTATCGACACAGATGTGAGATTTATTTGTTTGAAGGGTTTCAAATTTGTGAAGTTTTTTGACTTCTTGGAAAGAGTACATGATACCGTGTCAAACTGGTTTCATCCCTTTTCCCCAATTAAGTAAGTTCATTTAGCAAGCAGATTGGTTACATGCGTGAACGAGTCGGGGAAGAGTGTGAGCGCCTGCTGAGAGTGAGGAGTGGTGGAGTTCAAATTGTCTACCATAAATATTCACCTCGAGCAATAACACAGGTGTTGGGGTCATTTTCTCAGGAGGAAGTAGCGGGGTAGGGGCAATATCGACAGGCTATTTAGAAACCTCCTATTGAAACCCGTGGAGTGGGATCCTGGCAACACATGCTCCATAGACACCGTGTAGTGGGATGCTAGTTGGGAGTCATCTTCTACCTATTAGGTGCTCTACTTCCACTTTAATGGTTTTTTTTTATATTGTTGCAGAGTCAGAGAGATTTAATGTTTAAAATTTTAACTTGTTGAAGAAATTTTTGTTGTAGTATGAGGGGGTTTATATTGAAGATGGAAAGGGGCTTAGGAACTGGGGCCTCTTCTTCCATGTCGCTGGAATTTTCTGATCTACTCTTGGGAACTTTTATCGCACTAAACCCTTTGACCCAATAGAAGGTTATTACAATAAAAGTTAAAAAATAGTGTGTCATTACTCCAAAATAGTTTGTCTTTACAAAAAAGGTTTAACAGTGGTCAATGAAGCATTGTATGCACGTATATCCAACACCCTCTACCGCCTCACGGTGTAGAAATCTGTAAGGGCTATTTAAATTCTTTTTTAGTTTGGGTATTGTTTCACAGGACAATTTGGATGTTTTTGGTTTTCATGTAGAGCTACAGACCCCACAACTTAGAAATATGTAATGCCGTCTAGGGCTGAGAGAATTTTTACATCTCATACACAGTCTAAATCATGAAAAAATTCTACCGACCATAAATTTCCAAGCTTGGCTTACACCGTGTTCAAAATCTCCCTCTATGGCATATGGCATGGGTTGGGAGGATGCTTGAAAATGTGGCAGAGTTTGGCTTTAAATGTGACACTTGATTTTGCTTAACTATGTCCAAGGCCTTTTCAACAAACCCATTTTGTGTATATCCTACTACCATGGCATTCCTAGAAATCCATGAGATGGCATTTGATCAGAGGCATTTTTGTGAAAAAAACTTAATGTCTAGTCAACAACACAATTTTGTGCACACCTTGCAATCAACTATTCCATAAAATCATATTTCTTTGACATATTTTGTCAAAAGTTGCCTATGACTTGTTTATGCTTTCACATGCAGCTACATACATTCCTACCAAGGCACTTATAACTACAACATCGGGAAAAATTCTCCTTTTCATTATGCTTTGATGGATATCTGGATACCATGTTTGAAGCTCCTATTTTGGAAAAGGTTAAGACTATCAAAAGGCTTAAAATTTCACATCCAACTTTTGGTATCAAAGCATTTTTTTCATAACCATAATTTATCATTATTGGCCTTTAAATTGCACAAAAAATATTAATAATACCATATTGATAAAAATAGAAAAGACAAATTTTATTTGTTTTAAGAGTTTCTAAGAAATATTTATGTTGATTTCCTTCTTGTGTTTCTCTCAAGGATGATCCTCCTACACCTCTCCTTGTTGCTTTGCAGCTGCATATGCAGCCATGTTTTGTGTTATGAGTTTTAGTTCTTTTGTAGCCATGTTTTCTGGCAATTTGTGTAGTTTTTCATCTTCTAGCAATTTGTTTCTATTTGTCTTGAGCCAATTCTTTTCTTTCTGGGATGTATATACTGGCCGAATGTTTTTTTGTAACTTACCATTTTGACTGGAATTGAATCTTGGAAAGTTTGTGTGAGTTTCAATATTACCATTAGGCTCAAGGGTCAAGAGATGAAAAGGACTCCATTTGGTGGACTTATTATTTGGGGTCTTTCTTGTTGATCCTCATGGGATTTTTATTCTTCAATCAATTTGGAATGCATTGGAACAAGTGAAGCACTTGATGTCGGGTAGCCTATCTTTTCTTCCTTTGACACTAGGTGCCAAGCCTACAAATCGATTGCATCGAATTTGAAATATAATGACAAGATCCTTGCATTGACAAGAGGCTACTTTGCCATCCTTTGGTTTGAGAAAGGAACTAAAATATTTCATGACTTGAACAGATTTGGGAAATCGATGTAATGGATAGACCTTAAAGCTTTCTATAAGCTTCCTTAGTCTAAGTTCAGAATATATAGAATGCTTAGAAATGCTTTCGTGTTTAGAGGTATGAAAAGGATTTCAAACAAATATAAGTTTGTTGTTCTCTTATCAAACTTCTTATAACCCCTACCTTAGGATTTAAAACAAAATTAAGGTGGGAAATATATGAAATATCATGGAGAGTTATACAAAATATATTCTAGAAATATCATTGTTATTCATAAGGAAACCAATGTAGATTGAAATTTTAGTAGCGGTGCTCTCCAGTGAGTCAAGTATGAAGGTAATCTGGAGTTCCTAGTTCATTAGGACTTAAATCATGACATGTGTGGCCTTTATGGCCTTTTCTCATCCCCCAAACATGCTAGAATATGGGCACAAAATGGTGCTTGCAAGTGAACCCGCGAGTTTCACCAATTCAATGGTCACAATGATAAAATGCCACTAGTTAAGAAGATACAATGCCTATGTTTGAAGTCTGGTTCATTCACATTGCAATTATAAACTTGTAATTTAAGTATGAATTGAAAGTAGCAAGAGAAAATGAAGGCATGATAAATTTTGCACTCTTGAACAACCCATTTTGAATACATTGAATTTTGGACAGCTCTGTTCCCATGCATCCTGATTTCGAATGAGTTCCTCCTAGTGGAGGCAATCCAAACATGTGTGATCCTCATCAACATTTTTCGGATAACTAATGCTTCATATGTCACTTCTATGAATACATCTTGACCAAGAAATATTTTCCAAGATGAACAACACATATATAGCTTCTTCCTCATCAAACTTTGAAGCATCCACATCCTAGTGTGTAGCTCATTCTGACATGTAGTTAAGATTTTTCATGTCTCTCTTATAACTAAGCCTATTCTTCTTCACTGAGTGGATAAAATTGTACGTAGATGAATTCCTTGCAACAACTGAAAAATTGGTAGCATATGATAGTTATTATATGACAAGTTCCATGCATATACACCCTTTAATATCATTTTGAAATTTAAAGGCATGACTGAATTTTGTTAACTTGAGAAATTGTTATTGGATAATTAGCTTTGCCTTTTTGAGAAAGTATTTCTTTGATATTTCTTGTATAATGAGCTTCTCCACTTATGGATCTTGTATATGGTAGAATTTCCTAGACCTTCCCTTGTAGCATTTTGGATTTAGGAGTTAATGGAAAGAGAGGTGTTCATCTTATCTCACTTCCTCGGTGTGATGAGTTTGATTTGCTTGAAGGAGTGTAAAGAAGGATCTCTAAAGCAAATTATGGATGTCACTTTCCCCAACATCTTTTCAATTGCATCCCTCCAAGGATAGGGGAACTTTTAAATTATCCCACCATAAGAATCCAATCCAAAGGTCAATTCAGATAGGTATATAAATGAGTTAAGTTTAACAAGTAGCAATCCCTAGCATGCTTGAATTTTAATCATTGCAAGTTTGTCTAAATATTGAATTCTAGTTGATGGATATGGGGATTCATGTGAAAGGAACAAAGGAGTCCTATCTGATGGATATGGTGATTAATCTGAAGCACTTGGTGGTTAGGCATCCTATCTTCCTTTCCTTTGACGTTATGTACATGTTTAATCTTTATACATGCCACTTGCCCGCCAAATAAATGATACAGATAAAATTTTCCACTAATTGTCCTGCTAAAATGAAAGTAACACACATTAGAAGTGACTACTATCTGACCAGATCCTGTGGCACGTTCACCATCTTGTAGATAAATCATTTCTCTTTGCAGGTGCATACCGATAAAGAAGTTATTTTTGATAAGCTTTCAAACGGTGCAGATTTGTTCTAAGCCACTTGAACTTAATCAAAACCATTCCTCCACAATACGCCTTTGTTTAAATTTCAAGGGAGTGAAAATGCGTGGCAGCATGAGTGATACTAACGAGTCAATGTAAATACAGCAGGTTCTGAGCCAGTAAGGTAAAGTCATCTGAGAATAAGAATGACTAAAATAAAGTACTGTGAGAATGATAATGACTTTGTGCTTTAATAAATTTGTGTTCGATGAGTTATGAGGGGAATCAAGGAATAAGGATGACTTTTGTGTGGGGTAAGTTATAAGGTTGAGAAATCCATGTTGTCTCACTATTAAAAATCAAAGCTATATCAGAATATGAAAGGTTTTTATTGCAGTCTTCAATCTGCATTGAGAGACTACTAAACTCTGGGTAATTGTGCACCATTGCAAGATAAGTTGCTGGGATTGGTAAATTGAGTGAGAGAATGGAGGATGATACTAAAAAATGGTGTGATATGGCCAAACAAAAAATGAACTTGAAAAAGTCGTTAATTTCAAAAAAATCTTTGAGAGGATGAAGACCGATCTCTCACATATGAGGGGTTTCCTCAAATATGCAGAGAAGTCTTGGGAGGAAGATAGTTTTTTACTGATTGCATATTGTCTTGGTCGTGCCTAGCTGTGACATTTTCTTTGTTTTTATTGTATTTTATTTTAGGGAAGCAGACATCTGAACATCACATATGCAAATGGAAATAACAAAAAAGAGATAAATGATCCAAAATCCATTGGCTGGTCAACATTTATGTGATGGAGAGAAGAAAAGGAGATGAAGCAACAAAAATTTATGCTTAGTTAAATGGTTTGCATATGCACAACCCTATGTTACTATTTTATGTTCACATACGATTTTATTATATTTTGAGGATGTTGTCATCCTTTGAATTATGTTTTTTTAATTAATAGATTGTTGACCACTATAAAAATTTAAGGTACGTTATAATACCCCGAGTTGTACTGATTTTAATTTAAGGGATGTTGGGGGCACATATATCTCATCTCTCAAAGTTCAATGCTTATTTTTTGTTGTAGTAGTTTTATCACTTCCTCTTCTACGAGTTGCTGGTCTCCATACCTGTACATTCTTACATATGCATATGCTTCCCAAAATAGTATGTCGATACATGTTTCTTCGCAGACTTCATATTCACATCATGGTTCTTTGTCATCTATTATAAGGAGAGTCAGAATTGCTGATATCAAACTTAAGGGAGCAAGCATACTGAGGACTATATTTGTTATCTACTTAATCTGGGTAATAAAGGATTTTATCATTTCTTGCTATCAATTGTATGGATGTAGATCAATTTTCAAAGTGTAAGTAAATCTAATTACATCGGAGGTATCCTCTATGGTGGGAGTGCTTGCCGGAAAGTGTTAACCTTTTCCAGAAAGTAACAAAAAAACAAAATTTCAGACAGCTCGCATTGGCATTAATTTCAGGTAGCCCACGTCAGCATAATCTTCAGGCAGGCCTTATCAGTAGAGCTCCCATCCCAGCTACAGTCTGCTACATGACGTGCAGAACAGTTTACAAAAGAAAAGGAAAATTTAGGATTAATGTTTGATTCATATATCTCGGTGCCTCACAACCTGCCATCCTTGTCCTTGCATTGATTTCCACATCTACTACCATTAATTCCTGCCACCGCCTTCGACCACCATAAAACACTTATATGTTAATGCCCACAAGTGTACAATGTACCCACTCCACACTAAACAGAGCGATTGGATTTTGACAGTGATAGAGGATTATGTGTTTTCACAGTCTTTCAACTTCATGCTACGTTTGGATTTCTTCCTCCTCGTCTGTCCAGGCTGTGTACAGTTTTTTGGCTTTTCCTTCAATTATTTTCCTTTCGAGATGGATGAGTGAACACCAAAATGATCATTTGCTACATGATCTACTCTCCCTATTAAAGATAACTGCTACTTATTAAATAATACCGAGTCTTATTTCCTTCAAAATATTTCTTCTCAGAAATCTCCATCAACGAAACTACTGCTAAACGTTCCTGGCAGATGATCTGTCCTTTGAAATTGCTGAACTCCCAAGTAAGTAACTCTTGAATTGGACCTGACCTTTGATATTAATTAGCTCTTTGGTCCCAAAACTCTGTTGCAATCTATTAGTATTCCCCACACTTCAGAACATGACAAGAGTTTTTGGTTGGTGTATCAAAGTTTGAGCAAGATATCTGCATGAGCTTCCATGTGACTTAGTAGGGAAGCACTATTCTTAAAGAAAGTCTGGCTTAGAGTGGGTCTTACAAAGGCCAATGATTACATATAGTTGGATTGTAAGGTCCATCCATGTGTCTCCTTGATGGCCTCGAGGAGGAGTCTTTGAAAATTTGATAAATCAGTGTGAATTGTTCCATGCCTTTGGCTTCGGATCCTCCTCCATAAACCCTACTTCAATCTTAGGAGGAACTAACTTGATCTTAGTAGGTTAAATCAACCAGGAATGTTGACACAACTACAATTTTGAATACAACTCAATTTGATAGGCCTGTTCAAAGATAATTCAGGGTCTTTGTTATTTTCTTACTCTCTAGGGTTGCCTTAAGGCTGTAAAAATGAAGCTAAGGCCATAGCTTTGGTCCATGGACTAGGGTATGATGTGAAGAAAAACTTCAAGAACCTTGAACTAGAGGAAGATTAACATTATGGTAATGCAGTCAAGAAGTTACTCTTACTAGTGCATCCTAACGTCCTTGACGAGGCAATGTTTAATCAAATCCAATATAGTGAAATCAAATTTGGACATTGTTTCATAGGAGAAAACTGGGCTATTGATTTCATAGCTAACTTAGGGCTACAAATTTGTCCTTTCATATTGGTGATCGCGTATAACTTCATTTAAAGAAGGAAAGACTGATAGGACCTTACCACAGGCTTCATCCACCTCAGTATGAGACCTATACCATTATCAAGCAAGTAGGAGGCATCTCTTTTCGTGCTCAATCTTCCTTCCTACCTTGGTTTACATACAATATTCATTGCAGAACTCTTGCGTCATATTTTCCACCTATATAGGACACTGAGGATGTTGCAGAGACATTCTTGCAGACAAAAATCAATCCCAATGGCAGCATTCTAGCTGAGTCGGATCAAATCATTGATGCCAGGGTTAAATAGACAAGACAACGAGAAATTCCTTTCTTTCAGATTGTCAAAACAAGTCAAGTTCCTTCCCAAGGAAAAGTGTTAACCAAAGTGCAAGTTGCCAACTTTCCACATCTTCTTTCACGAGTGCACTCAATGCAGACCATTGCTCTTGAAGGAGGGGCGACTATTCCTAGAACATCTCAGACTTCAAGTTATTTATGGTATTAAGGTTGTATCTTATGCCACGTGTCATCTTCACCATTGACTTCATGGCCATCCTAAGCATACGTGGTCATACCATGAATACCCAACTTACCTTCTTTGATGTTGCACAACTTTGATAGTGGCAGTACTTTTCTCCGCAGCTTTGCAAAAATGTCTCTAGAAAACTATAAAATAATGGAGAACAGTTACGAAGTGAATGATTGTCATTCATGTAGCAGTTCAACCATTCCTTCCTCCTCTACACTTGTATATTAATGCATTCCTCCATTCTTTGATAGAGGAAAGCATAGGTAGAATAGGAAGTACAATAAAGTGAGACATCTTGTAGCACATCTGACTCTCGAACCTTTTACAAAACTATTGCATAATATAATCATGCAGTTTAAAGTTATAGCACATTGTCTATTGTTATCTTCTTTTTCTCCTTGGCTCATAACACTCTTGTATATCCTTTAATCATTTCATAACACTCTTGTATATCTTTAGTCCACCTATTACTTGAATTAATAATCCAAAACTAATAAAGGGCAGTCCTAAACAGTCCTAAACTAGTGTAAATCATGAATATTGACATTAATGCTAACTAGAATTTGAAAAAGTGTAATTAGGATTAAGGGGTGATAGAGTGCTCAAATTGTGTGCAAGGGTGGAACAAAGTGTCATAAGAGGACTTGGCAGTTTGCACTTGTCGGGTTTGTAGGAAGCTGGACAGTATAGTTGTCGAACCTATCCTGAGGGCTACAAACTTGTCCTCTATGTTTTGTACTTGCTTGCTCTTTCTGTGTAGGCTCACCTGTGTTTGCTCTTCTACTTTCTTGATATAGAATTTGCAATGAGTGTTTGAATTAGATATGGCTACCTCTTCTTCAAATCCTAGCTTTTGTCCCCGACTTGAAGAATGGTTTAGTGCTTTGGGGCTTGAAAACCTCACCACACCCCCACAATGTGGTGAGTGTTGCCTACGTACCATTACTCTAGAGAGGGATCAAGCTGCATGTCGTGGAAAATCATGGCAAACTACATGTGGAGGCAGAGACATCTGCTGTGAACAGGAAAATGTTAGTTCGGTGTTCGGTGTTTGAAATTCATTCTATTTAAATTCAGACTCTGGCTATTGTGAGGGGAGATAATTTTGATCTGATTGATCCAATAAATAAATAATATTATTGCATTTACTATTAGTATTATCTTATGGTTTAATGTGCATTGGTTCATCAAGATTATTTGATTATTTATTATAACTTGTTGAATTCGTACAAGGTTCTTTGATCTAGGGGAGTTCAGTATTTATCTGATTTCACTATCCACTAAACTCATGCTAACGAGATAATGAGGTGCTCTTGTAGTTAGGAGTTGCTCAGTTTAACAGCTTGCTGCATTTTTTAATTTTATTTCTATTTATAAACTTTAGTTCTAAAACCTTTTTAAGTCAGTATACTAATAAGGAGGCACATTAAACAAGCCTAAAGATAGTTTGCGTCACAATAGTAGGATAGAAAGCAGGTTTTGAGTCAGTCTATTACCGCTCCGTAGAATAGAATTTTCCATTGGAATCCTCAATCAAATGAATACAATGAAGCATGTTACAACTATAATTTTTAAGCATGGATGCATGACAGATGATTATGATATATTCTAGAATCTAGATTAGTGTCTTAAATCTGAAAAACACCCTGCTGCGCTTTTAAATAAATGTCTTAAATCTTAAAAATTTGTGGGAGAGGGTGCCCTTTGAGCCACCTCATACTATCCTACTGTCATTCTCATGCTCCATAATTAGTCCAATAGAGGGAGCTGTGAACTGAGCATTGTATACATTTTGAACTGAGATTGAGGAAACTTATAGAAAGCTTTAAGGTCTGTCCATTCCATCCACTTCCCAAATATGTACAAGTCATGTAATATTTTTATTCCTTTCTCAAACCAAAGGAGGGAGAGCAGCCTTTTGTCAAGGAAAGGATCCTTTCATTGACAAGATCCTTGCCTTGACAAGAGGCTGCTCTGCCCTCCTTTGGTTTGAGAAAGGAATTAAAATATTACATGACTTGTACAGATTTGGGAAGTGGATGGAATGGATAGATCTTAAAGCTTTCTATAAGCTTCCTCAATCTCATTTCAGAATGTATACAATGCCCATAAATGCTTTCACAGCTCCCTCTTTGAGACATTTCTAAATCCTTTTCAACAAATCCATTTTGTGCATAGCCTAAAATTAATGTTGTCCTCGCGAACACATCTCTTCGAGACATTCTCTCAAACAGTTCATTTGTCTTGTCTATTCTTCCACATTTTGCATGCATGTCTACAAGGGTTGTTGCAACTACAACATCTGAATTGAGCTGGTACTTATGTTTTTATTTTGTTATGATCAATCAAAGATGTTTTTGGAAGAACAGTTGGGTGGATTTTATCATCTCTGCTTTGAAATCTTGAGCCAACTCTTCTTTTTCTTGGAAGCAAGGGTGCTATATCAACTTCTTATTCCAACATTGATGGTTTTAACTGATTTAGAAAATCTATATTAATTATGGAGTACATGCTCATATAACTAGGAATTTCCAACTTGATTTTTCCCTATATTTGCTGGATAGTTCTGATTGGACTATATCTATTTGGCTAGAGCTTCTTTCCCGTCCCCTTGAGATGGTCCTTACTCAAATATGCCCACAATATGTTTTCGTGAGCTATTTGGAGACAATTACTTTGTCATTTTTCATTGGCTTTAGCTTGAAGCAAGTGCTCTTGTACCTACTTATTAACTCGCTGAGTTATTTCCATGAACATGATGGCTTGGAACTTTCATTGATCATTCTCCTCCTTGCCTGCTCCATCTCTATCATCTTTCCTAAATACACATCAAATGGTGTCCGGGACAGGAATTCCAAAAATGTTTGAAAGTAGATTTGTTCATCCTCCTTTTTAGCTATATGAATGTTGCAGAAATGGCAGGCTCTCATTCCAAGTTTTGGGTGTTTGTGATTGTATCCTTTGAGCATATGAACAAATGTCTGCTTCATATTTTCATTTTTTGATCTGTTTGTAGATGAAAGGCAGTGCCATGTTTGAATTTAATGTCCATTGTACACCGAAATATACTTCGAAAGCTGCTTTAAAAGATACTCTTACAGTTAGATATGATCGATTCCAGCCATGCAAAATATACCCATTCATTTTCAAAGAATAATTTGGTTGCTTTCTGGTCTGTTATTTTCTTCCTACAGGGAATTAGGACAACCACTTTGTTGAATCTGTCTACCATTACATATAAACAATTATGTCCTTGTCTAATTTTATGCCCCTCTGCGTGCAAGCCTTCGGAGTGGCGAACCACGAGCTCATGGACGCGACCCTTTACCGGGGCTCTTCATGCTCCTCCACAACCCTTCCCATCGGATTCCTCTAGCTAAATGTGGTGTCTTTGCTCCTCAAGCTGGGTCAAGACAAGGAAATCTCCAAGGTGGCCAGGGTCTATCTAGTTTTTCTACTACCGTATCTAGGTGGTGACCTCTGTTTTAGCGCCACTGAGAATCTATCTAAGACCCACCCCAAGAAATATTGGAGTAGTAGCCCGCTCCATGGAACCATGTCCTTGTTAGGATCTTACCTTGAGTAGAATCTAGATGTGGGACTATTTTTTAAGCTCATTTGAGAAAATTTCTTATATGTAGGGCTCTTGAGTTGGTAACTTGTGTTTTTGGGTGAACTTTTTGTAGGCTTGGATTATTTGTTGTTGCTGCTTGTTTCATTACAATGGTGAGGGGATATAGTGAGGAAGCGGTGATCATGACCTGCCTTTCCTGTAAAGACCAATATAGTACATCTTCAGCTGGAACCTATAGAGAATGCTATGAAGAGGCAAGTGAAACTCAAGAAGAGCTTAAGAAAGAGATTGAAGAATCAAGGTGAAAATCTCTTTCCACGAAAACATGGGCACCCAAAATCATGCTTGATGCACCTACAAATGTATGTGAAAATTGTATGAAAAAACAGATATATTAGAAACATACCACACAATAGGATTAGAAGAAAAGGTTATCTATACATTATTTGTAAAAATTTTGTCAGGGCTGAGGGATCATTCAGCCAAAGTTGACTGTGATAGTGTGACTTGTACCAATCTAATCCTTTTTATTTACATTCTATTCGGAAAGGTAGGCCTCAACTAGAATGGGACCCAGTGGGTTGTATGAAACTCCACCTAATCCATGTCCCAGCCTTGACCCAAACAGAAGAGGTTGCCTTATCCTTCTTCAAGTATGCTTTGACAACCGGACTACCAACACATTAGGTATTCATTAAAAGGCCATGTTATGCTAAATACAAGTACCACGATAGTTGCATTTTTTATTGGAGAGATGTTTTATGTTCTATCCTTTCTAATTTTTACCTCTAAGAAAAACAATTTACGTTATTATATGCCACTTATGAGATAGGTATTTAAAACATTTTGGACACATTTAATGGTTTCTTAGATTCTATACTTCGATCTATAAATGTGATTGTAATATTTCTGATACAAATGTTTAAATCTATTCTTGGAGGTGATAACATTGGGGTTGATAATAATAATGATATTGGATTTTGTCATGTTACTTGAAGTTAATATTTTCTTCGCACTGTAAAATCCAAACAGTTATTGGTTGGATTTTCATGCGTGATCCTCTCCATTTTTATGTATGCCTCCCCAATGATTTTTTTGGTAGGTATTTATTCTTATTCTCTTCTTAGTATAGATTGCTATAAAATGTGTACAATGATTCTTTCAAGAAGGTTGGTGATTTCGTTTCTTATTTTAGGTACTTGTTATCAGAACCAAAAGTGTTGAGTATATGCCATTTTTAACATCCTTATTTAACACCCTAAATGCACTTGTCTGGTCTAGATACTCTCTAATCACTAGGGATATCTTTTTAGCGGTACACTTCTCTTATTTCGCACTGCCATTTTAATTTATAGACTCAATATTTTTCTATGACTATGAACAAAGAAACAAAAATTTTGCTTGGATGGCAAGTATAGATGATCACCTGGATATTTATGTGTTGGGAATGATAAGAAAACAAGGATTTTATCATACAGGTATATGAGTGCACAACTTAGCTTATTAGTTTTGTGTGAGGTTTTAATTATTTTCCTAGTTTAAATGTAATTTGTGAATACTTTTGGTAGAAATGGAGTAAAATATGTGTTCTTAATATATTAGAATTTGATGCACCTTTTTGTTATCGATAATAGAGAATTGTATCAAAGTTGAGACAATCAAAGCGAAGAACATGAAGATGAAAAATGTCGGCAGAGATATAATTGCTCAAAATAAAAGTAAAGAAAAAGAACCTCAAAGTAGAACCAGAGAAATAGATAGATCACTTGAAGCTAGTGGTGGAGAAAAAGGTGTTCATATTGTATGTAAAGGGTTAACAACAAGATTTAGGCACCCTTTTCTATTTTATCATTGTATTTAAAGGGTTAACCGCATTTAGAAACCCTTTTGTATTTTATCTTATTTGATAATAATAAATGGTTGTGGACCCATTTGTTGGGCACAACATTCAAATCAAATTATTCTTAATTTCTAATATTAATTATCAACTTGTCTTTTACATCATAGATAATATGTAGCCAGCAATCGATTGTACTATATGATATTTGATTATTATTTATTCGTGAAATTCAGATTTTTCATTCATTAAACTCATATCGTCTCTAGAGAGATGATAAAATTGAAATTAGTATTGTCTCTAGAGAGACAAAAATTAGCATTATGTATTGTCTCTAGGGAGACAATAATGATTTTATCTCTCAAGAGACAAAAATGATATCAATCTATAATGTCTCCGGAGAGACAATAATTAGAGACAATATTAGAGACACCCGCTTTGAGACACCCACTTTGAGACAATATACAACTTTTTTATTGTCTCTATTATTGTCTTAAAACACACCTCCTTGTAGTAGTGTGGAAGGCCATCGATGATTTTTTCCTTTTATATAAAAAAACCAACCATCTTTAAAACTAGAATCATCCAAAGAGGCCACATCCTCAAGAAATGAATTACCTCTCCCAAGGTCAACAACCGTGATCTCATGCGACAAGAGGAAACGAAATAACAAGATCAGATGAAATGAAGGGATCCCTACCTGAGTACAATCTATGTGGCTCACATTAATTCCTATCCCCCTAAGCAACGACTCGACTCAAATTTTGAAAAGTTTTCCTCCAACCACTGGGAGTAACTCCGTCACTAACACCACCAGACCGGTCATAGAATCCAACGTGCAAAACACATGCTCATCATCCTTGGTTCCATTCTAAAGGGTAATGTGCTCTATTATAGACTCCACACACGCTTCTCTCCGTCCTTCTCTAGATCACTATTCGTGGCTTCACTTCTCAAACATTAATCATCGATACGCAACAAGAGATCGAGTTGTTTCTCACCCTACAACACTTGGCACAATATAGATTTGATATTTCCACCTCTATTTGTTTCTCTCAATATGCATGAGGGGATTTCATGATAATTTTCTTGGGTATTATTGTACCTCCGTATAGAAACGCATAAGTGCCTGATGAATACTAGTCTAGATCCGACTTTGTGGTTGGATCCATCATGCGATCAAAGCCCCTATAGCTCTTGCCACACCCAAAAAGAATTTGGATTCCTAAAAATCTAGAGGAAGAGTAGGGAGACAAATCCAGATTTGGAGGGATTTGAAAGTAAGATTGATCGGGAACTAGGTTCCCATCTCTCAAATCTCACTAAGCATTAACATAGAACCAAGGATCACCTAGAAGAACATTTTGCATATCCTACCCATTTGGAAAAATTAATAAGAACCCATCTCCAGCAAGATCTTTGACTTCAACTTTACATCCCCATTTCCATCTACACCAATCCCTAATAAAGTCTATGTTGGGTCTAATTTCCGCAAATCTACCCAAAATCACAAATTTTAATCTATCCTTTGCTTTATCAATAACACTTCCCAGATCTCTAAAGCAGTGGAGCATCCTCTTTCCAGGCGAAACCAACATAATGCACTCATTGTGATCTCGCACCAAACAATCTAGTTGCCCATGATCTCTCACTATCACCCATGATCTCCCATCAACCAAAAAATATCAACTATTTGTGATTTTCTATCTCGTTGTCATTACAAAGATAGGTTTTTTGTGATTATTTTAGTGTGCATGCATATTGAAATTTGTGTAGTGTGAGTTATTCATTCAAATATTTCCATTATTTTGACTTAAAATTCACCTAAAAGACCCTATAATTCATGAAAAATTAGTTTAATTTATCATTTTGTGCACATTTCCATATTAGAAGTCCCCAAACATCCATGGTGTATTATGCCATTTTCCAGCTTTTCATTCTAGCCCTTATCCCACTAGATTTAGATAGGGATATACTAAAAGGGAACCAACCCTTAAATTATGGATATCCACTCAATTTAGGATACCCATAGCCCATGAACTGTTTCTACTATCTATCTAAAGAAGTGTTGAGAGGGAATGAAAAAATCTTACAATCGTCATAATGGTGCACTTATACTAGATAACATTTATGTCTTCATTATCCCCAACATTATGTCATGTTGAGTGAATACTCAAAAAATAGATAAGAGATGCATGCCTATTAAAAATGTAGAGTTTGATGGTGATAGCGTGATAAGAATAAAAGTGAAAGCGTGGAGTGATAAAAATGAAATGTGGAAGATAAGAGAAGAGGAAACGACCCTAGAATGAAGCGTATGGTTATGTACTTATTGTTTTTCTCAATTTAGGTTACTTATTAATTCATATTAAGGAATGACTGTAAAATAAGATTAAAAACTATTCAAATATGTGTATATAATTTTTTTGCATAAGTATTATTTTCATGCAAATGTACAATAGGAAAATTTCTAATTTTCATGCATGAAAATAGACCTCGTTGTCAAATTTTCTTGATTGTAAGCATTTCTTAACACTCGCTAGGTCAACCCATCCACCGTATTGATCATATCCTATCCTTCTAGTCATTCATTTATGTGTGTCACCCTTCTCCATATGTGATTTAGGGAAATCATGATCATCCAAGTACTTCTAAAGCAACATCTCTCGAGGTGGATTTTAAAGAAAGCTTAGGAAGGGATATCATCAGCCTTTCTAAGACAAGTGCACAACCTCTGGAGCTTATTGAATGCCCAAATTCATCAAGGAGGTTTATTCAAAATCCAGATCATTGTGTGAATTATTATTGAATATTTTGGTAAGAATTCAATGTTGGCATAATACTACGTAGCATATCTTCTATATAATTAGATTATTTAGATTAGATGATATCACATTCTTCTCGGATAAGTTGTAACCCCCTCCAGCTATTATGGGGAATATTGTTAAGCCTCTCGGCTATATAATATGTCTCATGCTTCTATTTTCAATATGAATAAATAAGAGATATAATATCTCTATTTCCTCTCCTTTCTTTTCTCCCCACAATCTGGTATCGGAGAAAATCTATAGTTCTCAGATGCATGGAAAGGAGAATGATACTATTTTTATATTTTAATTCTTCCAAATGTTGGAGGGTGAAGGCCTTGCGTGAAATTTCTCATAACCTGCGTGAGGATCTATGCTTGTTTCTCAGTATATAGAAGGAGAACAATGTGTGGAGGTAGAACATAACACCAACACACCAGCGTGAAAACATTCCCCTACTCGTGGCCACGTGGGAGGAGTCTCATTGGTCTATGTGGAAGTTTATTCCTTGGTGCAATTAAAATTTGCTATTGCGTGGAGTTTTAGCACCTAGTGCAAGAGAATTTCTCTGTTGTTTTTAGAAAATTACAAATACTTTCTCTCCTGCTACATGGTCATACTCAAACACTGCATAGAGATTTACAGCTTGATGCGTGGAGGAGACCAATCATTCACTGGTGCAAGTGACTTGAGTGGAGAGTTTACTTTCTGCGTTGTACATGGATGTTTGCAACTTGCACTCAACCACAAACATAGTTCCAATACGAGACATTGGATCTATACTCCTTCTAAGTGCATGTACGTGCCAATCGTGAAAGAGGATAAGAACAACGGTGAAGTAGGAGATTAAGTGTGTAAAGCAAGAGAAATACTATTCATGTCTGCATAAAGAGTTAGAGTGGCACGAGGAGAGAAGATTTGGCTGCATGAAGCCTGAACATCTCCTACTATAATTAAAAAAAAGTGCCATTAATTACCCGGAGAAGAAACTTGGAGTCTCTCAAAGCCAATGTCGAATGATGAGCATGAATATCACGATCGAGACTGGTGAAATCCACAACATCAATGAGACTGCTGATAGCCACAACATCAACTCGCATGCCAAAGAAAATAGTCCAGAAGCCCCTGAAAGCTTTGGGTTCTATTTTTCCTTTCTCAACGAGCTTCAAAACACAGGAAATCTAGTCTTTGACGAGCTAGTTCAAAAGGAATTCTTGAATATTTCCTTTTCAACATCAACTACCAAGAAAAGTGAGTTCAGGAAGAACTAGAAGTCGTGCACGCTCTCTCTCTCAAAGACGTGAGTATCATGAGCATCTACTAGCTGGTACTTCTCATCAGTGAGTAAAAGTTGTAATAACTCCTGAAATAAATAAATAAATAAATAAAAATTATTTTATTTTATTAAGATGTCTGCTCTAAAGTTGCTTCTTTCGATGCTCAGTTACTTAAAGGGCCAAATTATGTGGCCTGGAAAACAAAAATGTGTACAATCCTTTAGTTTGAGGGATTATGGAGCATTGTCACAGGGTCTGCACAAGTTCCAAAAACCCTGATGAGCTCATTAAATATGAGATTGCAAGTGCTAAAGCACTGATGATGATAATGCTGAGTATCACCGATGACATGCAACCACATGTTCGGGATGCAGAGAAACCAAAGGAGGCATGGGATAAGCTTTCTACCATCTTTGAGGTAAAGAATAAGACTAAGGTTCTCCATCTTCAGTCAAAATTACATACCCTATCTATGGGATACAATGATAAAGTTGAGGATTTCTTACATCGAGTTTCTGAGATGTGAACAAATTTAATAGCTCTTGGTGAGAAGGTAGAAGATATGATTCTAGTTCCGATCACCTTGAGGGCACTCCCTTCTCAGTTCCGAGTCTTCGTTATGACATTGAATGTATCCAACAGGGTAGTGACATTTGAAGAACTCATGAACTTATTGCAGTAGGAAGAGGCAATCAATTCAGTCCAAGATGAGGCCCAGACAAAGCCCTTTTCTCAAGGCCCCAACATGGCTAGAAGAATCAAAAAGGTCCCCTAGTGAAGCAATCTCAAGCAGATCAGAATCAAAAGCCGTAAGCTCAAAATTCCAAGCGATGGTGTCAAATCTGCAAAACCAATACTCATGACACTGATCATTTCTGGTACAATGGCTTGAAACAGGGGTCTTTGAGTCAAACAAGCACATCAGGGCATGACAATTTTCAAAATTCCAAGTGGCCTACCCACCGAAGAAAGGAGAAGGGACATCTCGCCACCCAACAAGATGTTGAATCTGATGAGGAGACATCAGAAGGAGCCAATTTTGGTAAGAAAATTGTACTCATCTCTCAAAAATCTCATCCCATGAAGAAATTATGGTTGATAGACTCTAGTGCAAGTAAGCATATGTCCAGTGACAAGAAACTGTTTGATTCACTGAATGAACAACCCACTTGAGATTGGGTTTGGATAGAAGATGAAAAAGAGTACGTTGCGTGAAGGAATAGAAATGTCACCATTCCTCCAGGACTCGCAAAAATATACATTTACAAAGGTATTATATGTTCTGGCTTGACCAAAATCTCTTGTTGAACTCACTCTTGAATCATCACCTAAAGGTAGAATTTCTTGTCCAAAATGGCATTAAATCATGCTTAATCTCCAAAAATGTACAGTTATTGCTAGAGCATTTCTAAAAGATAAGTTATTTTCTTTAGATATTGTTTCATCTTCTATAATAGCTTTATATGTGTTAACAATAGAATCTACAGCCCTCTAGCATTTTAGATATGGTCACTTGTCAGTTAGTCAATTGCATTAGATGAGTTCAAAATAAAGGTCCATGGAATACCCAAATAATCCAGCTTCTTTCCTATTTTCCCAGGTTTTCTTGCAGGAAAAAAACATAGGGATCCTTTTTAGGTGAGCACCTTCCATGCCAAGAAGCATGTGGAGGTAGTTCATACCGATCTATATGGCCCACTGCCTAGTTCATTTTTCAGGATACAAGTACTTCCAATTGTTTGTGGATGACCATTCTCGCAAGATGTGGGTGTTTTTCCTGAATAAGAAAAGTGAGTCTCTTCAACATTTCCATAATTTCTATCATTTTGTTGTGAAAGAGACCAGACAACCACTTCTTCTACTTCACTCAGATCGAGGGGGGGTATTCACATCAAATAAGTTCTTTTCCTTCCTAAACCAACAAGGTGTTAAGAATAAAATGACTTCTCCCTACACACCCCAACAAAATGGAATTGTTTAGTGTCGTAATAAAACCGTGATGGAGATGGATTGTTGCATGCTACCAACAGTAAAGCTAGAGGAACGCTATTGAGATGAAGCTGTATAAATAGATGTATATCTTCTCAACAAGGCATTGAAAAAGATTCTACAAAATAAAAATCCAGAAGAGGTCTGGAGTGGTATAAATCCATCAATTTCTCATTTATGAGTATTTGGTTTCACAACATACATGTATGTCCCATCTCAGAAGATAAAGAAGATTGAGCCAAAGACACTCCCGTGTATCCTAATTGGCTATAACACTACCTCAAAGTATTACCATCTCATGGATTATGAGAAAAAAAAATATACACGAGTCAAGAGGTGGCTTGTGAGGAGTCATCCTTTGATTCAGTAGTGACAACTGTAGAACCATTACCAACCACGTGTCACCGACTAGTCTCTGAATCAGATGATCAGCCAGAGGAGACTACTCAAAGAAGAGATGTGATGCCAGAGAGCTATTTTTGACCTTGGAGAACTAGAGAATGTGACTCCACATCAATCCACATGGAAATGACACATTTCTTCTCAAAAGCAGCCAAGTTCTCATCCGAAGTGGGTACAAAGCACCATCAAGGACTCACATTTACAACAACTCCCAAATACATCATCCAGAGTCAAAACAAGGAGTTAAAAAAAACAAGAAATGAGGTAAAATTTACACTCATGAGTTCATTGATTGATAGCTCCAAGCCTGATAATGTTCGTGAAGCACTCAATCAACCTCAATGGAAGGAAGCCATGGATATAGAAATTGACTCACTCAAGAAAAATCAGACATGGGAACTTGTCGATCTACCTACAAGAAAGAAACCCATAGGCTAAAAATGGGTTTTCAAGAAAAATATAAGGCTGATGGATCCATCAACAAACAAAAAGAATTACTTGTAGCAAAAGGATATGCTCAGAAAGAGGGCATTGACTATGAAGAAACCTTTTCACCCACTACGAAGATCAAGACCATCAGAGTTGTTTGTGCACTGCAACATAGAAAGGATGGAGACTTCAACAGATGGATGTCAAGAGTGATTTCCTAAATGGTGATCTAAAAGAAGAAGTGTACATGACCCAACCTAAAGGATTTGTTGATGAATAACATCCTAAGAAGGTATTTTGTCTCATCAAATATTTCTATGGACTGAAACAAGCTCCAAGGTCATGGTATATCAAGATTAACGATCACCTTTTGTAGTATGGGTTCACTCGTAGTCCCGTACATTCCAATTTGTATATAAAGAAGGTAGGAAAAGAAATTGGCATTCTTGTTGTGTATGTGGATGATCTTGTGATCACTGGAAGTTTAGAAGATCAGGTTAATATTGTTAAGAATGATCTCAAAAGAACCTTCGACATGAAAAATTTGGGGCTACCACATTACTATCTTGGCTTGAAGATATGGAAAAATGAGCATCACATTTTCCTCTCCTATATAAAGTACACCAAGACACTCCTAGAAAAATAAAGAATTTCGGATTGTAAACCTATATCCACTCCCATGGAGAAAGGCTTGCAACTTTCAAGATTCTAGGACTCACCTCAAGTAGATGTTACTCTCTACAGGAAATTTGTTGGAGGGCTCATCTATTTGACATATACTAGACTAGATCTATGCTATGTTGTTAGCTATCTTTCCAGTTCATGCAGGAGCCAAAGAAATGTCACTAGAATGCAAAAAGCATGTTTTGAGATATGTCCAAGGAACAACTGATTATGGTCTGGAATATAAGAAGAATGATCAATTCTTCTTATAGGGATACATCGACTCGGACCATGCCGGATCTATTGATGACAAGAAGTCAACCACATGATATATTTTTCATCTTGGATCTAGACCTATCTCGTGGATAAGAAAGAAGTAGAATATTGTTTCTATCTCATCCACAGAGGCATAATATCGTAACACATAAGGAGCTGTATGAAGTGATATGGTTACATCATATTTTGGATGACACAGGGAATCCTCGAAAAGAGTCACCTATTCTCTATTATGAAAATCGAGTTGTGTTAAATCTCATGCAAAATCTATTTTTTCATGAATGCACAAAGCATATTGAGATTGATTGTCATTTAATTCAAGAGCATGTCTTGGACCATCATATTCAATTCCAAAGATTTTCCTCTGAAGCACAAGTTACCGACATTCTCACAAAATCTCTTGGAAAAGTGAAATTTGAACTTTTCAGGGGTCACATTTACAAGAATAATGTAATAAGGGGGGAATGTTGGCATAATACTACATAGCATATCTTCTATATAATTAGATTATTTAGATTATATGATATCACATTCTTCTCGGATAAGTTGTAACCCCCTCCAACTATTATGGGGAATATTGTTAAGCCTCTCGGCTATATAATATGTCTTGTGCTTCTATTTTAAAATGAATAAATAAGAGATATAATATCTCTATTTCCTCTCATTTATGTTCTCCCCACATTCAATACCTCGAAAAGAATCATCAAAAGTAGGTTTTTGAGGCCGAGGAGCTTGATCGCGAAAGACCACCTAAACTTAAATAGGTGATTATAGGAGCTCAAAATGTGTTGTGAACAAAAAAATATCAATGGAAATAATTTTAAGTCTTTTACATGGTGGTGAAATAATATTCATTCTAATCCTCATGCATTTTTCTAAGAAACTCATTATTTTCGTGCATAACTTGTGATCCCGAGAAAAATTAGGTTTCGAGAGGGTTGTAGGAAGAATCAAGACATGGATCCATCAAAAACTTTTTAAAATGTCATTATTGTTGAATTTCAAATAAAGAAGTGTGGGAAACGTAATTTGACAACTCAAGTCGTCTATTTCAAGTTGTTGCCTAAGGTACATGTTTGATACTTAGAAAAATTTATTGGGTACCACACTAAAGCATGAGGCTAAGACATATTTGTTTGTCCCCTAATCCCTTTCAAATGGGAAAATGGTAAAAAAATACTCCCTTCCCCACGTAGGATTCTTAGTCACTCCATGTGACCCCAATGACTCCATATGTGACAAATGTCACTCCGTGGATAATGAGCATTATTGTGCCCCAATTGTCCCTTTCAAGGGGAAAAGGAGGACAATTAAATTCATCCCCCTCCTCATGGTTTCCAAATATATATAAGCAACACTTTACCTTTTTTATCTTATTCCCCCACATTCCTCCATTTGCACCTTAACTCTGGAAAAAAAAAAATACATTCCTCCTTTTTTCACTCTCTCATTCACATCTTTGCATTATCTCAATGCCATGATTTTTCAAACAAAATATAAAAAATCCATGCTCCAAGATCCATTTTTGTTCCAAAATAAAGGTACACATGAAAACTAAAAAACTTTTTCCCATGAATTTATATAAGAGTACATTTAAAGTGTGGTACATGTTGGAATAATTTTCCAACATAGATCGAATAGAGATGCAGCTTAATTATCTTGAGATACATACAATAAATTTTGTTATCTCACTTCTGCAAGCATAATCACATCCCTTTAGCTCTTAAATTCCTATTAATAACCTTATTGAGATAAAGGGATAAACGTGAGTCCATGTTTTGAATTTTAGATAAAGGTGTAACGAAATACTTAATGTGAAGCCACCATATATCTGTTTCTATAATGAAAAAGTCATATTTTATATTTAGATTGTTATTTCATACAAATTAGATTCTCTATTATCTCAACACAATGATTTTGCAAAGAAAAACTCAAAAATCCACTAGCATCCATTTTCGTTGTAGAACGAAGGTGTACTTGAAAACTAAAAAAATCGTATCTAAATAACCATGGAAAAAATAGACGCTTTTTTTCTCCTTTTACATTCCCACAGACGTAGAAACTCGGTGATAAATTTCACATGGACAGAAAGAAATTTTTGTAGTGAACAAACTAGAGTTTTCTTGCACCGTAATTTTAAAATTTAAAATCTTCTATTCCAGAGCCCGGGTTGATCCAAAACTTTAGATGTGTAATGAAGACAAAAACTCATATCCAAAAATTATTTTCACCAAAATACGAAATCCGTAAAAGATAGCTTCTAAAAATAGTAAGTCTCCTATGAATGCACTTATTATTTTTAGTAATATTTCATAGTGAACAGCTTTTAACAAAGGAACTGTGCACAGGGAGCATCCGTAAGGTGATTGAAGATGAAAATATCGAAAAATGAGAAAAATTTCAATTTTCTAAATATCCTAAACCCTCATTCTAGGTACAAAAATCCTTCATCATCAGTCACATTTCAAGCTTTCACATCAAGATATTTGGCGGTGATCATCTCCCTGGAGATATCCTCATGGGAATAGTAATAAAGAATTTGTGCTTACATATTAGTGAAGTATGAATCGTGACCTATACATGTTGATTCTTAATGGTGTTCATCCATGTCTTTAGTATGACATGATTTTCATGGTTTCATTTCCTAAAAATTTCTTTGAAGGTGAAATGTGAAATTATGTATTCATTATTTCTCATCATTTACCTTCTTGTTGCACATGAGAACGTGTATCATTCGAGGGCCATCTTTGTCAAGTAGAACATGGCGTTGTCTCAAAATATCATCAAAAGAATTATCAACAAGTCATCTTGAATCCATATTGGGAAATATCAATACTATTTTTAAACACTCATGCAGTTTTCCAAGGTGTATATATATCGTGTATAAAAAGGTTATCATAAATCATCATCAATGAGGGTAAAATTTTCAAAGGTTTCTAGAGGAAAACAATTTCACGAAGGTAGCAGTGTGCAGAAGATCATTAGGGTTCAACTTCCCTCTTGATTTCCTTTAGTGCAGATGTTCATGGAAGATGGAGTTTTCTTCATCCATTCTTCTAAGCATCTCTTTCTCTCTCCATCTCTCTTTTCCACTCGTTACTTATCTCTCCTCTCTAATTCTTCATCGGGAATAGTAATTTTATTTCATCATATTCACTTAAGTGGCCTATTTTAAAATTGTAATAGTATTTTATAAAAACTATAAGAGAAATATTTAATTTTGGTTCCCAATTTTTTATCCTTTTCAAGCCAAGCAAGAACACCGATTCAACATAGAGCTTAAAGGAAACCAAATCATAAGTATAGGTTGTTTTGTAGTCAGGGAGGAAATTCGAGTGTCCCTTTGTTACTCGAATTTGTGGAGAGATGGGTAGAACCTTAAAAGATGTGATCTATCCTCATTATTTTAGGTTGTGCCTTTCAACCAAGGTAAAAGAACCTATTTTGTAACTTCGTTATTTGAAAGGAGATACAGTACCCTTCTTTTACATAAATTTTGTAGAGAAGACCTTGGGAAAATATGATCAACACACCAGGTCTAAATCTCATGAGAGGTCACTTCTAGATCATGGAGATACTTTCACAACAAGGCAAAGGTTACAAAAGACATTTGGGACCCTGATTTATCCTGCATACTTTCGTAAATGGATTTTGATCTTGTGTGGGTATACAGAGAGTAATGTGGGTAGTATGGATAGGATTTGATGTTTCTTAAATAAATTTTGGTGGGAGGGGAGGCAAGGTGAACTTGACTCAAGAGGTCCTTGAGAGCTTATGCAAAATGGAAGGAATCAGCCAACAAAATTCCACAAAAGTTAGAAATGTTTCCTCAACTAGAATATGTTCCTAAATGGAGACCCATATTAGCACTCTTTCACACAACCTATGGGATTCTATCATGAAGGATCGAGTCAGAAAACCCAATAAAGCACCAAGATTCAAATCAAACCACGCTTGAGGTACACCCAAAGGCTTACAGATAATCTCTATCAACAAAATGAAAGAAAAGTGATTTTAAACTATTTATCTCACTCCCAGATGAAGGATCTACTGAGAAATTAATTTGCAAATGCAACTAAACTATCACAAGAAATGAGACCTATGTGATTGGACTAGAGTTTGATACAGATTGTAATGAAACAAGAAAACTACTTGCATGCATTCGTAGATGAAATAAATACAATCTACTCAATATTAACACGTAACAACTCAAGTTTGATCAAATTTATTAGCAAGGGAAAGTTTCTAGAAAAATATCAAATCTTGTCAATGGTTGTTCACTTGCAACCACCTTAACAAAATTGAATTTGATACAAAGAGAGATATACAAGCTTCTTAGATGGATTCTCAAACAGATGGGCTCACAAGCTTTTTCTACTAGAAAATAAGTCTCTAATCTTTCCAAAAACTCCTAGCCATTTTCACGAGAAATTTTTGTTATCTATAGCATTTACATCAGAGCCCCTTCTCCCCAAAAGAAAAAAACATTTAATGCACTAGTGTTTGCCATGATTCTTTTGTGATTCTCAGAATCAAATCTGCAAGAAGTCTCCAGGTGCTCGAGGGGTGGATTTCATCGAATGCCTCCCGCATTCAACTCCTTGCTCTGGTAGATCACTCTTCCTTCAATTTTCCAACCACTTCCACCCCTAATCTGTCAAATCTGGCCCCTTGCGTGCTTGGGAGAAGAAAAATGGAAAATCTGATCGGGCACGAAAGTCAGACCATTTTAATGGCAAAAGACACCTTCCAGATCTCCCCACCAAACTTCAGATATCAACATTAACTTCCATATCTACCTAGCGTGTAGAAAAATCAAAGAAATCACACTTATAGGCATGTTTCGTAAAAATGGGGGAAAATCGATTTAATCTCAGTGCCGTTGATCTTTACTTTGAATTTTGGCCATTCACGTGGCATATTCAAACTTTAGAATTGACCGGGAGCTTCCTCTCGAATTATTTCAAATTTTGGAGAAATGGAAAAATTTAGATTTTGCTCCACACCTCCACCCTCAAAAAACAAGCCTAATACGTGTCCTAAGGTGGGCCCCAGTAGAACCATGACCAAATTCTACCATTTCACTCCCTTTTTGGAAAAGGAAAATTTTCAATATTTTCCCCAAAGCTCCATCCTCGGGAAACGGCCTGAAAAGTGTCGTAATGTGGGTCCTAGCATAACCACACTTCACTTTTCACTTTTAACATTTTTCTCCCAAAGGAATTTTTTTCAAATTTCCCCCAAAAGTATGCACCCCCGCTATTGACCGAGCAAGCTTTCACCCTTCCTTTATTAGGTTTGCGGGCCATTTTGATGTTTTTAGCCATTTGCATCTCAAGGGGAAAAAATTCAAATTGCTCTCCGATGGTCCGCCTTCCCACCCCTTTTACTTTTCAAACTGCCATGTGTCATCATGGCGCACCTCGAGATGGTCCCAAAATTTTACACTTTGAATGAGCGTAGGCTCACCATGTGTCCTACCCAGAAAAGTGTGTCGAATGCTTGAAGCTTAGTAGAAGGCACCCCATGTCATACTCGAGGCAAGATCCTTTGGCCATTGAAGAGTCTAAGTAAAAGTGCAAAGTGAGCAGAGGCCTCCATGTGTCAATGTGACACTCCTTGAGAAAAATCCCCAAAAGCCGAGAAGTTGATCGAGCGCGGGCTTACCACATTTTCTCCTGCGCAGGTCAAAGTGAGACCTTTTTCTCTCGCCTCTTAAATTTTCTCCAATCGAGCCTAGTAATGCCGCAGGTGGGTTTAAATATTTTTCCAAACTAGCCAAATTGAACAAGTTCAAAATAGACCCATCATGCGCCCCACCCAATCAAGAAGCCACATAAGCATCAAAAGAACCAATAATAATTAAGCGGAGCCACGGACGAAATTTTCCTTTTTACCAAACAAGCAAAAGTGATAAGTTAAATTATTTTCCAACCATCCCCCGACCATCCAAAAGAGGCCACGTCCCCTGTTGATGAAAGGATGTAAATTTTACCAGGAGAAACAATCGTCAAATCATAAAATACAGAAAATGACCATTTGAGCCCAAAAATGAAAATTTCTCTAAAGACAGAATTCAAAAATAGTTATAAGGCTCAAATATGTTTCTCAGAGACACATCCATTCATTTTCTTCAAGTATTTGGGGCAAAAATGACAAGGATGACAAATATGGGAGAAAATGAGATTTTGGATGAACATAGAATGAGAGACCCAAATTACAGACCTTTTCTAGTGTAACAAAGAAACAAGGAGCAAACCATGGAGCCATAAGTGATCTACGACCTAAGAACATATTAACAATGGAAACAAAGATTACCCAGATACAACACAAGAGAAAAGAAAGTGACACAGATCGTAAATCAATAGATTTTCAAAGGCAAATTGGGTGAGACTATTTCAAACACCAACACGTGCTCGACTCGGGGATGGGCACTCCTTGTGAGGGCCACAAGAACAAAGGTAGACCAAGCACCAAAAAATCCATTGGGAACTAGAGTCATCATGCAGAGCAGGAATCAAAACCACCATAAAAAGAAACAGAGAAACTAGAAAAACTAGATCACCAAGGACCAAAATGAGCAAAAACACAAAAGATAGGAAACAAATGACAAACTATACACTGTACACAAGATTTATGCCTTGACTCAGGGGAATCAATCCAAGAGATGCTTCAAATGCCTGCCATTGAAAAACAATTCAAGAAATTCACCATCTAGGTCCTTGAGGAAGAAGGTATGCTCCCCAATTTTGATGTCAATAAAGTAAGGGCCCATCCGTAATGAATCAAATTTTCCATGTTTTCCCTTATCCTCATGTCTTTTGTCCCATAGTAGCACAAGATCACCAAAATTGAAAGCTCTGGGAGTGACCTTGTTGTCAAATAACTTCTTCAATTTCTCTCTGAATTTCACATGCCTCTTTTGGGATGCCCTCCTCTCTTCATTAAGCTCAACAATCTAGATAATGCGAGCATCATAAGGATCTATCTCTTGATCTTCTAGCTTTTGCATAAAATTTTATGAAGATAGTTGCATATTAAGGGGTAGCAGGGCCTAAGTTCCATATACTAACTCAAATGGACTCTTTCCAGTGACCCTCTTGATAGTGATCCTATCTACCCAAACAACTAACTTCAATTGTTCACCCCACTTTCTCTTTTTCTGCTCCAATGTTCTTCTCATGATCTTCAGCAATTTTTTATTACTAGGACTCACTTTGTCCATTTCCTTGAGGATTGTAATTGGAAGCATATCTCAAGTTGATCCCATACTCCTTGCACATTGCTACCAAAGGTTTAGCTCTAAAGCTCATGGCGTTGCGGTGATATATCTTGACTAGCACCCCAAACTTGTAGATGATGTTGTTTAGCATGAAGTCCATGACAACTTGGTGTGTTTCCTTCTTGGTGGGGATTGTCTCCACCCACTTAGTAAAATAATCAGTTGCTACAAGAATCAACCTATGGCTAGCACTTGAAGGGTTTGAATTCTCACCAATGAAATCCATTCCCCACTACTCGAATGGGGCTTTAATTGATATAGGCTAAAAGGAAGGAGCCTAAAATTTCAGTCTTCCAGAGAAGCACCGACAACTCTCACATCTTCTAACCAAAAGAGTCGTATCCTTAAAAAGAGTTTACCACCAATAACCAGCCCTCGAGAATCTTGTGTGTTGTGAATTTTGTAACAAAGTGCCCCCACAAACTCATCCATGGAGATCAATTATTATCTTGGGGATTCTTCTTTAATAATGCACCTTAAGAGGACTCCCTCTGGATTATTCCAAGCTAACCCAAAATTAGTGATGAAATATTTATGTGAAGCCAACTTAAGTTATCTTTTTGGTTCTTACTTAAATTCTAAGGGAAGATCATATGTCTGAGATAAAAGATTACATCTTTGTACCAATAAGAATTTATCAATGTTTGAAAACATCTACCCTACCTTCTTCTACCTCATTTACCTCAATAGTTTGCAAGTTGCTCTTAGCCATAAGCTTAGCCGAGCTTAAACCTCTCACAAACTTCGTGGTTTGGATGTCCATATCATATTCTTGCAATTTGTTCACCCACCTACATATTTTTCTTGAGACTCCCATCTCTAGAAAAATGTCCTTAACCATTATGTGGGGAACATAAGAAACCACTATAAAACTTAGAATGTAAGGTCTAAAAACCTTTGTTTCTTTTACCAAGGCAAATGCCTACTTTTCCATGATAGTGTACTTCAACTCAGCCCCCTGCAAGGCCTTACTAAAGAAGGCAATTGGCCTCTTAGCCCCTTCATCATCCTTTTGCAAGAGAGGACAGAAGAAATAATGTTCTCAAAGAAAAAGAGAACATCTAAAAGGAATTCTTATCATTTGGAGCTACCAGTACAGGTGCATGCTTAAGTGCCTCTTTAATCCCATTGAAATCTTGGATGGAATCCTCCTCCCATTTGATGACCTTGTCTTTCTTCAGCATGGAAGTGATTGGAATGTTCAACTCAAGAAATTTTGATATAAATCTTCTAATGAATTTTATCTACCCAAAGAAGGATTGATTTCCTTTCTTAGTCTTTGGGATTGGGACCTTGCTGATGGCCTCTACTCTTTCTCGGATCAATCATCACTCTTTCTTGTGACATAATGTGGCCAAGTAGCTTTGCCTTGTGCACTCCAAAATGACATTTCTTTGGATTGAGTGAGATGCCATATTCTCTACATCTTATCAAAGCATTTTCTCCAAGTGCAAAGAAATGGTTACTTCTCTTTCTACAAAATAGAGTTACATCATCTTGATAGACCGCAATAAACTCATTAATGTAACCAGCAAAAGTAACATACATTGATCTCTAGAAGGTGGCTCCAACATTCATCGACAAAAAGGCATCCCGACATAAACATGTCCCCCATGGAGTAGTGAAGGCTGTCTTGATCCTTTCTCGATTGCTTCAAAGACAACTTGGTTGTAACCAGAGAAACCATTCGAGGGGAAAAGTAACTTCAGAACCAATCACTAACTCGCAACATGTGCTCCATATTTGGTAGAGGATAATTATCTATGATTGATGCTCTATTTATATTCCCGAGGTCCACACATAACCTGATGTCACCATTTTCCTTTCTCACTAGTACTAGGTTTGCACCCAAGAGGAATACCTTATGGGTTGGATAATCCCTCCATCTCTTAGCTTCTTCAGTTCCTCTTGCATTTTGAGTGATAAGAGTGGATTGATGGGCCTCTTTTTCTACCCGAATGGATTTCCATTAGACTCCAAGGTAATATCATGTTAAAACAGGTCCTCTCTATATGATTTTAGTTCGAATAGGTCCAGCCATGTAATCTTGATATTTTTTGAACAACCGGATGTATGACTTTGCTTCTCCTCCTTTCTAAGATTACTTGCCTAACCAAATTTTCCTTGGCTTTTCTTTTGTACCAAGATCATGCTCCTCAATATCCCTTGAGGCTGCCATGCATCTATTAACAATGCGATCAACGTTATCAAAATTGGACTCACAAGCAACCAGCCCTTTAGGATTGGTATTGGTCTTTAGTGGATGATGACCTTGCCAAAAAAGTCTCCTTTCCCTTTGTTATACATACCATTGGCTCCAAATCAATGCAATCGATCGAAAAATCTCCTTGTTCTGCGAAATCTACTAATCTAAGTATCATCATCAAAAACTCGCCAATGCTTAATATTATCAAGGACAGAGGGTCTTGTCAATACATCAAGATCATATTCATAATATGGGGACATTATATAATTGTCAAACCAAGACCCCAACACCGCAATCTTATCTTCCAAGTCATTGAACTTCCTATCATGATGCACAATGTTGAATGAATTGAATATCTCAATAAGATCCCAAACTACATGTTTGTATTGTTTCATTCGTTGGTTATTTGTGGCATACAACTTTCTCGACTTGTTTTACAATTAATTTTGAGTATCCTTCAATAATGATGTCCTTGACGCCATATTTTCAAATAATTCTTAAACCCAACAACAATGGCTCATACTTAGTAATGTTGTTGGTGCACTCAAAGTTGAGTTTGAAAGATAAAACAAATCTCTCCAAACAAGGAGAAAGTAGAACAACACCAACACCATTCCCAAACTTGGAGTAAGCTCCATCAAACAACAAAGTCCAAGGATAGCCTACCTGTTCAAGACATTTGCATTCCTTAGTCTTGTGTTCCTTTCCATCAGCAAATCCCACAAAGTTATCTCGCATCCAAACTTGTGTATAATACCTCGTAGAGGATGCATTGTTGGGATCCTCAATAAGATACAACATTTTCTTTTCCCCATACAACCTGAAAAGGCTGCACTAAATTAGAATGGTGGCATAAGACATGTCCATTTGGAAACTCCCACCAACACTTGCAACTCATTTTCTTGACAAAGAACATACCCCACTTAGTGGGTAGTCAACTATGATGACATCAAGTTTAAATTTTTACCTGGGTAAGCTGCAAGATGCACCACTAAACCTTTCACACATACCACTACTGGCACTTCTCTAGAATCCATGGCAGTACACTTCCCATATGCTATCATTGTCACTTTAATATTTAGCTCATTCATGACTTCTAGAGGTATGATATTGCATGATGCCCCTAAGTCAAACATAAAGTTATGGAGCACTGTCTTTGATAGTCAAAGTGGTGAAGAATGGATCCACGTTCATCCGAGAGTCTACCAAGGATGTTCCCAAATATACCTCATGAGGTTCATCCAGCTCTCTCCCCGATGTTGGTAGTGCTTGTGGTTCTTCAATGATTAGAGGAGTCTCTACAATATTGATATTTCTAGCTAGGTCAGTATTCTCTTCTTTCAACCCCAAGTATTCAAATGCTCTCTTTTTGTGCTCAGGAATCTTGAGCAGCTCCACAATTAGAACAAAGACTTTGATTTGACTCAACACCTAAGCAATATCATATGGCACCTTCCTTAGCAAGGTAGTATTGGAAGGAAATCCAACACACTCATTAGGTGGTATAGGATTTTTGACAACTTGGGCATGGGGAGGGATATGATTTTTTTTTGGAACTACAGGGTTTTTAGTAGGTGCATCTTTCCTAAGAGCCTCTTTAGGAATGTTTGAAAGTAAGGGAGATTTACGCTTGGCTTGAGGCCCTGCCCCTTTGATAACCTTACTTCTTGTGTTATATTCCTTCTCTTGAGCCACAATAACATTCATTAGTAACTGTCTATCTTCCTCAAATGGGATTCCTCCATCATACTTCTTTATCATTAAAGCCCATAAATATTCAAAGTCATTATTGGGCAATTCAAAATCTTGTGCAGTATCTACTTCTAAAGTATGAGAGGGAGGAAGAACATGTACCCTTTAAATGTAGTCCCAAAAAGTACCAACATTCTAGGCACTTATCACCTCAGTTGAAGTTGCCCCTTGTTGTAAGCTTGTGGAGCAACCAATCATGCAAATATCATCATCATTGTCATCAAATCCTTCTTCCTCCTGCAGATCTTCTTCAAAAGGATCATTGGGTATGAAGCATTTTTCACACCAATCAATGAAATTTTTCTCCTCCACAACAACTCGGCGACCCAAAGGATTAGGCATCATTCTTTTTTCTCTTCCTTTGGGCTGCCTATTTCCAAATCCAATAGGTCCCTTTCCTATGTCATCGATCTTTGGTGATTTGTGAACCTATCTTGGCCTTTCTCCTTGTGTTGACCTTGTGAGCTCTACCCAATTCCCTTCTCATCTCGGGCTAGTTTGTAAGATATCTCCTTGATAGACCCTACCAATGTCTTCACAACCTCTTCTAAATTAGCAGCCTTGCTCGTGTGAAATTTTTCTCGGATTAACCAGACTTTTCACCTTCCCTTTTTGGAGGATTTCCAATTGCCTTGATATTGTTTTCTATTTGCAGAGCCATGGTGAAGGCCTACCTCATATTTGTGGGGTTTTTGTCTCTTAAATAATATGCAGCCTTTTTATCAAATGCATTAGTATATTTGATCAAACATGACTCATCACATGGCCTTATCCTAACAAGAAATCTCCTTAAGGTCTTATTAAACCTTGTGTTGAAATCATGTAGTAACTCATTAGGGTTCTTCTTGATGTTTTCAAATTCTGTCAAAAGAAACCTAGGGTCAGTCCTATCACCATACTTTGCAAAGATGAATGCATTACTCATCTTAGTCCAAGAGTCAATAGAGTTATCCGAAATGCTTTATACCACCTTATCATCCTCTTCCAAGGTATGGATAAACATCTTGATATATACATCTTCATGTTTAATCTCAAAGTATTCCATCATATTAATAAAAAGTGTTAGATGTTGATCTCCAAGAATAGCATTATGTCCTTGAACTTTGGCATTTTGTTCCTTACATCTTGAGGCACTACATTTGGGTAACCTGCCATTCCCACAAAATTTATAGGTCCAAAGAAGGGTTCATTTTAAGAGACCTCTTAGAAATCGGAGTTGGAAAATACTTGGTAAATATCCTCGAAACCAATTTTGTGGGAAGGTGAATTTTTTGGGGGTCTGACAACAAAAATTTTACCTGATTTTTAAGTGGTGGGATAGAAGGCTATAGACGCACGATAGAGATTTGCTGACGTGCATCAACAAGGTGGTTGACACACATCAACGAACCTCACTGACGCGCGCATCAACAACCTTGTTGATGCACGTTAATAAGGTTTTGTCGACGCACTTCAACCACCTTGTTAACACGTGTTAGTGAGGGTTTTGTCCACCTCTCGCACTCATATTATGCGTCAACAAAATCTCCTGTCATGTACATCAAAAACTCTCCTTGTCATGCGTCAACAAACTCTTTGTCATACATCTACAGCCTCCACCCTCATGTCACACGTTTACTATACTTGATAATACATATGCCCCTAGGTGGTATGAGTGAGCTAGTAGTGTTCTACCTGGTGAATAATATAGGATTATATAGGGGATAGTTTCAAGGGTAGGCAAAGTGACCCCTAAAAAAATTAAACTGTAATTTTTAGGTGAACAAGTCATTGACTTGCATTAGAAAATTTACCTTTTCAAATTTTTCAAAAATGGAATATTCACCATATTATGAATATTCACCACTAAAATTATCCTGGTCCAAAGGTATTTACAAAAAATTTAGGTCCTGGTTGAGCCATATTGATTTGATGAGGTGATCCTAGAGGGGTGACAAACCGATGGGGCGCAGAAGGTTCTTCTGGGACACAGGAGTATAATTTTAAAAATGGATACTCCCCAAAGGCCTTGTTTCTTGGAAATATCTATCACCTCGTAAAATACAAAGTGCGTAGTTCTAAGAAAACCTTTCAAAATCAAATTAAGGCCCCTCTCTAGCTGGAGAGTTCAATTCCACAAAGAGGCTACCTAATTCAGAGTCACTTGAACGGAAGTCTTCAATGATGGGCTGCTCACTTTCATTAATGGAGATCCCTTATCTTGTCTCTGCTGATCTCTAATAACTCTCCAGGATTTTCTTCCTTTTGATTTTTCTTTACCAAGCTCTGGAAACCATGTCTAGCAGGATCCCTAGTAAAGAAGGATCTTCTTCCCTCTAGTTTTGCAAATATTAGTAACAAATCTAACTTTGACAGAGTTTTAAGACACTATTACTTATTGAAAATCATATCAATAGGGAGTCGCCACTAAGGATTTCCACCTTAGTTGTGCTTATGCACTAAATATGATCAGTTCTTGATTTTGAATTAAGGTCCCCGGTAAGGGCAGCACTGATGTTGGTACCCAAATTTGTTCTCCTTTTCAAGCCAAGCATCAACACTCGATGCAAAATGGAGCTTAGACGCAACCAGTGTCATAAGTATATATCATTTTGTAGAATGGGAGGAAATCTAATTGTCCCTTTATTACTCGAATTTGTGGATAGATGGGTAGCACCTTAAAAGGATGTGATCTATCCTCACTATTTTAGCTTCGCCTTTCAACCAAGGTAAGAGAACCTATTTTGTAACCTTTGTTATTTAAAAGGAGATATAGGTACCCTTCTTTTGCATAAATTTTGTAGAGAATACGTTGGGAAAAATATGATCAACACACCAGATATAACTCTAACAAGTTGTCACTTTTAGATCATGGAGATAGTTTCACAATAAGGAAAAGGTTACTAAAGACATTTGGGACCCTGATTTATCTTGCATACTTTGGCAAAAGGTTTTGGTCTTATATGGGTATACAAAGTAGAACAAGGGTATTATGGATAGGATTGGATGTTTTTAAATAGATTTTGGTGGGAGGGGAGGTAGGGTGAACTTAAATCACCATATCCTTGAGAGCTTATGAAAAATGGAAGGATTTAGCCAACAAAATGCCACAATAGTTAGAAATATTTCCTCAACTAGAATATGTGCCCAAATGGAGGCCCAAATTAGCACTCTTTCACACAACCTATGGGATTCTATCATGAAGGCTCAAGTCAGAAAACCCAATGAAGCACCAAGATTCAAATCAAACCACACCTAAGGTACACCCAGAGGCTTAAAGATAATCTCTGTTAGCAAAATGAAAGAAAAGTGATTTTAAACTGTTTATCTCACTCCAAAATGAAGGCTCTTCAAAGAAATGAAACTGCAGATTCCATTAAATTATCACAAGGACTAAGACCTATGTGATTGGACTAATTTTGATACAAGATTGTAACAAAAACAAGAAAAACTACTTACATGTATTTAGAGATGAAATAAATACATTTTACACAAGATTAACACAGAACAACTCAAGTTTGATCAAATTTATCAGCAAGGGAAAGTTTCCAGAACAATCTCAAATATTTTCAATGGATGTACACTTGTAACCACCTTGACATGATTTAATTTGATACAAAGAGAGATATACAAGCTTCTTAGATGACTTCTCAAAAGGATGGGCTCTATCAAGCTTTTTATTCTAGAAAATCAAGATCTAAACTTTCCAAAATCTCCCAACCATTTGCATGAGATATTTGTGCCATTTATAGAATTTACAAGAGATCCCCTTCTCCCCAAAAGACAAAAAGTTTAATGCACCAGTGTTTGCCATGATTCTTTTGTGATTCTCATAATCAAATCTGCAAGAATTCTTTAGGTTATCGAGGGGGCATGTTTCATCGAATGCCTCCCACATTCAACTCCTTTCTCTTGTATATCACTCTTCCTTCAATTTACCAACCACTTCCACCCCTAATCGGTGAAATTTGGCCCCTTGCGTGCTTGGGAGAAGAAAACAGAAAGTCCGATCAAGTACGAAAGTCATATCATTTTAATGGTGAAAGACACCTTCCAGATCTCACCACCAAACTTTAGATATCAACATTAACTTCCTTCTCTACTTGGCGTGTAGAAAAAACAAATAAATCATGAAAACTTGCACTTCTAGGCGTGTTTAAGAAAAATGGGGGGAAAATAAGATTTCATACTCTCACTGTCATTCATATTTACTTTTAATTTCGGCCATCCACATGGTAGATTAGAACTTTAGAATATACCGGGGCTTCCTCTGACTTTTTACAACTTTTGGAGAAATGGAAAAATTTCATATTTTGCTCCACACTTCCGCCCTAAAAAAATGAGCTTGACACATGTCCTAAGGTGGACCCTACTGAACCACAACCAAATTCTACCATTTCACTCCCTTTTTGGAAAAGGGAAAATTTTCCAAGTTTTCCTGCAGCTCCATCCTCGGGAAATGGTCCTAACACGTGTCCCAATGTGGGTCCTAGCAAAACCATGCTTCCCTTTTCACTTTTAACTTTTTTCTCCCAAAGGAATTTTTTTCAAATTTTCCCCAAAATTCCACACCCCCGTCATTGACCAGAGCAAGATTTGACCCTTCTTTATCGGGCTTGCTGGCCATTTTGATGTTTTTAGCCATTTTCATGTCAAGGGGAAAAAATCAAAATTTCCCCCGATGGTCTGCCTCCCCACCGCTTTGAATTTTCAAACTAGCACATGTCATCATGGCGCACCTTGAGATGGACCCAAAATTTGGTACTTTGAACGAGTGCGGGTTTACCATGTGTCCCGTCTGAAAAGGTTGTCTAAATTCTTGAAGCTCAGTGGAAGGCACCACGTGTCATGCTCAGAGGTAGTATCCTTTGGTCTTTGAAAAGTCTAAGTAAAAATTCAAAGTGATTGGAGGCCTCCATGTGTCAATGTGGTGCTCCTTAAGATAATCCCCGATACCCGAGACCTTGATTGAGTGCAGCTCGCTGTGTGTCCTCCTCGTGGGGTCAAAGTCGACCTTTTTCTCTTCCTCTTAAATTTTCTCCAGCTTAGAGCTGGTGGGCCACGGGCAGGTTTAAATCTTTTGTAAAAGTAGCCAAAAAGGGACAAGTTAAAAATGGACCCACAACGCCCCATCCAATCAAAAGAAGCCACGTAAGCATCGAAAGAACCAATCATAATTAAGCGGAGAGCCACGAGACCAAATTTTCCTTTTGCCAGAAAAGCAAAAAGTGATAAGTTAAAGTATTTTCTCGCCATCCCTTGACCATCTAAAAGAGGCCACGTCCCCTATTGATGCAAGGATGTAAATTTAACCAGAAAAACACCTGCAAACCGTAAAATACGTAAAATGACCATTCAAGCTTGAAAAGTAAAATTTCTCCAAGGACAGAAATTCAAAAATGTTTACAATGCTCAAATATTTTTCTCGAGACACATCCATTCATTTTCTTCAAGTATTTGGTGTAGAAATGACAAGGACGACAAATATGGAGGAAACCGAGTTTTTGGATGAGCAGAGAATGAGAGACTTGAATTATAGACCTTTTCTAGAGGAACAAAGAAACAAGGAGCAAACCATGGACCTACAAGTTATCTACGACCCAGAACATATTAACAATGGAAATAAATATTACCTAGATACAACACAAGAGAGAAGAAGGTGACACATGCCGTAAATCAACAAGATTTTCAAAGGAAATTAAGGCGAGACTATTTTGAGCACCAACACTTAGTTTGTATTTTCTAATGGAAAGAGAAAGGCCACATGTGGAATAGGAAAGCGAGGAGTCATGTGAGGGAGATGAGAGGTAGAATCATGTTATCTTAACTTGGGATTGCCTATGCATTCAAAAGGATCCTATCTTTTAACACTTCCACTCTATAGCAATTTTGGATTGTAGTTGTTGAAATTTTTATCAATTCACAAGAAATAAGAGATACATTTCTTTGATTTCCTTTCTCATGCATTCTTCAATTCCTCTCATTATACAACTTTGTAAATTTCAAAAAATGAGAAAAGAGTTTTTTTATTTTCTTAATGAGGATATTAATGAGACTTTTTTCCTATTATCATCTTATCTTGGTGTCATTAACAAGGTTGTTGTTCTTTATTCTATATGAATTTTGAACTTCTTTAGTTACTAGGTTTCAAATTTGCAATTGGCCCACTCACAACAAGAAATTCCTTCTCTAATTTATCTCCTTCCCCTCATTACTATGATTTCATCCCGTATACCCTATTTAAGAACTTTTCCAAAGGTTCAAACAGTGCGGTGTCCTGTGTGATCCTCAATATATTTGGATAACCTAGAGTATTTAGTTTAGGATTATATTAGTTATATTCAATAATGGGAGCTACCCCATTTAATGCAGGCGTAGTCACGTGAATGTTGTTAAAGAAAACTAATTTTACTAAGTAACACATTTTCTCACAAAATAGTTTTGGTGACTCTATTAGGGATAGATTTGTGTAAGTACACCCAAAAAGGATCTCTACCAAAAATAGAAAAATTATATACTAAAAAACTAGATTTCAAAGAAGAATCATATTTTAAGGTAACTCCATTTAGGAACAAATCCCAATCACATTGGTTTCCCATAAAACAATGAAGAAATTTTAATATTGGAGTGAATTACAAATGAGTTATAGTAGAGAAGAAGAATAAGAGTTTTAGGAAATGCAAATTTTTGATCAGCCATCATTTTGGAACATCTCTGACAAAGCCAAGAAAGCTGAAGAAAAGAGGCCCATACCATCTCTAAAGAAACTAGACAAATACTTCACAAAATGGGGTAAAGTATTGTTTATGAATATCACATCATCAAGTGATGGTGGATACAATTAAAGAAGAGTTATGCTAGAGGAAATAAAATGGGGATTTCTTCTTACGATTATCAAGAATCCAAGAGATGGATGAAAAAGATACAAAAGAGATACGAAAGGTTTTATAAAGGAAAGGATGGTGTAGAGCCAACTAAAGGTAATATTTTCAGTTTTAAATATTTTACCAATAAAATCAAGACATTGTATCTCACCTCCATTCATCTTGATGAATTTATTCCATACAAAGATGAAGAAATGACCATTCGATAAGATAATGTGTACAAAGGATTCTAAGCGTAGAAAATGTTAATCCCGACCAAGCCTTTGAGGAGATTAGGAAATATGAACTAGCATTAAAAAAAGGGTATGAACATCTTAAATCATTTCTTCAAGTGGTGGAATAAGATTATATTTTCCCCATGAAGGAAGACCCTTATCATTGTATGTACTATGAGGTTTTTGTCCCTAGAATATTCTTGGATGTTGCTGAAGAATATATTATCCTTGAGACTTCTGATGAAAATAAACTAAATACCTTAGAGGAGAATGATGAAGAAGACATGATAGTTGATCCTCCATTCATCAACTCATTGTGGTTCGAGGCACAACCTGCCAATGAAATAATGGACTTAAATGAGGAATATTATTGTTGTATGATAAATAATTAAATTATTTCTGTAGACTCCACCAAGAATGAAGAATTATAAGATGAACAATTCTAGGTAATCATGGATAACCTCATTTCAAATATTAATATTTTGGTTATTGATGGAATGGAGATTTGTGAAGAAGTGTAAGAAATCCATCTTTCACCTTCTACTAAAGATGATAAATGCAAGGTATTCATGGATAATTTTCTTTCCAATTTTGAATTTTCAAATGATGAGTAGACATTAAATAACGATATAGAGATATTGGAATAATCAAATTATCTTCTCGATTCAATCATGGATGACCAAATAGAAGACAAAGAATTTTGTTTTGAATCTAAAGAGGATGATATATTTGAGCACAACATCTTAAAGTAATAAAATCCATCATTCTCATCCAAGGGCATAACATTGATCACCACAATGAGTATGAAAAAATTCATTTTCTATATGAACAAGAAGATATGATAATAGGTGATCAAAATAGAATTACAAACTATTTCCATATTTCTACCCAAAGCAAGTTCATATGCTTCCCATCAAGAAGATGATATGGATTTTTTCGCTTGAAGTAATTCCCTTCCCACCAACCATATAACTCTTCTCCTTTTCATAAGGTGTTCAATCAAGTTTTTCCATGATTTCAATAAAATTAATCTTGGGAAACAAAAATCGAAAAGAGATGAACAAGGATGTTTCAAATTAATCAACTAAATGTACAAATCATATTTTTAACCTTCTCCTGGAAAGACAATGTAGATATTCTTCCAATTATGATGAAGATGATTCTATGGTGAACTCGGAAGATCCATGTGTACAAGACATCTTGAAGCCTAGAGAAGAGACTAAAGACCAAAACTTATTCTCAAGCTCCACACTCCAGATATGGAAATGCAAGATAGGTATAATTCAATTTGTGGTTCTCACTTTAATAGGTCAATGTTTAATGTTGAAAAGAGTATTTGGAAGAGATTTATAACTTCTAGGATGCCTTGATTCATAAGAATGAATGTAAAGATATGTCTTTCTCATTCGTGCTTTGTGAAGAATATCATAAATGCAAAACAAAGAAAGTTCTTGAATATCCCATGATTTTTCTCTATCTTAAAGACAACATCTCCATCATTGAAGAAGATAGTAGGAAAATGTGGACCCAATTTTCATGAAAGAGATTTGTTAAAAAAAAGTCGAAAAGTTTCAAGATCCTTGTGAATGTATTTAAGATTAATTTACCACCTTTGGATGTTCTAGCAATGCGAACAATAATCCATGTTGAAAAATTCACTCAAGGGTGATGAAATATTCTATGAAAAAATAAAGGATTAAAAATTTTAATATGGTATAAATTTTTTTTTTTGAGTGGATGGATATTGACAAAAATTGTTCTGAACAACAAGGAAAGAATGTGCATGAATCTTGTGAAGGAATTAAAAATCAGATTACACTCACCATTTCCCAAGATCCAATGTGTATTGGACATGTTCTCATATTGAAATTTTTTTCTAATAATGATGAATACTTTTGTGTCAATGATATGGTACCTACTCTGGAAAGCACTTTCTCAAGGAAAAAAGTGGGATATTCAGAGAAGTTGTTGAATGAGAAAGAAATCAGTTTGTTCTCACTCCTTATAAATGCCTCACTAATTTAAGAGATAAGTCCATGCTATAATTCCAAGATGAAGGATGTTTCCATGAAAATATCAATTTTCTAATCCTTGTGGACATGGAGGAATGATATCTCACAATCGAAGGAAATCAAGTGAAAGCTGCAAGGTACAAAATTTAAAAAGGTAAAAATAATTCATTGGATGTAAGAAAATTTTCAATATACTATGAATATAAAGATGGAGTGTTGGTATAAATTCAGCTTATCAAGCCATGTAAATCCATTACAAGAGCATGGTTTTATTATATAATATTTTTGTGCTTCAATCTACAACATGTCCCCAAAATAGAGCTAGCTATTGTGATGCAAAGCTTCAACAGAAAATTCCCATTTTCAAGCATGACAACAAACCCTAGTGTAATTTTTTTTTATTTCAAACCTTTCATGACACTTTTGTCCTAGGTCAACCCATCCCCTTTATTGGTCCTATCCTATCCTTAAAGTTTTTCACGTGTGTTTGTGATACCATTCCTTGTAGGTGATTTAGGGAGAACGATATCATCTAAGTACTTATGAAGTAGTATCTCTCAAGGCGGGATTTCAAGCAAGCTTTTGAAGGGCTATCATCAAGTGTTTCTAATACAAGTAGACAATCTCTAGAGCTGATTGAAGGACCAAACTACTGAAGGAGTTTTATTCAAGATAATGTATGATTTTAAAATGTTTGTAGAATATTATGGAAGGTTTGAAAGACGCAGAGCATATTCATCAAAAAAAGGTTTTTGAGGCCGAAGGAGCTTGCATAAATAAAGAGCAACTAAACTTCAAGAGCTGATTCTAGGATCTCCAAAAAATATTTCAATCTAAAAAAATATCAATGGAAATAATGTTTAGTCCCCTCTATGGTTGTAAAATTAGATTCATCCTAAACCCCATGCATGTTTCTAAAAAACTCATTCTTTTAAGCACAACTTGTGATTCCAAGAAAAAGGAGGGTTTTTAGAGTTTTTCGTGCATAATAAATACATGGGATGCATAAATTCCTTGTCAAAATTTCATTTCTATGCAACTTAATATAAATAAGTGTGGGAAACGTCATCCGAGAGCTCAAGTTATGTCTGTTTCAAGTTGTCGCCTAAGGTACATGTTGGATACTTATTCAAATGTATTTGGTGCAATGTGGTAGGATGAGGCAAAGGGACATTTTTTTACCCACATTGTTCCTTTGGAAGGGGACAATACGGATGAAAAATAATTCCCTCTCCCCCAGGTTTCCGTGTCACTCCACGTGACCTCGGTGACTCCATATAACTTCTTTGGCCTATTTGACTAGTCCCCTCACCTACTCTCGCATGTGTGACAAGTGCCATTTTACCATTCCAAGGGGAAAATGAGGGAAAAATAATTATCCCCTTTTAGCCCTCATCAAGGTTGAAAATGCTATATAAGTATCAATTCACCTTTTTCTCTCATTTCCCCACATTCCTCCATTTTCACCTTGAACTTTGGAAATTTTTCTCCGATTCCTCCTCCATTTTTTTCTCCTTGACATTCACTCCACCATCTCCTCATTATCTCAACATAACTATTTTACAAATAAAAACTCAAAAATCCATGCTTCAGGATCAATTTTAGTTCAAGAACAAATGTGCACATGAAAATTAATAAACATATGCTCATGAATTTTTGTAAGGGTACATTTAAAGTATGGTACAAGTTGGAATTAGTTTCCAGCATAGATAAAAAAATTGTAGGTAAGTACCTTGAGAGGCATACATTAAATTTTGTTATTTCATGTCTAGAAGCATAATCACATCCCTTTAACACTACAATTCCCATCAATAACCTAATTGAGATAAAGGGATAAACGTGAGTCCATATTTTGAATTTTAGATAAAGGTGTAACAAATTAGTTAATGTGAACACACAATATATATGTCTCCTATGATGAACAAGGCATAATTTAGATTTAGATTGTAATTTCATGCAAATTGGATTCCATATTATATGATTAGAGAATAAAAACATAAATTCTTGTTAGGTTGAAAAAAACACTCAAAATTTTGCTTTTTAATAATAAAATTATGTAATTGTCCTATAAGAATTGAGTATGTAACGATTAACATCGAGCTAAGATGTTATTATTATTATGCTGAGAGGAATTATACAATGGCACACAAATGGAGTGTGCTCTTCAATTGTAGTTTGGACATTTTAGTTTTACATTCATTTGAATATCATGTGATAGTTCATTCATAAATCTGACACCTATTGGAATTTTACTTAAATGATTTTGTTTATTTTTCTTTGAGAATTCATTCAAAATATATTAATAGCTTGGTCATATAGTAATATTTAGTTTCGCTTCCTTAAATCGATATTTTTGACACTAATCGACACAATTGCATAGATAAATGATTCCATTTTCCATAAATGAATGAAAAATTATATAGAGAATTTAATGAAGGTTTTTTTAGTAAAGAGGTATGTATGAAATCAAACATAAGAACCTTGAAACATAAAACTATTTATGTATTTCGTATAGATAGATTTATTATAATATAATTATTATATTATATTTATTTTTAATCCTAACTATTTTTGGTATACTTATATTAGACTTTCATAGTTAGATAGGTGCCTCGTGATTTACATCGTTGTCATATTCAAGATAAATGTATTTAAGATATCTATACTAGTATTACTCTTGTGGCAATACTTTTTCATTAAGGATAAAGGTTTTTTCATTAGACGCTAGCTCTCTTTGAAATGCCAAGAGTGGGTCAAAACCTAGATAATACAACACAAGGATAAGACACACATCCCAACTGTAAAAAAAATAAGAATTGCATCTACTATCCAGCTACAAAAAACCAACAAGAAATAAATAGCCAAACAAGAAAAAGAGAGCCAATGGGAGGAAATCATCCCAAGGAGAGAGAAATGAGTGTCATTTAAACTTATAATTCCTTTAAAGAACCCGATTCCAACCATTTTTATAAACTAGTTAATTGAGATTCATCTTCGATCAAAAGGTCACCCTTAATTAATCTTTGTATCTAGAGCCTTCCAAAACATTATTTTTTTAGAGATTCGGGATAAATGGAAATGGGGAATGACACACTGTAAGACCTTTATAGCGACCTTCTCGGTCAATAAGAGGATCAATGTTAAAACCACTTCTAATTTACCTTACAATAAGTCATTTTCTTCCAACTTCAATCTCATTTATTCAAAGGACTCTTAAGTCACATCCACCTCGATAAGATCGGCATCTAATAAATCACTCAACTATTGAGATGTAGAATTCGAAAAAGGATTGGTTCTTTGAAACTACCCCAACCGGATAGAATCCATTGAAATAAGACCCTAAGAATTAGGAAATAAGAGACATTGATTTAAATCATCTTGCTTTGTCAGGGTCCTCACCTTAACTATTGTGGCAGTGTATGTAAGTGTCATATGAACATTATGTAATAATTATGTAAATATCATGTAATGCTCAAGGTTGTTATAATTTACTATCACCATGAAAGAATCAAGTAGATGCCATCTAAACATCATGTAAGAGATGGGTATGTATCAAGTAATTCTATAAATACAATCAAATTTCATTACCATTGTGAAAGTATCATATAAGACTCAACTAAGTATGATTAAAAACTTGACAATCAAGTTATAATTGAAAAAAAATGAGCTCTTAAATAACGTTGATTTATCATTGGTTGGTCTTTGGGTTGTTAATAAAACCTTAGAAACTTAGGTCTTTGAATATATAAATTTTCAAACTAAGGTCAAGAAAGATAAAAGAATATTTTCAAACTAAGGTCAAGAAAGATAAAAGAATATATAAATTTTCAAACTAAGGTCAAGAAAGATAAAAGAATATTTTAAGCCATATATAGCTAATGAACTCGGTTTATTGTTTAATCTAATAGTTCGATGGGAATAGTGTGTATAAGAAAGTACAATAAGAAAATACTCTAACTTTAACATGATTTTTTATAACTATTTGATTGTTAATTATATTTTATTTATTCATAATGTATATTAATAACAGATCCAAGTGTGTTTATTGCATTCCTCTGTCTCTCGTTTGTTTAACGAACTTTTGTCCACCTCATAATTGCAAACATTTCCATGATACATTGGATAAGTACCTTACTATTAGTGTTTCACTAGAAACAAACACTATTCCATGGCACAGAATGGTTAAGTTCAAGAAATTAAATTTTGACTTGGTTGACGTGAAGGAATTAAATTTGTATTAGTGTCAAAGATAACAATGGAGGAGGACTTAGTCATTAGTATTTGGTAAAAATTACAATTGTGAATTTAGTTAGGGATTGTAATTTAAGAAAACTAAGTATGGAACCTTTGGATATTTGAATGAAACTCCATCCGGGATATAGAAAATGTTGCCCAAAGTATGTGGTTTCGAATAAAAATTAAAATTAAATATTAGGATATGGAGTACTATGGTGGAGAAGGATGAGATACTTAATAGTGTTGAGAACTTTAAGACCAAGAGAAGTCACTCAACTTCAAGGTATTAAACTTTAACCATTATATTTAAAGAGGATTAAAGCCTAGGTAACCTAAGCAAAGGGCTAGGTTCTAACATTTTGGAGTTTCCAATTTATTAAATTTTACTTTGGTTTTTATGAAGAGTAAATTAATTTATTAATAATAAATTTTAGTAATAATTAGTGGCTATTCTTATGCATAAATTTAATTTATTACATACAAAATAAAATAAATTGTACATAAATTCTATTAAGATCATGATCTTAAGTAGGCTTCAAATATTTATGCAGGAGAGATCAAGAAATGTAAATATGTTAAAAACTCAAAGCAAAAATAGTTGGTAAATATATGAGAAAAGGAAGGTTACGATACACTTTATGTTAGATAACGATTTAATATAGTGTAGCTAAACATAATTTATTATCAACTATATTTTGATGATAGAGGCATACCATATTAAGTAATATTATATTTGGTTACAATGCATTAATTTTTGTAATATAGTTTTTCTTTATAGAGTGTTTTAGTTATAGTATTTGATAGGGTGCTCATGACCCTTAATTTATCCCCAAGTCTATACTATATGGTAGCATTTACAAATAATTCCAAAGTATCATATTTGATTGAGTTGGAATATTTGTTTAAATGGAAAAAAATGTTATATGTATGACATAGATTATATAAAAATTACATTTAAAAATTTAAAATAAGATTAATGATTTGTTGCTAGTAATTTAATTCATTAAAATTAAAAATAATTTTCTTCTCATTTCTTAGATATTTCCAAGTAATTTTTAACTCTTTGTTGTAGTTAGTGGGTTTGGTCATAAGGATTTTTATTTGGTTTTAAATTATTAATGTATTTAAAATGGGATACTATATAATTATATGTGTTTATGCTATTATTAGATAAGGTAATAAAATAGATTTTGAAGGGATTGGGAACCATGTGAAAAACGGAAGATAGAACATAAATCACAAAGGAAAAACATCACAGAAAAAGGCCCATTAGGCCTAAGGTGGAACAAAACAAGAACCTAGAAACCCAGAAGGGAGAAACATCAAAGAGAAGAAGCTCCACTCAGAAGATCAAAACACCTTGACAATCCAAGGAGCGCCTAACTACTGTGATCTTTCCCGCTATGAGATCGAAGGCTTTCCGTACAAGGATAATAGTCATTTTCTCTTTTATTTTTGTTGTTAACTTTCGCCCATCCTTCCTCATTACCTAACACATCTAATTCTTTCCCTTATTCGACCAGTGAATTGCTTTTCCCAAGCTCCACGTACAGATCCATTTCATGATCATTGTATATTCTCAAAACCTGATTTTGACTAATGTGTCCTCCTCTACCCTTGGTTAGGGTGCGAATCGTGGGGAATTTGAATTCATTTCCTTTGCCAATGACTTGTGATTTCCAGTCCTCCTCACTACCTAAAGCGATTGCATCTTTTATTAGATGTGTTTAAACTTTATGTTATCTCAAATTAATGTCCATAAATATTCTTTGGGCTATATTATTTACTTTATTATCATCACGTATTTATAATCATTAGGTGTTGAATTTTATACTACTTAATTTATATTATTAATTGAGTTCTTATATTGATCAACAATTAATTTTTTTTACATGGTAGCTTGCATTACTTAAAATTAATTGAAACAGTAATGAAAAATGTACACATGAAGAAGAATGAAATATTAATGCTGAAATAAATTACTCTAGGAAAAATTACGCAGACAATTGTATGACCATAATATTGAAACGCGATCAAATAAAGTGGATACATTTTGATTAGAATAGGATTGTGGATGATTAAGTGTAAGAATCAAATTTAGAGTAGCATCGAGAGGTGAAAGAAGAAAAAATATGAATTTTATTAAGGCTTCAAACACTTAAAATGTTTATAAATGTTTTACGTTGGCATTATGTATCTCCAATGTCAATAATTTCCTGTTGAAAGTAATCTTATGGGAATTATGTATTGTAAGTGTATAAGCCATTTTTAGAGGGCATTGATATCGAGAAATGTAAGAAATTCAGAAAAACAAAATATGATGAGAATTTTGGATGCCATACAAGGACAATTTAATGTATGATTTTGAGAACAAAAAAATGTTGGTCCTGAGTCCTTAAAAATGTGTGTAATAATGGAATTCGCAATCCTAATTTGCACATCAACAAGTTCAAACTCATCCCAAAGTTTTGATATAAGTATAATTTTTTGGTGAATGAAGAGAAAAAGTTTAGGTTATTATTTTTCATCATCAAGACTAGAATAAATTTTATTTTTATGTATTCAACATTAAAATAGGAAACATGGATGCAAAAATACCGTTACATAATTTTTTTGTAATTTTCGATGATTATTTTAATTCTCGAACAAATGCAAAATTGTTTACAACTCTTTTATATCTTCAGTTCTTCCATGAAAATAATGAAAAATAATATTTCAAATAAAATGAAAATAATAATATATAAGGTGATCTCTATTTATTTATTTTTTAAAAATACATATTTATAAATATGAATATCAATTGTATATATTTTTACGCTCAAATAGAACACCAAATGTTGAGATTTTGGTTGATGATGAAAATGGAAAAACAATACGTATGGATGATTATATTGTTTTCATCATGTTATCCTTCTTTTTATAATCAAAATTTTAATGTTTTTATTTTGAAGAAATTATCTTTATCACCCCATGTATTATTCTAATCCTTCTTATAATCATATCCAAATCTATGTAAATTAGAGATAAGTAATGACAAAAGTCTTATAACACAAATGTATCGAGAATTTGAAGCCACTTCCACAAATTTGTAGTCTTAGATGTTAGCCATTATTTCTTAGGTTGTCAATTATATCAAATTCCATTTATGGATAAGGGTTTCTTGAAGTCATAAGATTCTCCATGAGCTGAAATTCATAGTCAAGCATTAAGGTTAATTGGTAGTATGTTAGTTTGGTGAAGTCCAATGTTGTTTTGGAGGATAGTTTACTAGGCATGGTAAGAGTATGTGCTCTCTAAAAAATTTTTGTAAGGTTGTCATGAGGTACCTCATTTTTGGTGTGATTTTGTAAAGGTGTCCAAGTATAGATACATGAGGCATCCAGGATCAAATCATGAGTCTTCATGGTTGAGTTAGGTCATTCTAGGATTATTCCTAAACCTAGAGCATGTGGTTTAGAATGGGGGCATGATTTTTGGAGTAGGTAAATCATTTTTATTAATGGTTAGAGAATTGTGACATTGTATGTGAGGTGTATGAGGTGATTTAGGTTATATCTCACTTGTTCATGATGTTTTCTACTTATCAGGAGGAAAGATTTTCAAGACAAGATAAGTAAGCACAAGTAAGTCATCAGTGGTTAGAGAGTTGAAGAATAATTTGAGCTTGGATATGAGTTTTCGTGCATAGATGAGGTAGTCGAGATGCTTTAAGAAATGTTTCAAGACAAAATGAAGAGATTTTTAAGGATATGTTGTTTTTGATTTAATTCAATTCTAAAGGAGAAATTGACCCGATATCAAATTTTTGATAAATATTACCTTCTCTCACAAACTATCCATGGGAGCTTGTTTCTTTACGGCGCATGATTTTCAATTAAGCTAAGATTGTTTTGTAAAATTAATGATGTGATTTGATTATAATATTTTTATGAACGAATTTAAGAAGAGGTAAATGGGTTCAAACCCTAATAAAACCCTCATAGGAGAGCAACTAGAGAAATAGGCATTGTATTATCTTAAAATGACTCTAAAGAAAATAGAATGATTTCTAATTTTAGAGAATTTATCACATATCATTTTGGTGGTCATTTTGTGTTTGAGAGTTTTTGGAAAAAGAAAAAGAAGACCTTATTTTGTGGAGATTTTAAGATTTAGAGCTAATATCAAAGTTCAACGATGAAAAATAGTTTGGGAGGTTCTATAGATCATCATGAAATTTTTTAGGTTTACTCAATGAAGAAAATGAAAGATACATGTCTCAAAGTAAGCACTACTAATTTTGGTCTTAACGCTAAAATTCTAGTTTTGAGATTTGATGTGAGTTTGATGATTTTGTATCATGGAGCTATTAGTTTTTTTCAATTAAAAATTTATAAATATTTTATGATCTCGATAGATCATTTGGTATGATATGAAGAAGTATTTTCATTCAGAATGTAATGGCCTAATTGTTTGTAATAGGCTTTATCAAGAAGGTGACTAAAAATGTGTGTTGGATCAATTTTCTCCACATGAGTTACGATTCTTAATTCTTGATCATTTTGGTAATAATGTTTTTTAAGTGTTCAAGGTGGTGATTAATCTTGGATGTTTATTTTGAGGTGTTTTTCTTGTTTCTCTTAAGACTGGTTCATGAGTCGTAGAAGCCTAAATGACCAATTTTAGAGATTGTCTTGGTTATAGGTCTTACACTATGAATTAGAGGAAAAGTGAATTAGAATAAATTGTCTCAAATAAATTTACAATGGTATATTAATTGAATCTTGATGATGATATTTGACATGTGAAGTTGAAAATTTTACATAATTGTTGTTTGGATTCTTGAAGAACTTGAAGGGATTGATTTGTTTTTTGAGTGTGTCATGAAGAATTAATATGCTTCATATTTTCCAAAGAGTTTGGAAGGTGCATATAGGTTATCATTCAGTTATATTATGTTTTTATATTTATCCTAAAAAATGATGTCCTTAGAGCTATTGGTGCATTCATTAATCATGGCCAAGAGCTTATTTTGTCCTTTGGAATTGTCTTGGTGATTGCTCACAATGTCTTGAAACCTTCCTACCTACTTTGATATTTTTTTATTTATATGATGTTGTTGATTTTTTTGGAATGTACAAGATATTATTTCATGGCTCGAACTATGGGTGATTTGATCTAGTGACATATATATATAGCTAGTGTTTATTTTTATTTGAAAAAGTTGAGATAATGGGGTCATGAAATATCTAAAGGAGATTCAAGAATAGTGTTTAGGGGTTATGGAAAGATATTAGAAGATGTATGAATAATAGATAATGAAATAGGATCATTTTTGAAAATGAAATTTATCTAATCATACCATAAGAGGAAAGATTTTTGCGAGTTGAGAGAGAGAAGTTTGAAGATGGTTTTGTGCATTTGTAGATGAACTTCGATCACAATCAGTTGTGTGAGAAGCATATCATTTTTATCATTAATTTATAAATCTCTTATGATGTTAAATATTCATTGTAGATAGTTGTTAATAGTCATTGACAAGGCCGTAGGGTTGGGTGTTCCTTTTATAAAGAGTTGCTTCAATAATAAAATCTTGAAAGATGTGTAATATTCTTGTGAAGTATTTTGTTTTGTGTAATTTTAGAAGAGGATTTAAGTGGATTTATTTCCCTTTTAAGGTTTCCCACTTACATCTAGTGTCCTTTTTCTCTCTCTTATTGTATGCATTTATGAATGTCTAATAAACACTTAATAAGATCATATGGTTCATGGATAATTGAATGTATGGTTTGAATGATAATTTTTTGTAATGGAAAATAAAATGGATGTTTTTAAGGACTAGTTCAAATCTTCCCCCTCTTGGTCCATTATGCTTCCAACAATTAGTATAATATATGGTCCTTTTGAAGCAAATTTGAGTATTTGAAGGAGATCATCTTGTAGAGCAAACAATTGTAAAATCATTTGATGTTGAAGAAATATTAATAAAAAGTATGGGATTACATAATCATTAATACATGGATTGAAAGAAAAAAATATTTGTATGGAATTTTAGAATAGTATAGCCATCGAGTATTTGGAATCACAAGTAAAGAGTGTGACAAAGACCCTAAGAGTTAAGGATGCATATTTTAGTAGAGATAATATTATGAGTTGATATCCTTGATATAAGAATTAGAGTTGGTACATAGAAGGTTTAATACCTATGATAGGTTAGAGAAGTTTTTGACACCCTAAATGATAGGTTTATTAACCAAAGAGTAGTAAATGGAAAACATTGTTTAGGCTATAAAGGAGAACATATAGAGAAGCATGAAGATGAAAAAGTTATAACTTGTAATCAACTTGACATGAAGGAGACTAAGAGGAAAAATTCAATAAGGTATAACTCGATGAGATAACCTAATGCAATGAGGTATGGTTCCTTATTTATTTTTTAATACTACTCTTATCATGGTTTTGGTCACAGAGAGAGGGTTTGTAAGAAGAACCCCTAAAGAAATGAATTTTCATGGAGTTATGAAGGTTATTTCAATGGTCAATGTTATTCTTATTGTGAATATGGTCGCAAGGAAGTTGATTGGTGTTGGAATCTTAGTCATTGTAAGTGAAAGATCAAGAAGGATATTGTGTGTTACAGCTTTCACAAATAAGGACATATTGCTATTTTTCACCTCAAAGATGATTCTTTGAGAGTCAAAAGTAGGTTTCAATCATCCAAAAGGAAAGATAAGAAAATTTTTAAGAAGAAAATCCGTCTAATAATGAGTATGAGACATTAAATATAGTTACTATTGTCAAGAAGGATTTTGATCAAGAAAATGAGGTTAAGAGAATGGATTATCGAGCTTGATATGTAGAGAATGAGGGTTGAAGAGTTAATGCATGCTAAGAATGAGAATGATAAAAAGGTTAAGTGATTTAAAAATTTATAAGGCCATGAAGGTAGAGAGTATATAGGATGTAAATGAGAAATAATCAAAGTCAAACAAGGAGTCAATGCTTTTAACTGTGTCCAATAAGATGGAAATAAGGTTTTTCAAGCCTAATCCAAGTCATAGTGATCTATTAACCCTAAATGAGAAAGATCATGTAAATGAGGAGTATCATGATTGTTATTAGGTCAACAAAGAAAGATTTGAAGATAAAATTAACATACCTAAAAGGTCAACCTTAAGAATGAAAGGATCTCAAACGCAAAAGAGAGAGGATAGAGTCTTTGGGTTCATTTGATGACTACATCTTGTTTTAGTGCTCCAAGTTGATTTACGTGTCTTATCTAAGATTATAAATAACATTATGTATCTACATAAATCATAGGTGTTTCTTGAAGGTGCATTATTATCTATTGTTGTTGATCAAGTTTTCATAAAGTTTTCAAGTGTTTCCACAAACAAAGGTGTCTCTATCTAGATCCATTCATAAGGTTTTTGTCCATGTCAGGTCTATATAACACGATTAAAGGTCCTGTTTGAATAACCAATCAAAGAGAGTCATGTGCTTATCAATAAAATAATTCTATGTATCTTGAACATAGAGTCTCAAGGTGTTGTTTATATTAGTGTTATGAGTTAGTGTTTCAATGTCAAAAGATAGTGTCATGAGTCATAGGCATGTACATCACTAGCTAGATCCTTAAGTCTTGTTTGAAGGACTCAAAATATTGTCTTGTAATGATGTATAAGTGTTTCCATAGTGTGTATATTATATTTAAGGAGATTATTCAAAATTTGTAAGGTTTTGAGATGTATGGTTTTTGGAGATTAGCTCGATACCATGAAAAGAATGATAACCAGATCGTACCAAGCCAAGAACATAGATGCTAATCAAACACCATGATCAATAAGATGAAAGTAATTCACCAGAATAACTTTACATAAAACCTTTGCAAACAAATGAGAAACAATATCATATATTATTATGGAACTCAATGCAATACATTGAGAATGGGCCTTGCTTAAATAGGAAAAGAATAAAAATCTAAGAACTAATCAAGGTCATAGATCAAGCCATAAATCAAGGAAATAACTAGTCATCAAAGAACTAGTCAAGACCATAGATTCAAGAGAGAACTAGACATCAAGGATCTAGTCAATACCATAGATCAAGGAAAGAACTATAACTAACAACTAGATAATATCTCCTAATATCTAAATAAGATAAAAGAAATATCCACACACATAAGTGGGTGAGGATAAATACAATAAAGATAAATAAAGTACCTAGGTGAACATGAGCTAAGGTAAATACCTACTCTAACACCCCCCCTCAAGTGAAGCTAGGGGTCAAAATAGAAGTGGCATGTCCATAGTATGAGTCCCAAAAACTAGGTCTGATGAGGTACTCATGTACAATAACTAGGAAAAAAATGGACACCGCAAGGTACCCAAAACCAATAACAACAAAGTAAAGAGAAAAAAACCCGCTCCAAGGCATCCCAAGAAAGTCATCTCAAAAACTCAGACAATGCTGAAGAATTTTGGTGTGCACTGTGGTCTGAATCCACTGCTCGATCACAAAACTCAAAAACAACTGACACTAGGTTTCACCAAAATAGCTCCATACAAGAAGACTATCAACAGAGTGATGTCAAAAGTGCAAAAAAACACCAAACATAATTAGATCAACTGCTGCAAATAGGTGTTCCACGATCCAAGAACAAAACCAAAGCAACAAGGAAAGGATACAAACTCCAGAGTGTCACGATCCAAGAAAAGCCAAGGTAACAAGGTAAGGACACGAAACCCGAAGAAGTATGATCAACACCACACCCTCCCATACTGCTGAATGGGTGGAGTGATGCTACAAATATGTATGAGTTGTCAAAACAACTACTTGAACACTGACAAACTAACACTTGAATACACCGAATAAATCCCCATAAGAGATACTGTCAACATGCCAAAAGTGTAAAAATATAGATACAAAATATCTCAACAAATAAGAGAGATACACTACACTCGCTAAAGAAAATGATCAAAACAAGAAGCATCACAATGCAAGGTATAGTAAAGTGGAGCAAGAGGCCGAATGGTGGAGGAGCCATGCCTGTAGAGTCTTCTCAATGAATGCCTATGTCACCCCATGAGTGATCAGATATCCACCCCAAATCAACACGGATGGATGAAGAAGATGCCTACATATGACTTGGTGTAAAATGCACAATGGGTGCATGCAAAAGAACATCAGAATGTGTGTCAGGTTGATCATGTCTGATAGCTGAAATCTCAAGTTTCTCAAGCCTAAGTGAAGGTGCAGAACTCATGTGTTGCTCATGATCCTCAAAAAGAGTCGAGTGAACAAAAAAAAGGAGCTTTGTCAATGTGTGATCCCAATGAAGTATCTTCTCAAAAACCAATGTCATGACAAGAATTCCACTTAACATGTGGAATAGAGGAAACAATACCCTGTGAATGTCTGCCAATGACTCCGCTAGTGAGACCCATAGAACGGAGCATGCGAGAACTGAATGCAATGGTATGCTTCTCAAAAAATTCATGCAACTGAGAAAAGTAGGATACACAACATGTGGTACTATAATAGGCACAAATGTGGAAGAGCATGCAGTAACAAGCCTCACAGGTTTAGAAGCATCAAAAGTAGGTTCAGGCTCAAAGACTGGTAGATCAATGTTAGTGGGTACAAGAGCAACAACTGCAAGTGGACTAGGAGCATGGATATGGTTGTCCACAATATGATGGTGATGTTGTAGGCTAGCAATTTTGTTCTGCAGGGAGTGTATTATTGTATCCTTATCGTGAATGAGTGATTGTAGAAGAGAATTTCACTTCTTGAGCAATCTATTTTCTTCCACAAATTTTACAATATCCTCTTGAAGTCCACATAATACAGAGAAAATCATATCATTCTCAGAATCCATGATAGATGCAAAATGCAACTCCTAGAAGTTTAGGATGTCGGGCTTAGTCGAAATTACGTCCTCCATATTTGGCACTTTATAATTATATTGCAAGTCTCAAAATAAATATTTCCAATGGAAAGAGCATGAAAAAACAAACACTTTTGTAAATAATGACACTCAAAACTGAGTTACTAATCAAAAGTTACAAGCTTTTTAATATTTTTTCTCTGTTATTTATTTTAGTTGCTACTAAAAATAAATAAATTGTTGTTGCCTTCACCACACAAATAAAATTAAAGGGGCTAAAGTTAAGCACCTACTTGTAGGAATGACAAGATTTAATCCCTCATCTGACCAAGTGCTAAGGATTTTAATGGGTCTTTGCACAAGTTACTATTATGCGGTGTGTGTGTCACACTGCTTTCTAAGAAAGTCACATCCAATTGTCCTCTTTTGGTAAAAATTACTATAGCAAAAGAAGTGCATAGCATCCGTAGACCCCTCGCCAATATAAGAAAGAACTCGAAAACCCTTCCTACACGTAAATCAAGATAGATACACTAAACATAAAATTTCCCTATGTAGATCTTGAGAAATCCATGACTCCAAACAAGAATCCCACGTTTTTTTCCTTTATTGTGTGGCTCTCGAGGCGACCGGTGTGTTTCCCTCGCAACAACGCAAAAAAAAATAAAAAATGACTAGTCAAGTTTATAGTCGATCTTAGGGTTTTCCACCTTCCGATCTAATGGAAGCCTCTATTTTGCATCAAAATTCATGCAAGCAACAAAATATGACCAAATCCCAAATATATGAATATATAATGATTTTATTTGCAAAATAAAACCTACAGATGGATGTCAACAACAATATCCTACTCTGATACCATGAAAGGAATGATAACCAAATCATACCAAGCCAAGAACACAGATGCTAATCAAACACCACGATCAATAAGATGAAAGCAATTCACTAGAATAGCTTTACATAAAACCTTTGCAAACAAATGAGCAACAATATCATATATTATTATGGAACTCAATGCAATACATTGAGAATGGGCCTTGCTTAAATAGGCAAGGAATAAAAATCTAAGAACCAGTCAAGGTCGTAGATCAAACTATAAATCAAGGAAATAACTAGTCATAAAGAACTCATCAAGACCATAGATTTAGGAGAGAAACTAGACATCAAGGATCTAGTCAATACCATAGATCAAGGAAAGAACTATACCTAACAACTAGATAATATCTCTTAATATCTAAATAGGATAAAATAAATATCTACACACACATAAGTGGGTGAGGATAAATACAATAAAGGTAAATAAAGTACCTAGGTGAACATGAGCTAAAGTAAATACCTACTCTAACATGTATAAGTGTTCCCATAATGTGTATGTTCTATTTAAGGAGATTATTCAAAAGTTGTAAGGTTTTGGGTTGTATGTTATTTTGGTTGTAATTAATAAAACTTTCTTTGAGTATTGTAAAGACTCGAAGTATGTGTGCGACTCTTAATATGTGACGAGTGCATGATGATTTACAATGTTTGGAGGAAGTATTAAATTCCTTGCAATTTTTTTTTCATGAATGGTGCATTATCTTGAGGTCATTTGGATGTCGGTAACATGAGAAATTTATGAAGTAGAAGATGAAATTGCAAAAGGTTTATGTGTGCATTTGAAGTATGTTATAAGGTATCTTGACACTTTTTATTGCTATGAGTTAAGACAAAGATAATCTTGCACCATGCTTATTTTCTATTATAATAAGTCTATTATGGTATGCGCAATTAAGTTTGAAGTTTTTCAAAATATAATTTTTCTCCATTATGATTGACAAAATATCGTGATATTTATCAAGAGGATCTATATCAAGAAAGTGGTATGTAGCATATTGTTACTTGATTTTCATCCCTGAGAAAGCACAATTTTTTTATTGATGAAAGTGGTTTTGAAGTTGATTAGTTTATCTAAAATTTTCTAGGATTCCTCCATGATAGTTCAAAAGGTTAAGATCATGTTGATCAAGTATGATATCTTCTATGATAATTTTTAAGGTAGAAATGAGCTAAAGTGGTATGTTTACTTTGTGTCAAACAATCAAGTTGGTCTACATAATCATGATGAATCCCTAAAATATTATAACAATTAAGTGTTATGGCATGAAGAAATAATATTAAATGGAGGAATGATAAGGTATTCATAATGATATATAGGAGTATATATGGTGGTATCAATATGGTAAGCTTAGGCTTTCAATCTAAGTATGAAGGAAACTTAGTGATAATGATCTCGTCATGTTGATTGAAGTTAGTAAGTTTTGGTCTCCATAAAAGGATGTAGTGACTTAGGGGATTCAATCCCTATGTGATCAAGTTGAAGGATTTTAAGGTCATGTAGCATCATTTAAAGTATTTTATTTACATTAGATAGAAAATATACGAGTTTTAATAATATCAATGTCAAGTTGATGATGGAAAGTATGTAGTGAGTCTTGAAAAGACTCTATTTGAGGTTAAGGGATTGTCCAAGATCCTCTCAATTGGTTCAAAATCAGAGAATGTAAGCCTTTAAAGTATTTATAAGTTAGAGGTAAGCATGATGATCAAATCATGAAAAAGTCACCCATCTACATGATGACTTGATCGGACTATCTAGGAAAGGTGATATGATACACTATATGTATGATTGTAAGTTTGAAAATTCTACATAATGTTTGTAATTATTTGACTTATATGTTGAGATGTAACAAGGATGATCATACATCATGAGTTTTGTTATAAGAATGTACAAGGAATGATTAGAACTATGAAATCTTATCAAAAGAAATATTTAAATGAATTAATAAAATGCTTAAATCGATATTATGCAAGAAAAAGATGTAAATAAGTAAAATACATATTTGACCCAATAAAATAAGCACCTAAATTTGAAACCCTAATTAAAAAATAAAGAAATGGAGAGACTTAGTTGATTCCCAAAAATCCTAGATTGTGTCGAGCTGCCAAAATCATGAATATGAGGAGGAAAGTTTCAAACCAAAGCTCATAAAATTGTAGAAGAATCATAGATGTAGGGAACCAAAGCATCTGTGGAGGTTCAAGGGCACATGGGATGTCGGTACACTGTATGGGGTGCTATGAATTCTCATAACCTCTGTAGAACTTCATTTTATAGGTCACTTGATTTTATAGGATTAAGAAATGACATGTAAAACGTTAAAATGCAAAAATCCCAAAAAGAAAATAATGAAAATGAGGGGTCAAACTATCCTCAGTTTTCAAAAGGTGAACTTACAATTGAGCATTGCACTAAATCTCACACCAATATATTTCTATGTGCTTGTGTGTAGAGATTGTGCCCTAAGTGGTTCTTTTGTGCATCACACTTGATATCGAGCAATAACTAGATGTATAATTGTGAATAGATGTATGGAATTCAAAAACAAGCTCCCCTCCTATGAAATGTATGCATAAATGTAGTATCTCTCCAATGAAAGGATGCTAGATAGATGCTAGAATGTTCCTAAGATGCATTTGGATGCAACCTTAGGTTGTTTTAGTAGATACATAATGTTTGGTCCTTATTTGTGATAATATAGTGTTTTTCTTATATAATTCACTTGGTTAAATTTCATAAATTATCACTAAAAGGTTAACTAACAAAAATTTATAAAAAATAACAGCTATAAGAGGCCCAAAATAAGAAAGTAAGATACAAATAGGTTAAGGGAACCCGAGGGGATGGGGGCACCAAGAAGATGGCATCTAGCTGGTGCTGATGTTAATACTAAAAAAATGACATTATGAAAGACAAGTTGGGCTAGAAGTTGTGTAAGAACAAGGAAAATACAATGTAAATAAATACGACAAAATATAGTTTTCAATTAGTAATTTTCTCACTTAGGAATCATATGAATTGTAGTATGAAATCATGACTATATAATTACCCAGTACGTGATTTAGTGTCTACATTTTCCTTCACTTTATGTTGTTGATAGAATACTTGATAACATAAAGTAGATAAGATATGTGTACCTAATAATCATGTATATCGATGGCGAAAAGCATGGACACCGAGAGAGGAGAAATTAAAAGGAAAATGATGATGATGATCCTAAGGTGAGGGCATATGTGTAGATGTCTCATTGTACTTGTTGTAGATGTCACTTGATTGTGTTGTTGATGTCTCTCCATTGTGTTTCTAATGTATGATGATGTATGATGATGTGACTACCACTTCCCATAAGGATAGACTTGCAAAATAGAAGAATGAACAAGTAGTCAAACACATGTATATAAAAAATTAGATCAAAATGAGTAAAATGTATATGAAAATGTTTAAAGGAACATGTGCACCTAATCCTTGATGAGAAAAAAGAGAAAAAATCATCCTAAACATGTTTTAGAAGAAAGGGTTATTTGGGTGATCTCATGCCAACTTCACTGAATGCGAGTTTTTTGGGCGATCTCACTAAGAACAAAAGAAGTGTAGGGAGAAACATTTTGTGTCATCCTATAACCTTTAACCAATTCCCAAAAATTTAAGCACCACTCCCGATGGAATCTAAAAATTTAATTCATTTTGACCAATTTTGATCTAACCCAAAATTTGGAAAGAAGGTGTAGTGTATGCATGCTAAGTGTTGAAGGATTGTCCACCCTATAGAAGCCACTATGTAAAATTTTGAAAAATGTTATGAACTAGAAAATATTGTGTAACTACCCCTAGTCATAAGCATCCATGAAGGGTCAGGGATCCCCATTTTCTTCTTTTTGGGTCTAGTTACTAGTGTTTGTGCTACGTTAGAGACCCATGTCAGATTCTAGGCCATTTCTTATGCTAAATTTTATGTTTTACTAGTATTGCAATATGTTAAATTGTTCTTGGACAATGCTTATGAATGGGTTGACTGATACACCCAAAGGAAGCCCCCTTATTTTTAGGCGCATACAATGTCGTTGAGAGATATGTAGACCAAAGGAGGACTGACTTCTTACCTAAAACTAATTCCCTATAAGGGGAGGGAAGTGTGCTTGGTAGAAACAAAAACATACAAAACAAGTGGCTAGGATAAAAGTTTTATTTCAAAAAGATAAGACTGCATGTATAAGACATAATGTAATCTAAACACAAAAGAAGACAATGTAGAAAAATAATAACAGAGACAAAGTAGGAGTGAAAAGTGGGTTTTAAACATGGGACATCATTCATGATGTCCCAAGAAAATCAAGGCTGACTAGGTCAAAAACATACATGCAATAAGAGAATAAGCAAGATATAGGGCAAAGCACGAAACAACGACATACAAAGACAAGAAATGGAAAACAAGAGAAAGAAATGTAATAAACAACCATGAAAGAAAAGAGTTCTTGTAAGACAAATTCTTCACATGGAGCACCTATTAACATGTTTGAAGATAAAAGGTATGTCAAAGAGTGTAATATTTGATACTTGTAGTGTTCTAGTATGAATAAGAAGTAGTATAAATTGAAACAATAACACCTATAGTGTGTGTACGAATGAGTATGCCCCAAAGAGCCATTGTGGGATTGGTAATAGGTATTGTATCAAGCATCTATCCTACATGTTTTGATTTATGTAATGTATGTGATCACCACTAGAAATAAAGTGAGTGCACATCTCGTATATGGAAAAGATAATGACATACAATATATCTATATAACATAGTAAGAAAGATGTAACATGTGAGTATAAGTAAGAAAGAACAATGTGTGACCAAGATATGCAATATGTTGTGGATGAGTGAGATGGAATGGAATGTAAAGTGAGTGTGATAGGAGCCACGTGCCCCCAAGTTAATTTTGAATGAGTATGCATGAGATGAGGTTCATTTATACATGCCCTTAGTAGTCAAGAATGAACAATCAAATAAGAGTATCTCATGGTTAAATGGTTTGAGTTATGTGTACTAGATGATTTGATTTTCAAAGTGTAGAGTAGAGTGATTGATTGATCACGTGAGTGTGGATGGGATAAATTTAAATATAAAACCTCATATGTCAATTATGAATTGTGAAACAAAGTGTGTCATCAGGTGGTATGTTGTGTCATATGTGTGGAAGAGATATGTATCATGAACATGTTGAATATGTCGTATTTCATTTGAAATATTTACAAAATAAGATTTATGAATGTATTGAGCGTGTATGAAAAGTATGTGTTGTAAATGTGTAAAGTATGATGTACAATACGATTGTAAAAGAGATGTCATGAATGTGCAATGTGTAAAATGTGTAGTATGTGAAGTTCATATATATAATATGCCCTTAATAATCAATTGTTAAACGTAGCACAAGCTTGCATCATCGAAATAGATGTCAAGCGTGTGTTATGATATGTATATTTTATGTAAAATGAGTATAAGTATGTGAAATTCATATATATGATGATATTTATAAAGTAACATCATCTAAGAGTTCATCAATTTCATTAAACCGAATAGAGATGCATATGACACTTGGTAAGCAATCATGTGGTTGTTCGAAAATGATCCATTACGGCGTGATTGGTTCATTTCTAAGAGAAAGGTTTTCCATAGCTAAGAAATGAGTCATTACAAATGAAAACATAATGGGAATGAAATGTCAATATGATTAAATCTAACATGCCCTCGATGTAATCAAGCCAATACTATTGAAGTGTATAATCATATATCTTATATTGATGTATATAGCCGATTGTGGCTATCATAACTTCTTATCATTATGTATTTATTTCATATATGTTATATTTTCATTAGTGAGTCGGCCTAGAAAATAACGTAGGAATAGTATATATAGAGGTTAGTAGGTAGTATTTGAGGATCATTGGAGCATTTGAGTATTATTGTATGGTTTGGAGGTTGCCCCCTCGAAGTGGCGTAGCTATTCTTATTGCATATTGAGATCATTATTCTAGAATATGGTGTTATTGGATGTTATATTTCTACTCATGATCTGAATTATACAAGTAATTTCATTACAAGTGGTATCAGAGCTTGAACTCGGCCAACACTGCGTCAAACCCTAATTTTGAAGGTTCGTCCATATCTCAACATCAGTAGCGAATTTTTCTGCAAATTTTTTTGTGGTGTGGAAAAATCAGTCAAGTAAGCTTCCCTAAAAATTTTAATACTTTTTTACTTGTTTTGCAAAAGTTATAGCGGTTTATGTTTTTTCTAATTCGCTACATAGGTGCAATTTGTGGAATTTTTCAAATTATTTACATTTCTAGAAAGAAGATTAAAAATCAGTTTGAGTTAGTTCTTTGAGTTTTATAAAATTTGGCCGAATTCCCATTGAAATCTTAAACCCTAAATTTCAACCTCGATCCTTAAATCTTACTATTTTGGGGCATCATGGTCTGGGCCTTCGACAAGAGGAAAAAAAAGAATTCCATCACTCCAAGTAAAACCCATGATAAGGATGAGATAATATTTGAGGAGTTAGATTCGAAGGGGTAGCTACATGAGTCCTCGTGGTTAGGGTTTACTTCAACCCACCATAAGGTCACTAAATCTTGAGTTAGAGTCACAAACCTGAAAGTAGAGTGGCCAAAAAAAAAGATGTAGAAAAGATTGGACAACGATTGGAGGATTTCATTCAACAATTTAGCTACAATATCATGGGTCATCATAGCATTCCTAACGAGCCACAACTCAATCATACTCACATTAACCATGGTGGATCTGCAAACATGACCAATCCAAATACAAACACTCTGGAGCCATGTCATGCTTCCAAAAGTGGAAATGCATAAGTTTGATGGAAAGGATCCACTCAATTAGATTAACCAGATGGAGAATTTATTTGATCTTCATCATTCCATTGGGACAAAAGGTTACCATGGCATCATTGTATCTCGAACTCCCGACAATTCATTTGGTATCGATGGTTATGTGCTCAAAGGAAAAAGAGTGGCTGAATGTTACATGGATAGTATTCACCAAGAGTTGCAATTGCACACTATAGTTCTAGTGTGTCGAGAAATTATTTCAGCCAATTAGCAAAGCTCGACAAACAGAACAGTCAAATATTACATCCATCAATTCCAAAACCTTTCCTTACAGGTGGAAAATATTCCTGAAGATAATTTGAATGACTTATTTCTTGGGGGTCTTAAAGAACAAATTGAGACTGAGGTGCGTATGTTTAATCCTCATAAGGTTTCGTACTCTATGATCATGGCACGTGGGCGTAGGAAAAATTTCTTTCAAGTTGAAACAAACCGTCAATTATATCGAGAGATCGTAGCACCCTTCCACCATCATTCCTCGTCCGAAGGAGACTGACACCTCAACAAATTGAAGAAAAGAGAGCCAAAGGGTTATGTTTTAATTGTGACAACAAATTTGGACCAGGACATAAGTGTGCTGAAAAGAAGTTGTTCTACATTGAGGGACCTACTGAAGAAGAATAAAATGAAGAAGACGAAGAGGTAGAGCCAGAGGAGGAATTAGGAGATCCCCAACCAACAATATCATGCCATGCAATTTCTGGTATTAGCACTCCCCAAACTCTCAAAGTAGTTGGATTCTTAAAAAATAGAGGGTAACAATGTTGATTGATTCGGGAAGTACTCATAATTTCATCAATCATAAGTTAGCGGTACGCTTGAACTAGTTTATCCAAATCCGTAATGTCAAGTCATGATTGCATGGGAAACTGTTGTTTAGAAAATGCCATAACATTAATCTCACCATGGGAGATTACTTACTAACTAGCAATATGTATTCCATTGCCATGGGAGGAGCAGACATTGTGTTAGGAGTTCAATGGCTTACCACCTTGGGAACCATTGAAATGAATTTCCAAGAGTTGTTCATGCAATTTCAGTCAAAAGGGAGGAATTTTAAACTAAAAGGACTAAGAGAAAAGTCCCCACATATGGTAAGTTCTCATCAGATGCAAAAATTGCTTAGAAAGGGTGCAGAAGGGTTTGTGGCACAACTATTTTCATTGGAAGCACATCATTCCAATACATTTATACCCAGATATGCAAGCAATTATAGATGAGCACTCAGGGGTTTTTGGAGAAATGCCCAAGGGTTTGCCTCCAAAAAGAGACCATGACCATGCCATCCAAATTGTACTGTGTGGAGTCAACCACCCAACATCAGACCTTATAGGTACCCCTATATGCAAAAGAGTGAGATTGAGAAGATAGTTCAAGAGATGTTAGAAGCAGGACTTATTCTTCATATTTAAAGTGCTTACTCTTCTCCTATAGTGATGGTATGGAAAAAAGATGACAATTGGCGCATGTGTCCAGATTACAGGAACTCAATAAGTACACAATTAAAGATAAGTTTCCTATTCCTGTAATTGATGATTTGCTAGATGAGTTACATGGTGTCATGTTACTTTACAAAACTTGATCTTCATTCTGGATATCATCAGATTAGAATCAGGGATGAAGATATTCATAAAACAACCTTCAGGACACATGAAGGACACTATGAGTTCTTAGTAATGCCTTTTGGACTAACAAATGCACCCTCTACATTTCAAAGCTTGATGAATTCCATATTTAAGCCATTTCTTCGAAAGTTTGTTTTAGTGTTCTTTGATGATATATTAATCTATAGTAAAACATGGGAGGAACACCTGCATCATGTAAATAAAGTGTTGGAAACTCTTGAACAACATCAACTTTATGCAAAGCCTTCTAAGTGTTCTTTTGGTGTCAAGGAGGTTGAATATCTGGGTCATATTGTCTCTTATGAAGGTGTTAAAGTGGATCCTAACAAGATAAAATCCATGCTTGAATGGAAGATTCCCAAAACCCTAAAAATCTCCGAGGATTTTTGGGGCTTACAGGTTATTATCATAGATTTGTAAGGAATTATGGCAACATCGCAGCACCACTCACAACTTTATTGAAGAAGGACTCTTTCCATTGGAATGAGCAAGCTACTATGGCCTTTGAGAAGTTGAAGGAGGCCATGTGCACCACTCCAGTTCTAGCCACCCCAGATTTTTCAAAAACATTCATTGTTGAATGTGATGCTTCAGGGTATGGGATGGGGGCAGTACTCATGCAAGAAGGGTGACCCATTGCTTTCGAGAGCCACAATTCAAAGGTAAGAATATCTCTAAACCAGTTTATGAGAAAGAAATGTTAGCAATACTTCATGCAGTGAAACAATGGAGACCATATCTAATGGGATGACATTTCAAAGTAAAGATAGATCATGATAGTTTGAAATACTTCTTAGAGAAACGCTTATCATCAGAAGAACAACAGAAATGGGTCTCAAAAATGTTGGGGTATGATTTTGAGATAATATACAAGAAAGGGAAAGAGAATGTAGTTGTTGATGCTTTATCTCGGAAGGATGAATCTGCCAAGCATTGTTGTATGCCATATCTGTATTACAGGAGGATTGGATAGAGGATGCAAGGTCTGAATGGAAAAATGACCTAGGTACACAAAATCTCATTCAAAATCTCCAACAAGATCCAAACATGTCAGAAAAATTTTTATGGAAAGGAGATGTTTTATGGTATAAAGATAGATTATATCTATGTAAGAATTCAATCCTTAAAAATAGGGTTCTATCTGAGCTCCATGCTTCTCCAGTAGGGGGTCATTCTGGCTTCTTAAAGACTTATCATCGTATCAAGCATGATTTTTTCTGGGAAGGGTTAAAAGGAGATGTACAAAATTTTGTGGCAGAATGCATGGTTTGTCAGCAAAATAAGGGCAAAACAATTAAGTCCCTAGGTCTTTTACAACCTCTATCTATTCCTAGCCAGAGGTGGGAAGAGGTGTCTATGGACTTCATCACAGGATTGCCTAAATCAGAAGGTAAAAATGTAATCATGGTGGTGGTGGATAGACTCACCAAATATGCCCATTTTTGTGCTTTATCACATCCATTTGTTGCCATTTTCGAGGATACAATTCAGAAGCTACATGGGACACCAAAGATTATAGTAAGTGATCGAGACCCTATCTTTACTAGTAATTTTTGGACTGACTTGTTCTCATGCTTGGGCACACAACTAGCTCGTAGTTCCTCTTATCATCCCCAGTCTGATGGGCAAATAGAGGTGGTAAACAAGTGCTTGGAGGGATATCTTCGTTGTTTTACATCAGATAAGCAAGTGAGATAGGTCCAATGGTTACCACTGGAAATGGTGGTATAACACCTCCTTTCATACTTCATCTAAAATGTCTCCTTTCTTGGCATTATATGGGTACCATCCACCATCTATCACTTCATCTTTGAGAGTCCAGCCAAAGGTTCGAGCAGTTGAAGAACATATTCAACACCAACAAGAGGTGCTTTGTAGTCTTAGGGAGAATTTTTCCATGTCACAAAACCACATGAAGCAAAAGAGGCGACCAACATCGCAGTTGAAGAAGGACATTTTGAAGTCGGTGATTGGGTTTTTGTGCGTTTACAACCATATAGAAAATGTCCTTGAAACAACAAAAGAAGGATAACAAGCTTGCTCCTAAGTATTATGGTCCTTATCAAATGTTAAGAAGATTGGCAATGTAGCATACAAATCGGAACTTCCTCCAACTACTCGAATTCATCCAGATTCCATGTATCTTGCCTAAAGAAGGTAATTGACAAGATAAATCAACCTGCATTGTTACCCGAGCTTGATGAAGAGGGCGAATCATCCTGGAACCCGAATGCATCCTTCAAACACGCACTAAGAGGTTGAGGACAAGGGTCATCACCGAGTATTTGATCAAGTGGAAAAATCTAGACAATGAAGACGCAACTCGGGAGGATGCAAATTTCCCCGGCAAAGAAGATCCAGATCTTCTCAACATTAGGGACAATGTTGCTTTGAAGGGGAGGGCATGCTACGCCTTAATCATATATCTTATATTGGATGTATATATCCGACTTGTGGCTATCATAACTTCTTATCATTATGAATTTCTTTCATATATGTTATATTTTCATTAGTGGGTCGGCCTTGTGTTGGCCATAATGTAGGAATAGTATATATAGAGGTTAGTAGGTAGTATTTGAAGATCATTGAGCATTTGAGTATTATTGTATGGTTTGAGGTTGCCCCGAAGTGGCGTAGCTATTATTATTGCATATTGAGATCATTATTCTAGAATATGGTGTTATTGGATGTTATATTTCTACTCATGATCCGAATTATACAAGTAATTTCATTACAATGTAATTGGAGAACTGCGTGGAGTGCATGCAAAAAAAAATTAAGAAAGAAAAGCCCGTAAGAAGCAATAATATTAGTATATTTGTGATATAGATGTCCATATCATCAATTGTGTAAATAGTTTCAAAGGTAGGGATTAATGGAATGCATATAAAAAGTATTGTTTATGAAGACAATGTAAGTGAAAGGAGGCACTACATATATAGGTTTCCTAGTGGAGACCAAGAACATGGTATGATGTTTGATGTAATATGACCCCAATAAAGTACCATAGCATTGGTAGAAGGAGGGGTGATTACGATGGAATAATAAATTAGGTTGAGATCCAACCTAGCCCTCCTCTCTCATTCCTCTAATTACAAAATTATAGCACCCCCAAATTTCATGAGGGTGATTAATTCAATGTAATATGCATAACATGGGTCCATCTCTCAAGTTTGTCGACTTGAGAACTTGATATGGACCTCAGGAAGGTCATATTCATCTACCTAATCCTAATCCTAAAATAATCCTTATGAAAAAAATGCCTAACTCGACCTCCTAACAATGCTAAGGAGACATAGAGAAGAAAGTGAACGAAAAGGTTCCTAAACAAAAATGGGGTGATATCACCGGAAAAAGGGGTTGAGATACTCTGCTTAGGGAGGAAGAAGAGATGGTGAGTTGTAAAGGTCGGCACAATAGTGACACTGGACTCAAACTCCATATTCCATCTGCACTCCATGAAACACAATATCGTACACCTACAAATGCAAAATACACGTATCAAACATGAAATGGAGAGGCACAAAAAACATGAGAAAGGGTTGTGAAAAACCAAAAACTATGATTTTATTGCTCTTTAAGGTGCATAGACCACTAAATTAATGTGCAGAGGAATAAATACGCTTTCAGCGGAGGAGAAGGCTTACAACTCAAATGGAGTTCGGTAAAATTTTGCAAGAGTTTCCCTTCAAGAATGTCTTCTTAAAAATGAGGGGTTTGATTACATTATATAGCCATTTTTCTCCACCCTCATTAAAGAGGTATGGGAACCCATACAATTTCACTTCCCGAGGGTACTTTTGTCAGAAAATTCATGGGCACCATACCACATTAAATCTAATTGTTGAGTTGTCATTCATTCACCTACTTTTTCTGTCACTTATGGGCCGCCCATCATGTGACTCCATCTAACCACATCATACAACCACCTAGGCATCCAAATTCAAGAATTGTCTAACTTCACTTGAATTTGACCTTCCAACCCTGGGGGGTTTGACGTCATCCAACTATGTGGGTCATGCATTTCTATGGTCACCAACCAACCCTAGTGACTCGACCAGCTTCACTGTACCATCCAACCTCCAACCATCAAAGGACTAGGTGACTTAACTCTGTCTTTGATGTGTAAATGGGCCCAGGTGTGATGGGTTTCTAAAACTTCCTTGCATTGAAAAATGGGACCGAACAACATTGTCTTCATCCAACACAGGTGACCCGACAACTTGCCTGTGCCTCATGCAAATGTGAGGAGTGCAATGGGCATATAAAACTATCCATACGAGTCAAAAAATGTAACCTGAAAAACATACCTGACCAACCTGCATTGAACCTTGCCAACCAACCCCTAGGCATCCAACCCGCCGAGAATCCCCAAATTAACTCAAATGGTGAGTAACCCCAAGTGTCCAACCCCAGGAGGCCAACTTGTAAAGGTGATTTTTGAGCTCCTGGATGAGTTTTGGGATGAAATTGTATAGAAGAAAATGGTGGTGGTTGTAAGATAAAATTTTGAATTTATCACCTCGAAATGGCTCCTTATTTCTTGGGATTTCCGGTTGTGCGTACCAAAGTGTATGATGATTCAAGATGTCTCATCTTTTTTGACACCATGTAGGGAATGGAAAATGAATTGCGAAGCACTTTTTGGACTTAGAATTCCTCACATCTATCAAAATCTTCTTGAATCTCGTGTCCTCTTTCACGTTGCACACTCCTTAAAGGCCGAAAAGTCGACTTTTGATGGATGGCCCCAAGACCCCAAAACTTCCTTGCATCACTTGAAAAGCTTCCCAAACTTGAAATCTTAGATGTATAATTCTATATTGCTCTAGGGATCATTGTCCGGTTGGCTCAAAACCATCCTCCCAAGTTTTCTATTTTACTGGGTGTAAAAATAGATAAAATTAGTGACCTCTTGGGGAAATCTTCCCTTCTAAATGTGAGGCTAGTTTCCGAAGCATCCATTGGGCATGAAATCAGTATTGGTACACCTATAAAGTGATCCTAAAATCTGAATTCAGCCCCTGAGCCATTAAAACAATGATGCTTGAACTTGGAACTTCCTGCCACTACTTGAATTTTCCCTCTCATTTACAAAATTATTTGAATTAAGGTTTTGTGAGAGTGGAAAATTTTCTTGAACCTGGAATTCTCTTCTTTTCAAATCTGAGCTATAGGAAAAAGGTTGAATACCCCTTGAAATTATCCTTAATCTTATTTCTTGTATAGCATGAAATACAACCAACTGATGATTCCTTGACAACCATAAACACTACAAAAGTCATGGGAACACAACGTGATTCTAGAGAGGCTAGGACTATTTGTTGGAACCTGAGTTTTCCCGTGAAAATAACCCCTCCAAATAATGGATCATGTAAGAACAAAAAAACTCCATAACACACACTATCTACAAAACCAAAAATCATACATACCCCAAGTGGAGCATACAGAGTGTGCACAAAAACTTATTCTACCGAAAAATAAATGTACCTACCTTACGCTAACCGAAAGCAAGGAAACTCAAACAAATCCTACAAATGGCAGGGAGAAGTAGCTTCCTTTTCTCAAAATTTACAGCCACACATTTTATTTGACATTGATAATGGCTTCTTGAATGAGTAAAAAATTGACTAGAGACCGATCCTCCACATAAATAATCAAGGTATTAGCTGCAAGAAATGGGGATACCTCATATGAATGATCTACATAGAGCTCTTGGAGGTGTTACAGCTGACCCCTGGTTCTTTGATGTTCACCCTCATGTCTTGAAATGGATATGAATGATTTTGGCTTCTCCCTTGGCTCCAATGAGGCCAAGTACCTAATTGGCCATGTGGCCTTGGGAACCAACAGAGATCGATCGACATGATATTCCATTCTTGTTGAATCTCAACTCCATGAATGGAGTCATCTTGCAGACCCTCCAGAAGGGGGTTGCTTGTAGGCTGATTTGAATGTTGCTCTACCTCTACAAAAAACTTTGTGTCTTCAAAAACTACCTTTTCCATGATGAATGATTCAGCCTTATTGTCATCATCTTCCTCCATAAAATCATATTCTTGTAAGGATGAAGTGGAAGAAAGATATGAAATTTCACCATCAAAAGAAAGAAAGAAGCTTTCTATGATCTCTTCTTCATCCAAGGCTTCAAAATCTGATTTTTCCACCTCCATGGCATGAAGCTCCCCATGGTTGGTTACGGTGATGATGATGGTTGTGGTGGCTCCATGCAACCTTCCAATAGTGCAGCAAGATCCAGAATGCGAGATGAATGAGGATCACCTTATTTTATCAAAACATCATGATTACTTGGGAAATTTTACTTTTCTTCTTGCATATGCTCCTCCTCTTGATGATTTGGAGTTGTTTCTTCATCTATTGTTGATTCTACTCATGGTGATGGATCAACAACCTAGCGAGAAGATAGTGCCATCGTGCATGCTACTCTCCTAGCACATAGATTACTATTCGTCATCATCTTGGTTTTCTTCCACTTCTACCAAAGCATCAGCCTCCATCATTTGTTCTTCAACCCTGATTTCCTCTGAAGGCTTAACCATCAAGGGGATCTTTTCTCTGCTTAACTTAGCAGCCTAGCTCTTCAAAACTTTGATCATTTATTCTCTACTAGGTTCCTATGTTTGTTATTCCTCTTGACTAGTCTTTTGGGTCACCTCCCAACATGCACATGGGAATGCACGAGGAGAGCTGGGTTGGGTCACAACTGGTGTTTGAATTTTGTTTTGTGGAGGGGAAGGTATGGATTCCTATTTTTAGTGGAGGGGACTGATTTTTAGAATGGAAAAGGGTAGAGAGTTGAAGGTGAGATGGAAGGGTAAATGATGGAGAAAAGGGTTCCACAATGGAAGTAGTGGATGGGAATATTTGAAATTGAAGCTCGAGTTAAGATGGTGCTTTGCTTGGGAATGAAGAGAAAATTACTAGATGATGGTGTAGGACTTAATCGTTGATGAGGTTTCATGGCACCAATTTTGTAGTCCTTTATCTCCTCGGTCCAGCTTTTAAAGTTGGGGTAGTATCTCAACCATGAAATCAAGCTTCTATTGTGGAATGAAATGTCTTGACATACAACTCGACCCATGGACAAGATGCCCTCTAGACAATTCGAACACTTTCATCCGAGTTGTGTCCCGAGTCCACACCATGTTTTCCTCCATGTTTAAGATCTTTATCTACAACTCATTATCCTCAGGGGATTTATATCCTTCAAATCCGTGTACCCTTATTGTTCACAAGCTTGATAATTTGGCGTGTATCCAAACCGATCTTCTTCTTGATGATGGCGCTATACATACTAGAACTTATCTTTAACAAAATATGGATCTGGAAGGGTTTGGTAATAACCTAAGAATGAATCTTGCAAATATGGAGATGGGTATGGCTGGCATTGTTGCTATCACAAGTGAGAATTTCATGAGGGAATGAAATCATGATTGCATGACTTCATGGATGGAAGAAAGTTGAAAGATGTGGAAAGAAAAGTGGGTGAAATAAATAAATAAATGAAGAGGGTGGTTTGCAAATGAGATGATGTATTTGATTGAACAATGGAGTTTCCATATGTACTTGAAAGTGCCTCCAAAGGCTGAAACCTTCACAAGAGCACATTTACTTGATGAAGTGAAGTGGTAAGGTGTTTCAAACCTATTCCACCGGTGTGCCAAAATTTTGTTGAAAAATTACAGCACCCCACAAATATCTTGAGGGTGAATGGGGCATTCGGTGTAATCTACATAACATGGATCCATCTCTCAAGTTATGGGACTTACGAACATGATATGGACCTTCAGAGAAGGCTGCTTCCTTTACCTAATCCTAATCTGAACTAGTCCTAATGCAAAAAATCACCTAACTAGACCTATCCTAACAATGCCAAGGAGACATGGAAAGAGAAAGTGTATGAAAAGGAAATCCTACAAAAAAGGGGGTGATAGCACTAGGAAATGGGTGAGACACGCTGCTGAGGAGGAGAAGAGGGGAACACAGAGCTAGAAAAGGTCATCACAATAATGACACGAGACCCAAACTCCATCATCCATCTGCACTCAATGAAACACAACATATTACACTTAAAAATGCAAAATACATGCATAGAAAACAAACATGAACTAGAGAGGTACAAAGAAACAACAAAACATGAGAAAGGGTAGAGAAATAACACAAAAACATGATTTTATTGCTCTATAAGGTGCACAGACAATTAAATTAATGCTCGGAGGCATAAATATGCTTCTAAGGAAAAGGATAAGGCATACATATCCAATGGAGTTGAGGTAAATTTTTGGAAGAGTTTCCCTAGATCCCGGAATGTATACTTAAAAATGAGGGGTTTGATTGCCATATATAGCCATTTTTCACTCACCCTCATTAAAGAGGTATGAGAACCCATACAATTTCGCTTCTCGAGGATAATTATGTTAGAAAAGGCATGGGTTCCACACTACATTAAATTCAATGGTTAATTTGTCATTAATTCACCTACTTTCTCCGATTTGGGACTCGTGATCCGCCCAACCATGTAACCCATCCAACCGCACTATACCACCGCTTAGGCATCCAACTTAATGACTCGTCTAACCATGTGTCACCTGACTTTGATCATCAAACCTTGGGGGGTTAGACATCATCCAACTATGCAAGCCATACATTTATGTAGTTTTCGATGAACCTTGGTACCCGTCCAACCCATTTCCCATACCAACCTCATCGTACCATCTAACATTGGTGACCCGACCAATTTGTCTATCGTGAAAATGTGAGGGGTGCAATAAGCTTCTAAAACTGTCCGTACGCATCAAAAATGTGACCCGAGGAACCTATGCAACCTATCTAGGTGTCCAACCCATCCGAACAAACCCCATGCATTAAACCCAGTCGACCAATCCCTAGGCGTCCAACCTAACCGACCAACCCGACCGATGACAAAACTTGAAAAAAAAAGGCCAACTTTCAAGGTGATATCTTGAGCTCCAAAATGAGTTTTTGGGTGATATTTTATATTATTTCACATGGAAAAAACCTATTGAATCAAATTGTGGTCATTTAGAAATTCAATTTTTACTTTATAACCTTGAAATAGCCCCTTATTTCTCAGTATTTCCATCTGTGCACCAGAAGAATGAACTACCTTGGGAAGTGTATGATGATTCAAGTTCTCTCATATATTCCACCATGTAGGGCATGGAAAATTATTTTGATAGGCACTTTATGGACTTATAATTCCTCACACGGCTATCAGAATCTTCCTTGAATCTCAGGTCATCTTTCACATTGCACACTCCTTCAGGCCGAAAGCCGACTTCTAATGGATGGCCCCAAGACCCCTAACACATCCATGAATCACTCAAAAAAATTACCAAACATGAAATCTCAGCTATATCATTCCAAATTTATCCATGAATCATTTTCCATTGCTCAATCTTGTCCTCCCAATTTGTCTATTTTACCAGGGGTGGGTAAAAATAGATAACAATTCCTAAGAACAATCATAAAATAAGTCAAGAGGGTAGAAAATTAAAGAAAACATCAAGCTATAATTTATGCAAAACTTCCAGAATGGGTTTCCAAGTGTTTGTTCAATTTGATTCTACTGTTGAAAAATAATACATGTAAGAGGTGGACGTTTGAGCAACAACCAGATCATGATCAACAAAACAATAGTTCCAATCATGAAATTGTACCATCTTCTAGTGGATTAAATGATTTAGATACATTTTTTTATTTAGGTTTTTTTGATTTCAAAATTAGTGATTTAAAGGATGTGAGTTGTTTAAACATGCATACAAAGCCGCCTCATGAGTATGAATAAGATGTTTTCAACCTCGCAGCCTTTTTACTAGATGAGGACTATGATAGGAATGAAGAGATGGTGGGGAGTTTATATGAGAAGGATGATATAATAAAATGTAATGATCTTTATTTTCCTGCATGTTTAGATATTTCTGCTCTCCTTGAAGGTTGTAATGCTTCACGAGGAACATCAAAGACACGCAAACAACCAAGGAGGGAAGATAGTTTTCAAAAGGGATAAATGTGCCCTTCTCACCGCTGCATAGTGGACCACAATGAGGAACAAGAGGGTGATATAATTGTAAAATTAATCATGATGGAAGAAATTGAGAAGTTTAATGATGTAGAAAATCATTCTTATGAGAGACTGAATGAACTCAAACATGGAGCGAAAACAAAGGAAACACGACATATCAAGAAAATCAGTACCAATAATTGTGCTTGATTTAGAGCATTTAGATGAGATCCACATCCTCAAACATTATCCTCAATACCTCCCCAAAAATATTTTAGATACAATAGAGGTATTTTTCATCTTTTATACTAGTCTTTTGAGAAAACTAATCAAGGTGCAAATCTTGTTTCCATATTTTCCATGTGATATTGTTGTCGAGTTGGTCTCATGTCCACATTTTCTTAGGAAAGGAATATAATTTTATTGGGTTGTATTAGTTTTTTTAACTTCACTTTTTAGCTGGTTAGAGTAGGATTTCAATTTAATTATTTCTTATACACACATACAATAGTTTTTTTTTTTTCAATACTTGTACTTCATACACAGGATCTTGTTTCATCGAGATCAATTTTATTTTTTTGTTCGAGAAAGGAAGAAATTTTTGTTTCAAGGTAAGTTTTTTTGTTCTTTGACTCCATACCAAATGAATGCATTAAGGCTCTACATATTTTAAGCTAGTAGGAATCCAAACCCATAGAATCACTAAATTTTTTTAGTTTCTCAAACATCTGTCATGATGTGCAAAGAGGTCAACTTGAAATTTTGGTTCTCATATTCGATGGGTTAACTGTTGACCAGCTTTTGGTCAATCATCGAAAGGCGGTATCAAATTTTCATCATTTATGTGTTTTGAAATTTTGTGGTAATGGCATGCAAGAAAACAAACACCTTTGTGTATTTTTATAAGATGCAACGCCTCACATATGCAAACCCATTGTGATGTCATTTTAAAAAAACCATACATCTATTAAAGACTTCCACAGGGCCTTGATGAAGGTGGGAAGGATCAAGACACCAAATTTTGACCTAAAACCCCAACATAAGTGTGGGATTTAGAACATTTGACATTAATTTAAGGATGTACATGGGAAAAGAGAATGGATGTCAACTATTAACATAAATAGAGAAAAACATTAAAAAAATCATCCCAAAATTTAATCGGTATTCATTTCTCATAAATGAGTAAGTTATTTTAAATTACAGATCATACTCTTCACATTCTATATCATACGATTCATTCCTTATAAAATTCCCTAAATATAGCACTCACATATTCATCTCTTGTGATGTGTGCTTATACAATGGATTAATTATAATATATATACAACATAAAAATAATCCAAAAGTCACTATTTTTGATTCATGCCTTTGTCATCTTACTCGTTGGTTTCTAATGTGGTTTGTCATTATTCAGTAGATGTATGTCACCTTCCACAACTTCCTAATGTGTAACGCGACTTTTCCCATATATCACAGATTTCTCGATTCTATGGTTTTCCTCATTTTTCCAAGACTCTCTACAATATTTTGCATCTTTCCTTTGTTATCTCTGTGGCTTTGTGCATGTAACCATGGTCTCATCCTTGTATATGCACTTCTTATAAGATTTATTGGTTATCTCCTTAGATTTGTGACTATCTCTAAATATGATGAAGAACCCTATCAACACATATACTAGAGATTACATTTTGCAACAATAAATTGAGTTGTTGATTTGTAGTATTACGATTAGATCAATTTACAACAGTTGTGAAAACTTGTGCTTGGGATGATTAGATAACGAACAATTAATTCATTTTATTCCTTTATGATTAAGTGAAATTGAATCATTGTGTTTAATTCTTTTGTGTTATTCCATATCATGTTAATGTAGAAAAATGACAAGAGACATAAACAACTCATCATATAAGGCAATTTTCATTTATTTATAAAAGAAAGTGTTCAATTTTATCACATAAAATGTGAGAAATAATTGGATGAAAAGCATACATACAAATTAAAAACTAAAAATAGAAAGACGATAACAAACCCATTGTTTCCAGATGACTAGATCCTTTGTCATTTTTTTGTTGCTTCACCCACATCATCTACTTCTCCGTACTGTAAAGAGAAAGTTTTATTAGAGCTCAAGGAGACCTTTAATCCATTCTATTTTCATTTTCTAATATATACTCATGCTTAAAGGAACATGTATCTATGAAGTAAGTGAGTTTTATAATTAAAATAATTAAGAATTAAAATTTTTTTACTAAGATTAAAGGTTTTTTTACTGGTATCATACCTAGGAACAAAGAGGCCAATGCCCAGATATACAATGAAATTATAAAAGCAAACCTAATATGTGGAAAGAAAAAAGACAACAAATAGTAGGAAATCATCATAAAACCAGCACATAGTCAGCACATTCACATCTGAAGTACCAAAATTACAAAAACAAACACTAAAATAGCCCGAAGACAGCACATCATCAACAAAAAGTCAGCAGAAAATCAACATTGAATTAGCAAACATTCAAGTGATCTGCAACAACGACTGATATATTTTATAAGTTTCTTAAATATATTCTTGACATTTTCCACACCTTTTTTGATGTCGATGAAATTTTTAACCTTGTTTTTTAATTTTCTGAGAACATAAAATTGAGAGATGAAGAAGGAACGGAAGTACAATGTGATTCTTTACATACTTAAAATGTCACATTATTTGTGCTTGATTCCTCCAATCTCTTTCTCCACATTGTTTACTCATTTGATAAAGTCTAGTATAATTCATTTCCCATCCAAATAATGTCAAGCTTGCTTTCCTCAATATTGTCTCTCAGGTATTTGATTTTTTCCAACTGAGAATAAAATTTACGGCTGATATTTAGATCACGAGTGGAGATGGATTTTTATTTGTTGCTCATTGAAATTAGAATTATAATGTCTTCCCTGATTAAAATATCCCAAATCACAACATAATTTCTCAATTGATTGATGTTCATGGGTTTGATCCTTCATCTTTCACCCACCATTACGTCCTCTAAAAGCATAAATAAGACAAAAATATTAATAAAATAGACCAAAAATGAACCTAGATTATAAAGAGGAGTGTGATTATGCTTTCAAACATGCCATTCAAACTTCACCAAACTACTCCACTTTATTTTTATTAATATTATTGCTGACATTTTTTTGGCATCTCATCATCATTCCAAATTTGAAAATCATTAATAATGACTCCCTATTAGCCATGGTATCAACAAGTTGATTTACTTCAAGGTAAGTATGTTGGACTTCATAGTTTTTAAAATTGTTTAGTATGTGTTAGGCTTCTTCAATAATACCTTTGATAGACCAAGTGATGTGGCTATTACCTCTCAAGCATCTAGTAATATTTAAAGAATATCCTTCTAGTGCATGGTAAAATATCAAATTGAAAGAACAAATAGGTTTTTTCCATCAAATATCAAGGTCTCCACATTAGTTTCTAGATTATAACATCCATGGAGTTTAACAATAGGCTAGAGATATGTAGGGATCGGGACAAATTTTTAATAAAAATAAGCTTCCATGAAATATATTTTATAATATGTTTATGATAGAAAATTCATGACATCCATAGTACAATTTTTTTCAAGGGTCTTCAATAAAGTTTTCATGCAAAGCTAATATTTTAGAGAAAAAAATTATTCAAGTGGAATACAAAATGAAGTTACTGAAAAGTTACAACAATAAATCCAATTTAAAGCTACTTGGGGATCACAACTAGATTTAAGTAGAGTTATATGAGGATCCGTTATACATATAGAAAATAGTACAATCCATATTTTTTATGTAAACTAGTAGTTGTTATGTATTTTTACGAAAGAAGAAAATTTACATTTCCTCTAAGCTTCCAATTATCTATTTCAAGTCATATATCAAAACAAAAAAACTAAAGATATACGGTAATGAAGAAATAAAATTTTAATTAAGGAGATATAGATCTAAAATGTATCAATAATATAATAGTATTATTGCATAAAGTAGGAGGAAATACATTTTTGAATCAATCTAAACCTCGAGAAAACAAATCACAAAAGGATTCAAGTTTTAATATTTGAAACCAATGCTATAGAGCACATAATGAGAACAACCTTTCAAATTCTAGAGGTGCTACAAAGTCCCAACAATTTTTACCAAAATCCATATATAGATGTGATAGAAGAACATCCCTACATTCTACAAGATTCAAGTGAAGTTTAAGTTTTCATCTTACAAGAGGATGTTCTAGAAATGAAATATGAACTCAAATCTAAATGAACAATATCCAACTAAAATATAGAGCTTTGAAGGCAAATTAAACTCATGAATTATGACCACTCATCTTGTGAAGAATGTGTACTTTTAATATTAGAGTTTGTATATTTTAAGATGAATTAGCAATCATCTGCGGTGATTAAAAATAATACTCTTTTGATTTCAAAGGAATAAATAAATTAGTATAAAAATTTCAAGTTATTTTAAATTGTCTCGGTGTTCTTTTCAAAAATACAATCCTCCAAAAAAATTCATCGAGCTAGTATGAAACAAGTGCTATGTGTCGAGATATATTTGACAAAGCCTAGTTATGCACAATCAACACCGAGCTATTCATGAGCTCATGAGTTACTACAAACCGTAGGCCAAGTTGTTTATGAAACCACATGATGTACAATCCTATATGATGTGAGTATGATCCTTATCAACTAAAAACACAACTACCAAGTAAACAATGCAAAGGCTTAGATGAGTACATCAAGCGAACTATCAAATGAAAGAAGAGCCACTCTAGTGCTGAAGTAAAATCATGGCCATATAGATATAATTAGAAGTGGTCTGGATGTTTTTAAATCCTCAATGACCTACTAGAGCCAACCGAACTCATTAAAAAAATTCCAAGCGACTCAAAAAAATATCAAGCAGGTCGGGATATACAAAATGATTTCAAGTAGAACAAACAAATTTGGATTTGGAAGGAATTCAACCCACAAACTAAGAACGTTGCAAAGTACAAGCCAATTCAACACCATAATTATCTAGTGAATGTAAAACCACATCAATGCAAAATGGAGGTAATAAGAACAAGGTATTGAAATGAAGCAAAGCACATGAGTACCAAATAAAGCCCAAGGTCAAGCCAAAATAATTAAGAAAAGAAAAATTACTCATAGAAAAATCAAAACACCATGCACCTATAATATTGAATTCCATACTTAAAACAAAGAGATAAAGCTCAAATGAAGGAAAGACTAGACCTAAAAATTCCATAGGAAATTGTAATGCCTACAATTTTATATGGTCAAACCCATAATAATACCTATTAATTTTGTATGGAAAATTTCCAAGGATTTGTTTTTAAATTGGTTGCAAGAAAAAATATTTACAGTTTAAAAACATTTACCAAGTTCCATTAGTTTATTTAATTACAACCTTACTCATATTTATTTAGAAATTCACTTTTTTATTTTATCAAAGAAACCACACACAATTACTTTCTTAATTCCCACCAAAATGTCACAAGTATACTAGTCATTAAGGGGCCCACTTCACCCCATTACCCATGCCATTTTTAGTTTAATTGACATTCCCATAAAAATACACCCACTTAAGTGGTGTAGGGTTTAATCTCAGCCATTAGATCAAATCTATCCTAGCCATTGGATTTATGTTGCCCTAAAAATATTTATAGATTTCTTTTTAATCACATTGCCCTAATTTCTCTATCATTTTTTCATTCTTATTTTTTAGGTTTGGAGCAAGAGAAAGAGGAGAAGCCATGGAGGCCATTGAAGCATGGGAGAATATTTACAACTCCATTTTTTTGTAGCTTTTGCTAAAACAGGATATCTCCCCATTTCCCTTTATGGGTATACCTTACCCTATTGTATTTATGTTATTTTGAAATCTTTATTTCATGTTTGGTGTATATACATTATGTATATGCCTATTTTGGTGACAATATAAAACCCCAAATGTGTGTGTGTGTACACACACACACACACACACACACACACACACACACACACACACACACACACACACACACACACACACACACACACACACACACACACACACAATTTATTATGTTATATGGCCCGCGCATTATATAAGTGGCCTGTGTAAAAGTGTATTCGGCTTGAGTTTTAAAATAATGCGGCTGTATTATTGTGGTGCGGGGTTTGTGTAATGGGGCGGGGTGGGGGATTGGGATGGGGTGTGGTCTCACCCCACCCCACATTTATTTATATTAATATAAAGGAATTGGGGTGGGATAGTGCCCCATGCCCAATATAATTTAATTTAAATCAATTCAAACATTAGCCATTCAACCTACCAAGAGCTTAACCAAGATTTATTTGTTTATTAAAATTACTTTCAACAAAATGTTGGCCGCTTAACCTATGGTCTTTTAATTTGAATAGATTAGTAATATATATATATAAATGTTCCATTATAAGTATTTAATTATAACTTATGTAAATATGTAAATTTATAAACACAATTTTCAAAATGAAGGTTATTATATTTACATCTATATTTTCTTTTGTGCATCCAACATAAGGGAAGTAAAATATTTCTAATTTGTATAAATCAATTGGTGAACTAGTGTTTCCTTCATCCAACTACATACACATAAAGGAGTGAAAATACTCTTTAATTGTTAAGGGATATCTAATACTTTCATAGTTGATTTTCCATATAGTGTAGCATGCCACAAACGGAATAACTTCACTACTTAACGCTAAAGAGAGTGAAGGGAAGTAAGATATCTTATTCATTTCCAAACTTATTTTATTTTGAATTAAAATTGGAGAGGGAAGGTCAATTTAAATAGAAGTAACCAAAAAATACTCTTTTGTACTTTCATATAAATGAATATCCTTTTTATTGATAAATCAAGTACATATGATAACATTTCAAGTTTGGAAGAGATACAAGAATCAAAAGAACCAAACTTTACATCCCTCTTCCATAATACAAATTTCAACAAGTAACAATACACTCCTTTCACAATAATCAAATTTCATTCAAATAAAGCTTATCTCCCTCCTTGTAAATATGTAAAATATATCCATGTTTTCCTTTTCACTCCACATAGGTGGAACTCCTAATCACATTCCCTCAAAATGCATGCCTCACAACTCCCTTTTCCCTCTACAATGGTTCCGAATTCCATCTCCCACACCCTTCTTATGGAAATCTACCCAACCACAATAAATCAAATTCACAACACTCATACAATATTCAAACAAGCACACATTTTACATCTAAATACCTAAATAAAAATTGAGACAAGTGCAGATCCTATCTCTCCATCAAGCTTCAAAATTATTCACTCCAACAAGATTTAAAACCTTCAAACCAAGCAATATCCAAATGCAACTCCAAAAATCTCCCAAATCCAAAAGTGCAAGAGAAGAAAATAAGGCAAGTAACCAAAAAATCTTAAATTTCATCGAATAAATAGAAAAGGGAGACAACGATGATGAGTTGGATCCATGTAGGATGCCACTTCATCATCCCTCCATTCCACTCAACTAATCAACACACGAAACAAAATGTAATAAATGAACATGTACGACTTATGACATGTACACATGACATTGAAACATGTACTCCATGCTTATCAAGGGAAAATTAATTATAGTCTTTAGAAAAGTGTAATTATTTTAACTTTTACATTCAACAAATGTATTAAAATGGTCACAATAAACCCCATACTTCATAAGTATGGTTGGTAGAAGATTTTGAGATGTGAGGGACAAGTTTAACTTGTCCCACAAGTCTCTAAAAGTGGCCTACAAGGACAAATTCGAGTTTGGGAAGAAATCTGTACACACCACCTAAATGTAATTTATTCAATCTACATCAAGCACAATTAAAGGGATGTATAATCTATTTATTACCCACATGTCACCTCTTCCTTTTAGTTTAAAATCTAAGTTAAATTAGATAATTGAGACACCTTAATAAGTCCTAGTATAGTGACTAAATTTTCCCAACAATTAAATACATGCACAACAAAATAAGACACAAAAATATTAAAAGAAAAGAAAACATTACACCCCATGGCCACACATGTGAGGGTTACCCCAACATGAGAAACCTCCTAACTAAGAATACAATTACACAACTAAAACATTAGACACGACTAGTAAAATTTGGCCATGTTCTAAAACACCCACCATTCTTTTGTGGTTGTTCCCTATCCCCTTTCGATGTATATGACATAATGTCCTTGCAAACACAAACCAAATACCTCTTTCACCTCACGGATGCATCAAAACATCAATAAATAATGTATACATAGAAATTAAATAATCTTCATTGAAAATTAAGTAACTCTATCATCTATCAACATATAAAATAATCCAATTGTAACATCCATGAGATCATAATTATTCTCGTAACATCCAGGTATAACGTGTCATTATAAATAAAAATAATGCAAATCAACATATATCAAACTATCTATTAGTGTCATCTAGTGTATCATAATGAAAATGTGAATAACAACATATCAATAATCTAAATATATGTATAATCTAGCATATTTTGATCAAGATATAATAATAAAAATGTCAGTATTTATCCAATAGTAATAATATCAAAATGAATTAGTGTTGAAGAGAAGTGGGCACTACAACCCCCTCCCCTTAGACTCAAATTCCTCCTTGAAGTCACTGAAATAGGTGTGGAAACAGGTCCCATAACAAAGTATCATCCTCCCATGTGGCTTGTAGTCTCATCATACCTATCCCACTGGACTCACACCTGATCAATCTCATGGCATCAAGGCTCGGGTCCTACACTCAATGATGCGTAAGGGCTCCACATTCACCTACCCCTACTCCTACACCTGCAATGTGATCCAATCCAATATATGAGAAGGATTTGGAATGTATCTCCTAAGAACAAAAACAAGGAATAAATAATGAACATGAGACAAGATAGGTGGAAAGGCTAGATGATAAGATAAGGGAAAAATCTTCTCTAAGATCTCAAATGGATCCACCAATCTAGTAGCTAGCTTATATCCTTTTCCATAATGGATAGGACTCTTATGAGGTTTGACATGCAAAAACACCTTCGTGCCCACCTCATAACTGATGTAAAATCTCCTTTGATTTACATATTTAGTTTATCTATCTTGTGCCTCCTGCAACCTCTATCTATTCAAAAACATGTTTCTCCATTGCCTATAAAAAAATTTCCCAAGAGATACTCTATCCTATATTTTTTCCATCTTAGTTGAGTCTTGAACTCTACCATATAAATATTAAAATGGTGTCATACCAATAGAAATCTAAAACTTGTTCTTATAAAAAACTCCAAGAAGTAAAAATACACCTCCCATCTCAAATAATGACCCATGACTTACCTCTTAAAGCATGTCCTCTAAGATCTGATTCATCTACTCGGTATGACCATCTATCTCTCGGGTGATAGGATATACTAAAATTAATGTTTGTCCCAAGGGCATGCTATATTTAGTCTAGAAATGAGAGGTGTATAAGGGATCACAAATCATATATAATTTTCATAGAATCTCATGAAGTCTAAAAATCTCATCCTAGTACACTCATAGCGTTGCACTAGCTATATAAGTGGCCTTCATTGGATAAAAATGATCCACTTTTTTCATTATATACACCGTGACCATGATTGCATCATGGTCAGTATCTTGATGTCAAGATCCCCACTATGAAATCGATGGAAATGGTTTCCTATTTCCACTCTATTATATCATGTAGTTTAAGAAGGCCAGCTGGATGTTGATGCTTGGCCTTCACCCTCTGACACTCTAAACAAATAAACACAAAGTGACATACATCTCTCCAAATTCCCCTCCAATGGTACAACTATCTCAAAGTGGTGTGCATCTTCTTCACCCCTAGGTTAGCTTGAATAAGGTTCACGATGAGCCTATACCAAAATATATTGTCTCAAACCTCCATCCCTAGGTACATAGTTCCTACCTCTCGTGTCAAAGAATCTCATCTAACTCTAATGTGAATCCATCAAAGTTACCATGAAGGGGTCTCTGGGACTCAATATCTCGCTCTCTAATTAAAGGTAGAAACCATCATGTGGAAGTCATCAAAGATCCTTATCCATATTTCTCTACCATATAAAGTATCCATAACCAAATGTCTCTCGACAACTCAAAGCATCTACAACCAGATTATCTTTCCCTTTCACATGCTCTATCTCCATGTCGTACTAACAAAGAAACTCTATCTAACGCCATTGATGGGTGTTGAGATTGGGATACATGAAGAGGTGTCATAGACTCAAATGGTATGTCTTGAGAATAAACCTCATGCCTAATAATAAATGTTGTAAATGCACCAATGCATGGACCACTTCCCACAAGAGCTCAATGTCATGAGTCGTAATTGAGCTAATAATACTTGATTTTATGAGATTTAAAGGCTACTACTCGGCCATCCTACATCAAAACACCTCCCAACCCTTCCAAAGAAGCATTTGTACACATGAAGAAACCTCTCTAAGGATTTGGCACTACAAGAATAGGTGTTTTCATAAGGCATTCCTTCAGTGTCCTGAAGGCCTACTCACATCTATCTGACAAAAAAATTCTTCCCTTTCCATTATAGGGAAATCATGAGATGCCCAATCTGAGAGAAATCCTGAACAAACCTCTTGTACTAACCTGCCAATCCCATGAAGCTGCAAACCTCGATCACATTGGTTGGCTCTGGCCAATCCATAATAGCTCTAATCTTGGAAGGATAGACTATGATACCTTCCCTAGAAATAATGTGACCCAAATTATGAATCTCTTTCTAGAAAATTTCACACTTTTCAAGGTTCTTGTATTACTCTCGCTCTCAAGGATTTGGATAACTCATCAAAGGTGTTCCTTGATCCTCACAAGTATGTGAGTATATCAATATTTCATTGAGAAAAAAATTAGCATGAAGTAGTCCAAAAGAGTCCTAAATACCTTATTCATCAAACTCATGAATACTGTAGGGGCATTCATAAGAACAAATGGCATAACAACAAACTCGTCAATTACCATATCTTTGTGGAAAGTTTTCTTGTGGATATCCACCTCTATATAATCCTCATCTGATTGTAACTTGACTTAAGGTTTATCTTATAAAACATGGTAGCCCCATTCATCCGATCAAATAAATCATCTAAGCGTGGAAGGGGTAACAATTCTTAATTGTTACTTTGTTCAGCTATCTGTAATCCACACACAAATGTAAAGATCCATCCTTCTTCTTCACAAAAATCACTCGGTGCATGCCATAGATATACACCAGGATGGATTAGGTCTTTCTTAAGAAGGCCCTCTAACTACAGCTTTCAGCTCACATAGCTTATAGGTGGTCATCCTATATGGTGCGCATGAGATAGGATCTACTCCAGAACCAAATCAATATGAAATTCTATCTCATGTGGGGGAGGTAACCTTAGAAATCACTAGGAAAAAATCTAAAAATCCTCAAAATATGATGATCATCAAGTGATGGTCCATAAGTCTCATCCTTTGATCACCACTAATATGATGGCATATAACTTACAACCCCTTTGTGCACACTTCTTTAGCTTCATCTGTATAACATATATAGTGCAAATATAAATGGCTCTCCTAACTCTAAGGATCACTGACTCAACTCCTAAATTGTCTAGACAAGATATAACCTTATTGTAACAATCTAATCTAGCTCATGTGCACAAATAACCAATCGATGCCGAAGATAAATCCATATGAACCCAAGGAAACCATACAAAGATCCAAAGTCATGGTGAATGGTCCTAGGTCCACTACACACTCCTTAACTGATAATTTCACTAAGAGTTTGGCTCTAGAAGACATCTCAACATCCTAACTAAGGCCATACCTAATTTCCACCAACTTGCATCACTCTACTAATGATGGAGAAATGAAATAATCTGAAGATCTTGAATCAAATAAGATAGGGGAAGAAATACTACCAATGTTACATGTGGTCTCAATCACCATGCCTTGGTGCTCTTACTAGTTGTTCTCGACCCCTACATAAATCCTATGGCTCTAGGCCATGTCACTAACCGTAGGATAAAAAATAGGTTCCTTACCCTGATTAACAGGGTTCTTTGGGATCTCTCTCCGCTTATGTCCATATATTACATACCCAAAGCAACTAATTTGTCCCCTCTAATGAATACATAATCCTCCGGTTCCCTAGTAGTCCTGTGATGTAGATCCTAATGACCTTTCCATAGAACTATGTTATTGTTTTAGACGTACTCATGTTGACTGAGCTCGGGGTGGATCCTGTGTCCTAATGGGTCCCCTAGCTGGAGGCCCCATACTATGCCATATCTTTGCATCCTAGCACCATGGAGGTCTAAAATGTGGTGATTTTTTTGTTTCTACTATTGTTCTTGTTGTGGAGGCTTGAAAGAGGATTGTATGTAAGTGTGTCTACCATAAGGAGGTGGATCTCACCCCTTAAACTATTATCTTGCATCTATTGAATTTGGCTCCTCAATCTATCGCTATCCTACCAAGTCTTATCATGTTTTCCTCTACAAATTAGGCCTTCTCAATGGTCTCTACTAAATTTTGTGGACAATACATACACACTACCCCTCCCACATCCAATTTTAGGCCCTTGATGAACTTGTGTACCCAAACCTACTCATCCTACATGTACTCAACATATTGTAACAAGTCCAAAAACTGACTCTCGTACTCAACTACTGTCATGGATGCCTATCGTAGATCATGAAACTCATTGATCTACTTGTGAATGAATCTCCCGGATATATATCTACTCCTAAACCACTCCTCAAGAGATCCCCCAAGTAACCATCTCTAAATCCAAATGGAGTTTCTTGCCTCGCCCCTCCACCAAATTCTACCTCTATCTCTTAGAAGGTGGATGCCAACACAAGCCTTTATGTTTCTTGTACAAGGAAATGTCTAGAATCATTCGTTTAAGCTAACCAACCATGCCTTTCCTTAAATCATCACGTGTCTCCAAAAAAAGGGATGAGTCTAATTTCTTTATCTCTTTGATATGATTTTCCACTATCGATTGCCTACCTCCTCTAGGACTATCCACAAGATCCTCCCTCGGCCTATGGCTCCTAGATCTATCTTTGTTTCCTATATCCCTCTCTTCATGCCCCTCTAAGGTGAATCCTACATGGCTAACTTTGCGTTGGATTTCTCTTCCCTATTCTCCTCACTATGTTGTGGTGGGTGTTGGGCCTCATGTTATGGCTCTTTATCCTATCGGCTAGGTTGTCCCCCTACTACTCCACTTCGTATAGTTGTATTGACATCCTATAATGTTTTTAGTATCTGTAGTAATATAATAGCTACTACCTTATCTCGGGTGGTAGGTCTAGGTCCATGCGTAAGAACTCCTTGTCTAGTCTACACCTCCTGCTAATACCAATATGGGAGTTAGTTTATCATCATCTAGGTCTTATTTTAGTTTTCTAGGTTTTTTACATTTTAAAATATCATGCAATGTTTTTTGTTTCTAGTTATAAGTTATGCTAGGTTTACTTGTTGTGTTTCTTGTTTCCAAGTGTGACCAGTGGTCCAAGCATCATTCCTTGGCTTTGATACCAAGTGTAACGCCCATAAGTTTCTACTCTCAACACCATAACAAAACCTATTAATTTCATAAGGAAAATTTGTGGGAATTTTTATTTCTAAAAATTGGTCATAAAGGGTAAACATTATTCACAATTTAATTAATTTCTCGATTAAAGTTTCTACAAAATCTTGTTGAAGTTGGAATTAAGTTAATAATAAAATATTATTAATTTACTTCCCAAAATATTTATGGTTTAAAAACATTTACCAAGTTCCATTAGTTTATTTAATTACACCCTTACTAATATTTATTTAGAAATTCCTTTTTTTTTATCAAAGAAACCAGACACATTTACTTTATTAATTCCCACCAAAAGGTCACAACTTGACTAGCCAATAAGGGGCCCCATTCACCCCATTACCCATGCCCTTTTTAATTTAATTGAAATTCCCATAAAATGCCACCACTTAAGTGATGTAGGGTTTAATCTGAGCCATTAGATCAAATCTATCCTAGCCATTGGATTTAGGTTTCCCTAAATATCTTTATAGATTTCTTTTTATTCCCATTTCCCTAATTTCTCATTCATTTGTTCATTCTTATTTTGCAGGTTTGGAGGAGGAGAAAGAGGAGAAGCCATGGAGGCCATTGAATCTTGGGAGGAGATTTACAACTCCATTTTTTTGTAGTTTTGTGCTAAAATGGGAGATCTTCCCATTTCCCTTTATAGGTATACCTTACCCTATTCTATTTATGTTTTTTGAAATATTTCTTGCATATTTGGTGTATATACATTATGTATATACCTACTCGTGTGACAATTTGAAACTCCAAATGTTTATATATATATATATATATATGTATGTGTGTGTGTGTGTGTGTGTATGTATGTGAAAATATTTATTTATTTAATCCCTTTAAAAAATATGATTTTAACAATGAATATATATACACACACACATTTGTACACACATTCACACACACACACATTATATATAATATATATATATATATATATATAGTATGTATATATATACATACATATACATACATACGCATATTTATTTATATCAATATAAAGGATAGTGTATTCGCCCCACCCCCATATAATTTAATTGATATAATGCGATCATGTGGCCATTTTTCATGTAGAGGTTTTTTTAATCAAAATTACTTTCAACACAATGTTGGCACGCTTAACCTATGGTCTTTTATATTAATATAAATGGATATGGGTGGGGATATATATATATATATATATTTAATATATATATATTAATATCCTATATTTTATATAGATACATACACACACACACACACAGAGCTTAACACACACACACACACACACATCAAACATTACACACAACACAATGTTAGATATATATAATATATACATATGTGTCTTGTATATATATATATATATATATATATATATATATATATATATATATATATATATATATATATATACATTTAATTTATATTAATATTATTAATTATAACAATGTTAAATATATAAATTTATAAATATAAAATTTATCTATTAATGATGGTGATTATATTTATATTGATATTTTGTGTTTGTGTCCGACATGTGTGTGTAAAATCTTTATAATTTAATGTTCCATTAAAAGTATGTACTTATAACTAGTGTTCCCTTCATTCAATACAAACATCTAAATGAACACTGATTATATTTATATATATATATATATTTGTATATATATATATAAAATATTTATAATATATATATAATCATATATATATGTAAATGTATTCATCTACATATGTATGTAAGTAACACTAGTATGTATATGTATGTATGTATGTATGTATGTATGTATGTATGTATGTATGTATGTATGTTCCATTAAAAGTATGTAATTATAACTTGTGTAAATATGTAAATTAATAAATACAAAATTTATCTAAATGAAGGTGATTATATTTATATCGATATTTTTATTTTGTTTCCAACATAAGGGAAGTAAAATCTTTATAATTTGTATAAATCAACTGGGGAACTAGTGTTCCCTTCATTCAACTACATACACAAAGGATTGAAAATACTCTTTAATTGTTAAGCGATATCTAATACTTTCATAGTTGATTTACCATTAGTGCAACATACCGCAATGCAAGAACTCACTACCTAAACAAGCCTAAAGTGAGTGAAGGTAAGTAAGAGAACTTATCCATTTCCAAACTTATTTTCTTTTGAAGTACAATAGGAGAGGGAAGGTCATTTTATAAAGAAGTAACCAACAAATACTCTTTTTCATTTCATATAAACAAAGATACTTTTCAATGATAAATCAATTACACATGATAGAATTTCAATTTTTGAATAGATACAAGAATCACAAGAACCAAACTTTACATCCCTCTTCCATACTAAAATTTTCAACAAGTAAGAATGCACTCCTTTCATAATAATCAAAGTTCAATTTCTCATAATACAAAATGTCTTCTTTCCAAAATCGAAAGAATAATTTAAATATTTCAACATACATTACTTTACAAAAATGAAACAAGATTTCAAAGATTATCTTTTTGTTTCCAACAAGGTACATCTCCTCCAATCTCCAACTTTGACATTCTTCTTAAGTACCAAATTTGGATCACAATACAAAGAAGGGGGAGCAGGCAACACTTTCAGCCAAACCTTTCATCCAATAGAGGAAAATCCATCCTAATTATTGGCCCCCAAGCCCCAACCAAAGAAAAATATGATCATAATGAAACTTGAAAACTTTATCAAAATGGCTTCCACAAAACAAGCATTCCACAATAACAACACATTCAAATAAACACACAAATTAAGATTTTAAAACTTTCTAAAAATATATAGGCTTGATAGCAATCCCAAAGGAGAAAGGAATATGGGAATCATCTCCTTTTGTCTCCTAGGTGATGTACGACTTCCACCTAAAATCCTCCATGTACACAATACAAAACATTCAAATACACCTTATCTCTCCCCTTTTAAATATGCAAAATATATCCATGTTTTCCTTTTCACTCCCCTTAGGTGGAACTCCTAGTCACACTCCCTCCAAAATTCATGACTCACATCTCCCTTTACCCTCCCCAATGGTTCGATAATTTCATCTCACATACCCTTCTTAAATAAATATATTCAACAACAATAAATCACATTCACAACACTCATACAATATTCAAACAAGCACACATTTTACATCTAAATGCATAAATCAAATGATGAAACAAGTAGAGATCCTACCGTTTATAAATATTCCAAATGTCTTCACTCCAAAAAGCTTTCAAACCTTCAAACCAAGCACAATCCAAATGCAACTCCAAAATTCTCTCGATTCCAAAAGTTTAAGAGAATAAAATAAGGCAAGTAACAAAAAATCCTTCAATTTCATCCAATAAATGAAAAAGGTGGGTGAGGATGATGCAATGGCTCTCATGTAGAATTTCACTTCATCATCCCCCATTCCACTCAATTAGTCAACACACTAAACCCAATGCAATAATTGAACATGTAAGACTTATGACATGCACACATGACACTCAAACATGCACTTCATGCTTATCAAGGACAAATTAATTGTGGTAAGTAGAAAAGTGTAATTATTTTAACTTTTACATTCAACAAATGCATTAAAATGGTCAAAATAAGCCCCATAATTCATAAGTATGGTTGGTACAATAGTTTGAGATGTGAGGGACAAGGTTAACTTGTCCCACAAGTCTCAAAAAGTGGCCTATAAGGCCAAATTCGAGTTTGGGAAGAAAAGGGAAAGTACACACCACCTAAATGAAATTAATTTAATCCACATCAAGTACAAATCAAGGGATATATACTCTATTTATTACCCACATGTCACCTTTTCCTTTTTAGTTTAAAATTTAAGTTAAATTAGCTAATTAAGACACATTAATAAGTGCTAATAAAGTGACTAAAATTTCCCAATAATTAAATACATGCACAACAAAATAAGACACACAAAAATTAAAAGAAAGGAAACATTACACCCCATGGCCACACATGTGAGGTCACCCCCCATGGGAAACCTCCTAACTAAGCATGCAATTACACAACATAAACATTAGACACAAGTTGTCAAATTTGGCCATGTTGCAAAACACCCAACATTCTTTTGTGGTTGGTCCCCTATCCCCTTTCAATGTATATGATATAATTTCCCTGCAAACACAATCGAAATACCTCTCTTGCCTCATGGCAATCAACAACATCGAGAAATAATAAATACATAGAAATCAATAATCATCATCAAAATTAAGTAATTCTATCATCTATCAACATATCAAATAATTCGATTCTAACATCCATGAGATCATAATTCTAGTAAGAATATCTAGGGTATAACATGTCGTATATAAAATCCAAATAATGCAAATCTACATATATATATATATATAACTCTAGCAAGTGTCATCTAGTGTATCATAATCAAAATGTGAATCACAACATATCAATAGTCCAAATATTTGTATAGTCTATCATCTACTGATCATGATATAATAATCAAAATATCAAATTATCTTTCACACGATTACATATCATAATGAAATACTATCGAAGGGAAGTGGGAACTACACAAAAATGCACAAATTTAAATCCATGTACAAGAGATGAGTCGACTTAGATCACAATGAGCTAGGTATTTTCTCCACTAAGAAATAAATAAGGCTTTATATGCACAAAAACCAAAAATGACAAGAATTTGAGTGAAATAGAACATTCAATATGATAATTGGGAAGATCTAAACATCATCCCAATACAAGAACCATACCTTTCAAAAATGGCAACTCCATTTCTAAGGATCTTCCAAAATAGAGCTCGACCTTTTTTTTTGTGACAACCAAATCTATTAATTTTAACCCACATTGAAAATACAATGGTGGTGAGAAATATAACATAGAGCTAGAATGTATAGATAAAATATGGGAAAAAAAGACATCTCTAAAAAGGACTAAAGATCCAAAATTTAATAATGGCAGACGATATAAAAAATTGGAGAGATAACCCATAGATCTTAGAATGGTGGCCATTTATTAGAATGCAAAGATCAAAGACAACAACAGCCCAGAATATAAAATGTCAATTCCACCTTTGAGAACCTTTGTGCATTTATACAAAGCTCTACAAGACATCAAGCTTTGTAACATAATGGAGAACAAGAAGAAAACCTAAGCAATATCGCAACAAGGAATGGTTTTGTAGAAAAATAAAGACTTAAAAATATAGTTAAGACCGGTGAGAAAATGCCACTATTACCACCATGGAAAAATAAAAATTATTTCCAAAGTTTCTAGTAGCCACCACAAACTACCAATGACAAATGACAAATGAATTTTAGGGTTAATTGTCCCTATTTTGAGTTAAGCACGCCTAGAGTATCAAATCATTATTGGGTTAGTTTTTATCATTGGTAAGTTAGGTCTCTAAGTAAATTTTTTTCCTATTTTCATGTGGGATGCATAACGCCCACATTTTAGACAAAAAAATACAACAATAAAAAAGTAGAATAATTGTTTTGACTTACATTGTAGTACACATGAAACTACAAGAGATAACTTAGGACTACACACAATACATGATATATTTACACAAACATTAACCCACATAGATAACATGGAAACACGTGATCCATATCAAGGGCACTTTTATTTTGACATTTCACAACATAAAAATCAAACTACGTATATAAAATTATAGATAGGGTTTTCCTTATGACATGATATTATTAGGATTACACATTTATTACAATCATGTTTCAATATTTAACATAAGTTCTAGAAAGTCTCATAATGTGTGAATCATACATTTCTTTTCCTTTTCCTAGATTTCATGTATATAGTTTAACATTTAACTTACAATGTATCTCATTAAATAAAGATCATCTATATTATTTCAATTACTTGTTTAATTTTTTCATTCTCTAATAGAATATTTATTTACACACAAGGATATTTACATACATACAAGCCTACTAGCTATTATCCCTATGATTCACTCCAAAGGGCATGCATCCGGATCTTATTTCAAACCTCTCATTACACAATGGAACAAGTGCAAGTCTAAAGGATGTGAAGTTAACTTTCTATTTTGTTTAAGGACTTAGGGTAGCGTTTCTTTTACTCATTTATAAATCGATAGTTGATTTAGTTACCACTAAGGATTATATACCAAATAGGTTTTTATCCACAATCATAGGGTTTAATAAAATTACAAGAAAGACCATGTTTCACTTTACTTGTGGAATAACATATCACAATCACACATCCCAAGGACAAACATCAATTATTATTTTATTATAGTTATGTTTTGAAAATTTGTTAAGGATTTTAAAGCACATAACATGGAAACATACTTCGGTAGTTTTGTTTCTAAATTAGGTTTCTTGAGTATCGTTTATGTAAAACTTAAGAGGGTTTTCCCTAACTAGGTTCATATTCTTTTTGTAATTATTTTTTAATCTTATTTGTTAATTGGGACATTTGTATACTCATGAGACTACTGGTCCCAATCCTAGGGGATTTTTCTCTAAGAACATGATCACCTAGTTTCACATCAGACATCGATTACCTAATAGGACTAGTGGGATAGAAAGATGGATTAGTCCATAATTTTAAGGGGTTAAAGTTCACATTAGATTTTACACAACGCGGTCTTGTTTCTCACCACATGATGGCTTAAGCATGATAAGGGAACAAAACAAATTTCACCTTTTTCAAGCACATCATCTTATGGTTACTTTTTCTCAAACTAATCATACACTAAATTTTTGTTAAGTTTCACCGTTAACTCTTAGTATTGCATCATAGAACCCAAATGAAAATTGAGATTGGGTATCAAGTTCATTTATGATCCAAACTCTTAAAGGTGATCATAAGGTTGGTTGGCAATCTTGACCACTCAACATGTATGTCAATCCTGAGGACTTTACACTATGTTTAATGTTTGTTCCTAAGGAGTACTACCTTAAGACAACACATTTTCCTTACTACACACATGATTACCAATCCTATAAGGGAACCACATTCTGTAGATAATGTTTTCCCATGTCATCCCCATCTGTCGGGTTCATGACGGTGTCGCTAATAAATAGACTATGACACTAGCTAAAATTTGGGATCTTATTTACTTAAACTATAAGGTGTCATCTAGTGTAAAGATATAAGTTGATTATAAGGTTTTAATTTTTTATCCTAATAGAAATCACAATTGAAAGGTAGTTATACAAGAATTTTATATTAGGGTTGATTGTTTCCTTTAGATCTATTTATTATATTTTTAAGGTAACAAAACACAACACACTAAATATTTGATCATCAATTGCACACTATTATTGCACTATAATATCTTAAATTAAATTTTATTTAACAAATATATCCAAATAGTTTTACAATACATAATTTTGAATCAACATGACACTCATGGTTAGGTACACATTTCCCAAACCACCCTAAACAATTGGAACTTATACACATTACAAAATTTCAATAATAAACTTTCTTGTAATGTATCAATACACACACACACACACAAACACACACACACACAACACACACACACACACACACACACACACACACACACACACACACACACACACACACACACACACACACACACACACACACACACACACATTTTCAATTAACATAGATAAATTACAATAATACACAATGAATTACAATCTGTCCATTTCTCATCCTACTTACATCCCGCAAAACCATGTGAGCATGAAATCTGTGATAAATCGCTGAAATAGAAACCACCTAAATCTAATATAATTATCATTTTTAGTTTTCATTTTACATCATATTAATAATACACATGCAGTAAGATAGGGTTAGGGCATATGTTTATTTCATTACATTACATTTCTTAACTAAGGGAGGAAAGAGAAAGAGATAGGGAATAGAGAGAAACACTATTTTCCCAAAAGTCAAATTTCACACCACAAGCCACAAGATATAGTTTCAAATGATTATTTACAAGTGTCAATAATTTTTCATGGTGGTTTGGTAACTTGATGGGGGTCTAACAAATTTAATTTTACATTTTGTCATCGGTTTCAAAAATGCTCAATTTAGGCTAAGAGGCTAAAAACCGCATTTAAAAGTTGCTTTCTATTGGGCAATGCAAAACTAGTAAATTCCTACGAGTACTTATATATACCATGAATCCACAAAAAACAAAATTGAGAACTGGAAAATGTTTACAATTGGAGGCTATTTTTCGAGGTCATCGATCATAATTGGGCTAGTTGTAATAACAACCAATTTTAGCTCAAGGGTTAAGAAACCTCATTTGAAGATTGAGTTTCAATGGTTGGATTCTCTATGGGAATATATCTACATTCCCTTTTGTAAATGGAGAATATGTTAGAGTTGATAGAATTGGGAAATGGAAAACGAAAATGATTTTTTCGATCCACCGGTCGTAATTAGTTCGGTTTGACCTAGTCAAACTACAATTGAGGCCTACAATACCCCATTTTCAAACTATCTAGAAACATGTTTTTACCCAAACTCGAATGTTTTAATAAATTCTCTAGTAGAAATATATAGAGTTTTGCAAGAAGCCATAATAACACTCCTTCGCTCGGGGTCAAAACCGTGAGATGAAACAAAGGCCAATTTTTGAGTTTTAGAATATTTCTAGAACTACAAGAATGGGATAACAAATCCCCTAGAGGGGAAAATAAGAGAAAAAAATGATCACTTGGGGTAAATCTAAAAGTTGATACAACTCCCCACATAATAAAGGAAAGAGATGAAAATTTCCATCCCTTTTCCTAGGCCTAATTTTTTTTTCAAGTCTTCAAAAATTACAATTTACCTAATTTTATGAAAGGAGGATAACTAGGTTTAACGAAGAAATCAAACTCAAATAACCCACCTTAAGGGTTCCAACTATCCATTTTAATTACTAAGTTTCCAAATATCTTAGATGGTGGGTTCAAGTTTAAGGTTTACACCAAGGTTTATTTGCAATGCGTAAGTACACAGGTGATGTTTTATTGTTTTGTAGTATACGTCTTTTTCAAATAACCAAATTTTTAAGCGTCTAATGGTTTAACATTTCTATTATATTGAAAATGAAAAACCAAATTATACAAAAATTATAAAAGATGAAGGTAAGGAGACCACGCCTAGATTTGATTGGGGCAATAAAGGTTAAGCGGTTTTGTATTTCATGAGCCAACATTACTGCTTCTAAAGGGCTTTCAAATCCTTTTTCACCAATCTCATCTCATGTACCTTCGGCAATCCTCCATAATGTAATAAGTGTTTGAATTTACTGCAACGTTCTTCGTAGTTCAAGGAGATTGAGAGTATCTTCACCACAATATCACCCCTTTTGCTAAAGATTTGAGACAATAGATTAAATTCTCACTATTTCAAATTACATGGAGTTCCCTCGACATGGTTGAGCCACAAAATACTAAGCCTATTCATTGATCACATATCAACTTGCTAATGTATTTTCCCAATATACCACATAAATTTCAACCTATCCAAGCACCATAAGCCACAACATGACATCACCAACCTCCAAGGAAAGAATTTCCAACACAACAATCCATGGCCAAGTCAAACATGAAGCTAGTACTTTAACCTATAATTTGATCCTTAAAATAATTTCTAATGACAAGTGGTAGAATAGTATGGAGGGCTCCATCATAATACAAGTACCAAAGAAACAAGGCTAAAAGAAAAAAAATATGTCTATCCCATTAGGTGGACATTTCACCAAACAAAGTGCAACTTAGATTAGTTTAAAGACCTATCTAAAATATCTTATTTCTCATTATGTTATTTCCAAACAACTTAAATTTTTTTGCCACATTCCCATGCCAAACTAAAATTTTGTCACAAACCCACAACATTAATAATGTGTCCCAAAGGAGGATGCGTTGTCAAAGGTTGTGGGTGGGCTGGTTTAACACCTGTCAATTGCTCCAGGTTGAGAGTTTCTAAATATTTTTCAACAAACCCATTTTGTGCATATCCATAAATAGATGTTGTCCACAAGACCATGTTTTTTAAGACATTTTTTCAAAAAGTTCATGTTCCTGTTTATCCTTCAAAAATTTCATACATGTCTACCAGTCCATTTATACTACAAAATCTTAAAATATTCCTCTATCCTTTATGCTTTCATTGATATCCATACCTTGTTCCAAAGATCCCATTTTGATGCAAGTCGTGTGTATGCTAGAAAAAGTGAACAGATTAGGTTTAGTACCCATTTTTTTCCTTTGGTGAAATAGCCCCCAATATTCCTCTTCAACTTGCCCCCACACACCTACCTAGGAAACAAAATTACAACAAAAACAAACAAAATTAAAGCCCCATTTATTTTCTTTTCTCTCTTGTTAAAAAAACAAAACAACAACAAGAAGTCACTTCCCTTTCCTCTTAGAGACAATTGTACCTGATTTAGAAACATATAGAAATCTATATGGATAAGTTTGTATATAGTAAAATGAGGAGATATTAGAGAAAGAGTTTATCTCCATGTTCGACGGATTTAATATATAATGGAATTGATTTTAGGTGGCTATAGTTTTGAGCTCCATTTAAAACAACCTCCTCTTACTTACCTTGTCGTAACTATCCAAAACTATGAAAATTTACAACGTGAACTTGGGTTCCAGTGTGGTCAAAGTCTTTGGATCTCAAATAAAGCACTTGTATTATTTACAAGAGAAATGAAAGGTCTTAAATTCCCTTGGGGTGGCCTTAACCTGCTCGACCCTTCTACACACTTCCCACATGTCTCCATGTAATAAATCAACCTACCATTTAATATATCAATAGCTCTACCCTCCAAATTCAATGCATTCCTTGATAAATTTTATTGTTATTTATTTAATATGTTTATTCATCCTCTTTCATGTATCTTTTTTGTTTATTTGTTATTTTATTTTATTATAAGGAAGGATAAGGGGCATTATAGGATGGGATTATAATTTTCTAAAAGTTTATAATTATTTGCAATAGTAATGTGTGAAAAGTGATATTGTGTGAATTAGCCTCAAATTTAATGCACTTTTGCATGTTTCAAGCTAATAAAAAAATCAAACTATCATGACTTGCATACCACACCTTACCAACAAGCATTTTTTCTAGTCAATTTAATCAATTACCATGTCCGGATAAACACAAAGTCAATTATTTCCAAAACATGTATATACCCACTAGAGACAAAAATAATTTTTTTAAATAAAAAAATTCTTTAATACCTTAATTTTTGCTAACTCATCCTTACCATTCATTAAAATTTGTAAAGGATGAGTAAAAGAACAACCAAATATAGTTTGACAAGGTGCATATGAGGTTATTTTTTCATTCGAGCAGCATACTCTTATTTTTATCTTCAATATTGAAAATTGTATTTTTGCAAAGTAGGCAAAAATTGTGCATGTAAATCTATTTTAGGATTTATCTCCAAATTTTTGAGTTCTAAGATAAAATTGGAAAGGATGTTTGTAGAGTGTGTGGCGTGAGTTTTTATATATACCATGTTTACGTAAGTATTTAGTGGGGATTTAGCTAATGTAACTAATTGGTGTACAATGTTTTCCAAAGAAGTTCCCATTGATAATAGGAGTGAAAATATTTTTACTTTCTAGAAAATACTTGAAATATTGTGCATTAAGGTACTTTATTCTTATGATTTTATCCTAAATTTATTAATTTATCTACTTATGCTATTTTTCATCATCACAAAGATAATATTTTGTGATTATTCTAGTTTTCATGCATATTGAAATTTGTGTATTATGAGTTATCCATTCAAATATTTCCATTATTTTGACTTCAAATTTACCCATAATACCCTCTAATTCATGAAAAATTAGACTTCTTTATCGCTTTGTGCACATTTCCATATCATAAGTCTCCGAAAATCCATGGTGTATCATGCCATTTTCCAGCTTTTAATTTTGACCCTTACCCCACTAGATTTAGTTAGGGATACACTGAAAGGGAACAAACCATTCAAATATGGATATTAACTCACGTTAGGGATACCCAAAACCCATGAGGTGTTTCCATTGTCTATCGAAAAAGTTTCAAGAGAGAATGATAAAATATGCCAATCCTCACATCTTTACACTTCTACTAGATAACATTTATGTCTACATTATCCCCCACTTTATATTGTTGAGTGAATACTAAAAAAATTAGATAAGATATGCATATATGATAACCATGTAGATTTTTATGGAGATAGCATTCCGAGGAGAAAAGTGAAAGCGTGGAGTGATAAGAATGAATCATGGAAGCTAAGAAAGAGGAAGTGAACTAAGGGCTAAAGCATATGGTGTTGTATGTATTGTTGTGCTCGATATAGGGCTGCTTGTTAATCCAAATTAAGGATTGATATGTAAAATAATATTAAAAAGCTAGTCAAATATGTGTATATGAATTTTTTTGCATAAGTATTATTATCATGCAAATGTACAATAGAAAAATTCCTAATTTTCATGCATGACAATGAGATCGTAATGTCGAATTGTATTGACTATAAACATTTCTTAACACTCTTGCATGTCAACCTATCCCTCTTATTGAACCTATCATATTCTTCAATTCATTCATGTATGTGTTCCACACTTCCACATATGTGATTTAGGGAGAACAAGATCATCCAAGTACTTCCAAAGTAGCATCTCTCGAGGAATATTTTCAAGAAAGCTTAAGAAGGGCTATGATTAGCCTTTCTAAGACAAGTGCACAACCTCCATAGCTGACTGAAAGCCCAGATTCATCAAAGGGTTTATTCAAGATCCAACATCATTGTGTAAATTATTATGCAATATTATTGAAGTTTTTCAAGACCCATGAGCGAGAATCATCAAAAGAAGGTTTTTAATGTTGAAGGAGCTTGCATCACAAAAGAGAACCTAAAATTCAAGAGGTGATTATAGGATCTCCAAAATGCTTTGTGATCCAAACAAAATATCAATGGATATAATTTTCAGTCTTCTACATGGTGGTAAAACCATATGCATCCTAAAACCCATGCATTTTTCTAAGAAACTCATTCTTTTTAGGCATAAATTGTGATCTTGAGAAAAATAAGAGTTTTGAGATGGTTACAGGAAGAATCAAGACATGGGAATCATCAAAAATCTTCTAACAAATTCATTTCTAGTCAATTTCATATAAATAAGTGTGGGAAATGTAATCCGACACTTTCAAGCTATGTATGTTTCAAGTTGTCCGCCGAGGTACATGTTTGATACTTACAAAAATATCTTAGGTGCCCCGTGGCAACTTGAGGATAAGAAATATTTTTATGCCCCCATAATCCCTTTCCAATGGTAAAATGGTAAAAAAATCTCCCCTCCCCATGTAGGCTTGTTAGTCACTCCACGTGACCCCAAAGTGACTCCATACAAATCTCCCCTTTTCCCTATTTGATTAGCCCTCTCACCTACTATCGCATATGTGAAAAGTGTCACTCCATGGATAATGAGCATTTTTGTGCCCCAATTTTCCTTTTCCAAGGGGATAAGGAGGAAAATAAAATTCACCTCCTTTCCTCCTCAAGCTTGCCAAAGATATATAAGCAACACTTTACCTTTTTATCTTATTCCCACACATTCCTCCATTTTTACCTAGAAATATGGAAAAAGAAATTAGTATTCCTCCTTTTTTTTTCTCTCTCTCATTCACATGTCTCCATTATCTCAACGCAATGATTTTTCAAATAAAAACACAAAATCCATGCTTTAGGATCCATTTTTGTTCCGAAATGAAGGTACACATGAAAACTAAAACATTATGCCCATGAATTTCTATAAGATTACATTTAAAGTATGGTAAAAGTTGGAAATATTTGCCAACATAGATTGAACAAAGATCTAATTAATTATCTTGAGAGACAAATTAATTTTTGTTATCTCACATCTGCAAGCATAATCACGTCCCTTTAGCTCTTAAATTCCCATTAATAATCTAATTGAGATAAAGGGATAAATTTGAGTCCATGTTTTGAATTTTAGATAAAGGTGTAACAAATTACTTAATGCGAAGAAACCATATATCCATCTTCTATGATGAAAGATTCATATTTTTAATTTCAATTGGAATTTCATACAAATTAGATTCTCTATTATCTCAACACAATGATTTTGGAAATAAAAACTAAAAAATCCATGCTCTAGGATCCATTTTCATTCTAGAACGAAGGTGCACATGAAAACTAAAAAACATGGTATATGAATAAAAATGGCATAGATCGACTTGATATTTTTTTTCTTCCTTTTACATTCCCATAGGTCGTAGAAACTCGGGTGATAAATTTCACTTGCACGGGTAGAAAGTTTTGTAGTGAACAAACCACAATTTCCCACACCGAAACTTTAAAATTTAAAATATTCCATTCCAGAGCCTGGGTTGAGCCAAAAATTTAGAGGTGTAACAAAGATATGAAACCCATATCAAAAAACTTATTTTCACCAAAATATGGGGTCCTGAAAGATAGCTTATAAAAATAGAAATTATTGTATGGATGTACTTACTTTTTTAGTAATATTTCATAGTGAATATGTTTGGAAAAGGTAGTGTGCATAGGGAGCATTCGTAAGCGATTGAAGATGAAAATGTCAAAATAGGGGAAAATTTTCAATTTTCTAAATATACTAAACCCAAATTCTCAATGCAAACATCCATCATCATTAGTCATGTTTCAAGATTTCACATCACAATACTTTGCGCTTATCATCTCTCTGGAGATATCCTCATGGGAATAAGAACGATGAATTCATGCTTAGGGACGATTGAAGTATGAATCGTGACCCATAAAGGTTGATTCTTAATGGTGTTCATTCATGTCTTCAGGATGACATTATTTTCATGGTTTCATTGCCTAAACAATTGCTTCAAAGGAAAAATGGTGTATTTATTTTTGCTCATCATTTACCTTCTTGTTGCGCATGGACATGTGCATCATTCAAGGGCCATCTTTGTCAGTAGAACATTACAATGTCTCATAATATCATCAAAAGAATTATCCATAGGTCATCTTGAATCCATATCAGGAAATATCAATATTGTTTTTAAACACTCATGCAGTGGTCCAAGGTGTATATGTATCATGTATAAAAAGGTGATCATGAATCATCATTAATAAGGGTAAATTTTTCAAAGGATTCTAGAGGAATAATCTTTCATCAAGGTATCGTTGTATGGAAGATCATTAGGGATCAATTTCCTCTTCATTTCCATTAGTGCATATCTTCATCGATAACAGATTTTTCTTCATCCATGCTTCTAATCATCTCTTTATCTCTCCTTCTCTTTTTTCCCCTCGCTCCTTATCTCTTCTCTCTAACTATTCATTGTGTATAATCATTTTATTTCATCATATTCACTTAAGTGCATATTTCAAAATTGTAAAAGTATTTTATCAAAAATACAATAGAAATACTTAGTTTGTATTTTATAATGGCAAGCAAAAAGTGTCACAAGACAAATAGGAAAGTGAAGATTCATGTGACGGGTGATTGAGAGGTCGAATCATGTTATACTAACTAGGGATTTCCTATCTATTATAAAGGATCCTATATTTTTAACATTTCCACTCTGTAGTAATTTTGTATTTTAGTTGTTGAACTTTATATCAATGCACAAGAAATAAGAGCTACATTTCTTCAATTTCCTTTTCATATGTTCTTCTATTCTTCTAATTATACAACTTTGTGAATTTACGTAAATGAGAAAAAAGTTTGTTAATTTTATTAATGAAGAGACTAATGAGACTTTGTTTTCATATTCTCATCTTATATTTATGTCATTAACAAGGTTGTTGTTATTTTTTCTATATGAATGTTGAATTGCTCTAGTTACTAGGTGTGAACTTTTCAATTGGACCACTCATAGAATTAAATTTCCTTCCCTAATTTATCTCCTTCCCCCTCGTTCTATGTGATTTACTAATGTATAACCTATACAACAAATTTTCCAAAGGTTCAGTGGAGTTTCCTATGTGATCCTCAACATATTTCACTTACCCAGAGCATTTAGTTTAGGATTAGATTAGTTACATTTAATAGTGAGAGAAGCACCATTCAATCCAAATGGGCTTAGTCACGTGAACGTTGGTAGAGAACTAATTTTCCTAAGTAACAAATTTTCTCACAAATTTTTTTTTGGAAATTCCATTGGCGATATATTTTCCTAAGTGCACCCAAAAGTATCTTTCCCAAAAAAAAGAAAACAAGTATATACTCAAACAACAAAAAAATATATTTCAAAGAAGACTCATATTTTAAGGCCAACTCCATTTAAGAACAAAACCTATCACATTGGTTTCCCATAACATAATGAAGAAATTTCCAAATTTAAGTGATGTACCAATGAGTGATAGTGACGAAGAAGAAGAATATTTTTAGGAAATGCAAATTTTTTTATCAACCATCATTCTAGAACGTCTCTTACAAAGCCAAGAAACATGAAGGAAATAAATATCGTACCATCTCTAAAGAAACTAGAAAAATACTTTCTAGAACAAGAATTATTTTTATGAAATCACATCATCAAGTGATGGTGGCTAAAATTTAAGAAGAGTGCTGCTAGAGGAAAGAAAATGGGAATTGATTTTTGTGATTTTCAATAATCCAAGAGATGGATGAAGAAGATACAAAAGAGATACAAAAGGATTTATGAAGGAAAGGATGGTCCACAACCAATTAAATTTATTTTTTTCAACTTCACACAACTTACCAAGAAAATCAAGACATTATCTCTCATCTCCCTTCATCTAGATGACTTTATTGAATACACTGATGAAGAATTGAACATTCTGAGAAGAGAATGTATCCAAAGGATTCCAAGCATAAAAATGATAATACTCGACCCAGATGCCTATGAGGAAGTTTAGAAATATGAATTGGTATTAAAAAGAGGGTATGAATATCTTAAAAAAAAATTTGTCAAGTGGAGGAATAATATTATATTTTCCTTATGAAGGAAAACCCGATGATTGTACGTATTATGAGTTTTTTGTCCCAAGAATATTATTGATGTTATCAAGAAGATATTATACTTGAGAATTATGATGAAAATGAAATCAATACCTTAGAGGAGAATGATGAAGAAGAGATGATAGCTTATCCTCCATTCATCATCTCATTTTGACCGAGAAACAACTGTCGTCGATGAAATAATGGGTTTAAATGAGGAATAATCTTGTTTCATGATAGATAATTCAATGCTTTTTGAAGAAACTACAAAGAATGAAGAATTATAAGATGATCAATTCCACGTAACCATGGAATATCTCCTTTTAAATTTTGATATTTTGATTAATGATGGAATGGGTATATATGAAGAAGTGTACAAAATACATAATTCATCTTGACTAAAGATGATGAATGCAAGGTATTCATGGATAATTTTCTTTCCAATTTTTAATTTTCAAATGATGAGGAGATGTTAAATAAGGATATGGAAATATTCAAAGAATCAAATTATATTCCTAATTAAATCATTGATGACCAAAAAGAAGAGGCCAAATTATTTTTTGAATCTAAAGAGAATAAGATATTTGAGTATAACCTCTTGAAGTAATCGAATCCATCTTTCTCACCCAAGGGGCATAACATTGATCACCATGGTGAGTATGAAAATTTTCATTTTCTATATGAACAATAAGATATGATGATAGGTGATCAAAATAGGTTTTAAATTAATCCCATATTTCTACCCCAAAGCATGATCCTATGCTTCCTATTAAGAGGATGATATGGATTATTTATCTTGAAGTAGTGCCCTTCCCATGAACCATAGACCTCTTCTCCTTGTCGGAATGTGTTGTGAATCAAGTTTTCCCATAATTTAAAGAAAATGAATATTGGAAAATGGAAATCATGGAAGATATGAACGAGTATGTTTCAAATCAATCATGGAAATATACGAATCAGATTTTTAACCTTCTCCTAAAACACAATATAGAGATTCTTCCAATGAGTATGAAGATGATTCTATGGTGAACTTAGAAGATCCATGTGTGTACAAGACATCTTGAAGGCTACATAATAGACTGAAGATTAGAAACATTTTCTAGAGCTCCTCACTCAATATATGGAAATGTAAGATAGGTATGATTCAATCTGTGCTTCTCACTTTGATACACCAATGTTTAATGTGGACACAAAGTAGTTGGATGAGATTTATAAATTACATGATGCCTTGATGTTTAAGAACTAATATAAAGATATGTCTTTATCCTTCATGCTTTGTGAATAATATCATAAGTGCAAAACAAGAAAAATTCTTGAATATCCCATGATATTTCTCTATCTTGAAGAAAACATCTCTAAAATCAAGAAGATAGTAGGGAAAATGTCGATCAAATTTTCACGAAAGAGAGTTGTAAAAAAAAAGTGAAAAGTTGAAGGAGTCTTGTGAATGTATTTAATATAAATTTACTAGCTTGGATTCTCCACCAATTTGGAATAAGAATCGACGTTAAAAATTCACTCAAGGGTGGAAAAATATTCTACAAAAAAATCAGTGGATTGCAAAATTGAAAATGGTATCAAAACAAATTTTGAGCGGTGGATATTGATGATAAATTTTATAAACAACAAGACAAGAATTTGCATGAATCTTGTTAATGAATTAAAAATCGTATTACACTAACTATTTCCCGAGCTCCAATGTTTCTTGACATGATCCCTTATTGCAACATTTTTTTCACTCCTTCCGAATTCCTCACCGATTTAAGAGATAATTCCATGATGAAAGATGTTTCCATGAAAATATCAATTTTATCACTCTTGAGTACATGTAGGAATGCTATCTTATGATCGTTGGCCATCATGTGAAAGCAGCAAGTTGTGAAATTTCACAAAAGGAAAAAATAAATTCATTGGATGCAAGAACATTTTCAATATACTATGAATATAAAGATTACATCTCAAGATGTATTATTCTTCTCAAGCCATGCAAATCCATCTCAAGAATATGGTTTTATTATATAATAGTTTTTGTTCTTCCAAGATCATATTTTGGCACATTGTTCCAAGTATTGGTATCCAAATTGATTCTCTTTTGTAAGATGAGTAGCATCATAGATTTAACAAGAAGCATAGAGACAGATAAATCATCCCGTATGTCGATTTATAGCCATGGAGGTGATTAATCTAGATCTTTGTCACTTAGATGTTGGAGAAATGGATAGCACCCTCATAAGGATTTGATCTATTGTCACTACTTTAGGTTGTGCCTTTCAACCAGGTGGTGAGAGGACCCATTTTGTAACCTTTTTTGGTGAAGGATAATGAAGATATCCTTCTTTGCACAAATTTGAAAGGAAACCTTGAGAAAATATGATCAATAAACCATAATATAACTCTCACAAGTTGTCACTTTTAAACAATCATGTTATTTTCTAATCAAGGTTAATGTTACTAAAGGCATTATGGAATCTTGATTGCTTCGCATATTTTAGTAGTAGATTTTATTCATTTGTGGACATACAGGTAAAATAGGGGTAGTTCGTAGGATTCATTTTTTTTGAATAATTTTTGGTGGGAGATTAAGTCGATAAACTTAATTTTTCTAGATATTTGATAAAATTCACAAAAATGGAAAATTAAATGACAAAATTCTTCAAAAAGATAAAATATTCCTTCAACCAGAAGGTGTGCATCAATCGAGGCCTAAATTTACACAGCTTTCACACAATCTCCAAGAATTTAACATGAAGGCTCAAGCTAAAGACTCAATTAAACATTAAAGACCCCCGGTTCCTCATGCCTAGGATACACTCAAAGGCTTACAAACAATCTTTATCAACAAAATGATAGTAAAGTGATTTTAAATTGTTTAGCTCACTATAGGATGAAGGATCTTCTCATAATGAAATTGCAAATACCACTAAAATATCACAAGGATGAGATCCCGGGTGATTCGTGAGGGAGTTTAGAACAAGATTGCAATAGAACAAGAAATACTATTTCTAAAAATTCTTAAAATAAAGTAGACACAAATTTTCCAAGATTAACATAGATTAATTCAAGTTGATTAGATTCATCAATAGGGAAGGATTCTTGAACAATCTCGAGCTTGTCAATGGTTTTACAATTGCAACCAACTTGACATCATCAAATCTAAAACATAAGAGATTAACAAGTTTCTCATATGGTATCTCAGAAGATGGGATTTCTCATATTTTCTCACACAAATTAACCCCACCATTTGTATGACTATAATATGCTTTTTGTAACACTCTATTTACATATAGGATTTTCCCTAAGAAAGAAATATTCGAGGAAACTTTATTTGTTACATTTTTGGTCATGATTTCTAGAAAATGACATTTAACAGGTTTGTAACAAAAAGTTACCAGTTGTTCAAAAAGGTGAATCATTACAAATATCTCCATCATTGTTTTAACTGGGAGCACATTTTCATCCTTCATGCATGTAACCTCCATCATTTCATCCTTTTCCCATTCTTTCCTCTGTAAATTTCCTCTACATCCAACTTCTCTGGTAATTCACATTTTTACAAGTGCCCAAGAAATTCCAACTCCAAAATATCAACTTTTACATTTCTTAAACTTACAAATTAAGCTCTAAATTCATTCAATTGCACTTTGCAGACAAAAACAACAAGGAATTTCATCAAAAATGATGAAAAACAATGTGTATTCGCATCTCCGTGAGTCGTGGAACATTATTTGTGGCAAAATCGATGCAATGCATAACAACCATTGATTATTCCCTTTCTCAACTTTGGAATAGAGCTATCCACGGAAAAATATGATTTGAAGTGGGCTTGGGGTTGCCTTTTGCATTTTATGACTTTTGGAGAAAATGTGCAATTTTCACATTTTTCCCCGCCCCTCCGCCTTTGAAATATGGACTTGACACGTGGCTTAATCTGGGTCTTTGATGGAGTCATAGCTCATTTATGCAATTTTACCCTTTTTACAAACAAGGAAAAATTTCCAATTTTTCTCCAGCTGACCGCTTCTCTACCTTTGACTTTTCAAACCTCCACGTGTCCTTCTTTTTTCACCTATGGGGAAGCACTATACTTTATGAATTTATTCCCTCTTAAAAATAAGGAAAAATTTCAAAATTTCTCTTGGTGCTCTGCCCTCCTAATTTGTCTTTTCAAATGTTGACTCAAACATGTGACATCATTTTGTCCCCTGGGTTGCAGATCAATTTATAACTTTGTTCCTTTTTCACAAAAAGTCAAAAAAACTTTAAAATTTTCCACCGACCCGCTTTCCTACTTGAAACTTGAAAAATGGCCACGTGTCCATCTTTGGGGTCAAAGTAAAACTTTTTTTCTATCGCTTCATATTTCTTGATAGCCAATCGAGAGACTATCGCGGCCACAGGCCAAATTGATCTTTTTGCAAAAATAGAAAAAAGTTACAAGTTATAAAATACACCCAACATGCCTCATCCAATCAAAATAAACCATGTAGCTAAAGATTCCGAGAGATAATTTGATGCGAAAACAAACCCGTGAAACCATAAAATGCAGGGAAATCACCATTTGTGCCTAGAATTGAATTTTTCTTCAAGGACAAAGAATTTGCAAATAATTTATGGTTCAACAAATCCATGACCATAGAGAAGGATTTACAATAACACCATGGTAAAGCTAAAACTTGTATGCATCCATTCGAGGAGGTAGAAAATAAAACGAACTGTAGATTGGGGAATTTTTTAGAACAAACGGGGTGAGATAAAATTAAGCACCAACTAAGGAACATACCGAGAAACCAACAAAAATGGTTGCAAGGACTAGGATGAACCAAAATAGAAAAACATGAAAGCGTAAAGAAACCAAAATACTATACACTATACAATGGCTCATACGTCGATTCGTAAAAATCAATCAAGGAAATTTTTTAAATGCCGACCATTAATAGGGAATTCAAGGAATTCCCCATCTATGTCTTTTAAGAAGAAGGTGTTTGTGCTAAGATCTTTCTCACCCCATTTGCCATTATTTTCCTCTGATCTGCGTATTGTGAGATTTTCTATCTCTCTACGTGGGTTTTCTGAAATCTTTTATTTCCATTTGAGATGCTTCAAGTTGTTTGAAAAATCCATTATCATGTACCTCCTTGAAGAAGTCTCCGAGCCTGCCCTATTTTTTACCAATTTCTTCAAAGTCCACGGGCTTTGTCATTTTTCCTATTTTCCTCAACCATGGAAGCTTCAGAATGGTTAATCTATATTTTTATGACTTTGAAAATCCAAGTCCATGATCGAAAAGATGCTCAGAACCATGATTCACTTTTTTTTGTTTCAAAAGAAATTTTCATCCTTAGCGAAAAATCATGTTCTGAGTGTGAATGGTGATGTTCTATATTCTGATGGTCTGACGGGTGTCTTTTTCCTGTCAAATTTATTCCTCAACGTTCGCTGGTCATGTGGATTTTTTTGGTTGGTCAGGGGATGACGAGCAAATGCTTTAACTTATCACTTTTTTCTTTTTTGGAAAAAATGTAAATTTGGTCCCATGGCCCCACTCAAATCTGATTGGTTCTTTTGGTGCTTATGTGGCTTCTTCTAATTAGATGGGGTGCAGTGGGTCTATTTTTCAAACATGTTTTTTTGGCTACTTTGGCAAAAAGTTTGAACCCACCTCTTGGCCCGGCCTAGGCTCGACCGGAGCAAATTTAAGAGGCAAGGAAAATGTCTCACTTTGACCCCAAAGGAGGACACGTGGCAAAGCTAAGGGTGGAGGCGTGAGAAAAATGGAGATTTTTTCCATTTTTTTAAAAGATTGTAAAATTCAAAGAAAACCCCCGAATCCAGCTTTAAAGGTTGAATCTTCCACGTGGATGACCCAAATTTAAAGTAAAGATCAACGACAACTATAAGTCTAAATCTGATTTTCCCCATTTTTACTGAAACACGCCTAGGAGTGTGAGTCTTCATGATTTCTTGGTATTTCCTACATGCCAAACAGAGAGGGGAGTTAATTTTGATATCTAAGTTTGGTGGGAGAGATCTAGAGACATCTTTTGCCATTAAAATGGTCTGACTATCGGGCTCAATCTGATTTTCCATTTTTCTTCTCTCGAGCATGCAAGGAACTAGATTTGACATATTAGGGGTGGAATTGGTTGGCAAGTTGAAGGAGGAGTGTTCTACCAGATGAAGGAGTTGAATGCTGAGATTTTTAAAGAGATCTCGTCGCATGAGCACTTGACAAATTTTATGAATCTTATTCTAGGAATCACGATCGAGACCATGGTGAGCACTGGTACAATAAATATTTTTGTCTTTTAGGGAATAAGGGGCTCTTTTGTAAATGTTATAAATGGTAAAAAAAATTGCGTAAATGGTTGGAGTGTTAGAGGTCAAAGAAAATTCCCAAGATAAAAATTTGACAAAGCCTCGTCTTTTGAGAAGCAATATGAGAAGCCTCGTATATCTCTTTTCAGTATTAAGTTTTATCGTGTCAAGGTGGTTGCAAGTGTATAACCATTGATAAGATTTAATATTGTTCTAAGAACTTTCCCTTCTCGATAGATTTAATCAAATATGAGCTATTCTGTGTTGTTTTGAATAAAATGTGCTTCTTTTATCTCGAATGTATGCAAATAGTTTTTCTTATTTCATTTGCAATCTTGTATTAAAATCTATTCTAATCACACACGTCTTAATCCTTGTGATAGTTTAGTGGCATCAACAATTTCATTTCTCTGGAAGAGCCTTCATCTAGGATCGTAATAAACGATTTAAAATCACTTTTCTTTCATTCTGTTTCAAAGATATTATCTCTGTAAGCCTTTAGGTGTACCTTAGGCAGGATTTGGCTTAGATTTTGATGCTTTGTTGGGTTCTCTAACTCGATCCTTCATGCTATAATCTCGTAGGTTGTGTGAAAAAGTTCTTGATCCGAGTTTCCATTAAAGCATATATTCTCGTTAAAGAAACATTTTAGCTTCCCCGTGACATCATATTGGTCTAATCTTCCATTTTTTACTACTTCTCAAGATCTAGTGAACCAAGTTCATTATGTCTCACCTCCCACCAAAAAAATATTTAAAAACAACTAATCATACCCATACTACCCCTGTTTGTCATGTGTGTATGCCAATTCATAATCCTCCTCACCAAAACATGTAGAAACAATCGGGGTTTCAAATTTCTTTAGTAGCTTCGAACCTTTCCAAAAAGTATCTCCACTATCTAGAGTGACAACTCGTGAGAGTTAGATTTTGTTGCATTGATCATATTTTCTCCAAGGTCTCCTTAACATCTTCATTAGGAAGGATATCTCCACCTCCTCCATAAAAACAGGCTACAAAAGGGTCCTCTTACCTTGGTAGAAAGGCACAACCTAAAATAGTGAGGATAGATCAAATCTTCTTGAGGGTGCTATCCATTTCTCCACATTTGAGTGACAAAGGGCCGCTAGATCTCATCCACACTACAAAATGACTCATCATGATCTAATATGTCTCTAAGTTTCCTGTCAAACTAGTGATGTTGTTCGACTTTGAGGGAGAATCAATTTGGATACCAACACCTAAGTGGCACCATTTCTGGGGACTTATTTGAGTTGTTGATACTATTTGCTGATCCACTACCAGTTCATATATCTTTAGCCCATAAAAATTCTTTTGGCGCAGCTTTCGGGGACATAGTGATTGCAGTTCATATTCAAACCCTGGTAAAACACTTCTTATATACTCCAAGTGCCTAGTGCAATTCTTTCAGTTTCTACACCTAGTGCACTAGCTTTCATTGATAGATCTGGGTAAAGAAAAGTCAAAGTCTCTCCATTTCTAGTTTCTAGTGTTGAAAAACATTTGACAGATCATATTTAGTGCATCTACACAACTAAGGTGGAAATCCTTAGTGGCGACTCCCTGTTGATCTAATTATTGAAGAGTACCAGTGTCTTAACCTCTATCAAGTGAGTTTTGTTACTAATATTTGCAAAGCTAGAAGGAAGAAGGTATTTCTTTTCCAGGGATCCTGCTAGGACATTATTTCCGAGCTAATAAAAGAAAAATTAGAAGGAAGAAAAGAATGGAGAGATGTTGGAGATCATACGACAAGAAAGGGGATCTCCAGTGATGAGAGTGATCGACCTATTATAGAAGACTGTAATTCAAGTGATTTTGTATCGTAGCCTATTTGTGGAATTGAATTCTCCAATTGGATAAGGGCCTTCATTTGATTTTGAAAAATTCTTCTCATTATACCCCTTTCTTTTCGTGTTTATAGGGATTTCAAAGAGATAAGGCCTTTAGGGGATACCCATTTTGAGAGTTACAAACCTATGTTTCATTGACCTTCTACCCCTCATCAATTTGTCACCCCTCCAGGGTCACCTCCTTAAAACAACATGGCCTTGTACCCACCCAGACCTCCATTTGTATTAAATACATTTGGACCTATAAATTTTGTAGGGATGGGTGGTTATCCAAATGCAGTTCCTTAAGAAGTAAGGAACAAAATGCCAAAGTTATAAGGAAACAATGCTATAAATCGGTGATCAACATTTAAAGTTTTTTATCAATATGATGGAAGACTTTGAGATTGAAAATGAGGATGTGTATATCAAGATGTTTATCCATACACTGGAAGAGGATGCTAGGGACTCGGTATAAAGCATTGGCAAATAACTCTATTAACTCTTGGAATGAGATGAGTAATGCATTTAGATTGCAAAGATGGTGACATAATCTGACCCTATGTTTCTCTTGATAGAATTTGAAACCATAAAAATAACCCTAATGAGTTAGTACATGATTTCAAAACAAGGTTTAATAAGACCTTGAGGAGATTTCCTCTTAGATAATGCCATGTGATGAGTCATATTTTATCAAATATACTGATGCATTTGATAAAAAGGCTACATATCATTTAAGAGAAGAAAACCCCACAAATTTGAGCCAGGACTTCACTATGGATTTTCAAATTGAGAATAACATTAAGGAAATTGGAAATCCTCCAAAGAGGGAGGGTGTAAAGTTGGTTAACCCATAAAAACCCCAAACAGAAAGGTTGTTGATTTGGAGGAAGTTGTGAAGACTTTGGCAGGGGTTGTCAAAGATATTTCCTACAAGTTAGCCTAGGATGAGAAAGGAATTTGGAAGAGCTCACAAGGTCAACACAAGAAGAAAGGCCAAGACAATTTCACAAATCACCAAAGATCTGATGATAGAGGAAAGGGACCTGTTGGATTTGGAAATAGACAGTCTCAAGCCAGGGATAACATAATGGTACTTGATCCTTTGGCTACCAAAGTTGTTGTTGTGGAGGAGACAAATGTCATTGATTAGTGTGACAAATGTTTCATGACCCATGATCCATGTGAGGAATATCAGCAAGAAGTGGAAGAAGTTGGTGATGATAATGATGATGATGCCTACATGATGGAGATCCCTACAAGTTTGCCAAGGGAAGAAAATTCAACTGATGTAATAAGTGCTATAACTACTACTATTTTTTGGGATTGAATCCACTAGGTACCTCTTCTTCCTCCCTCTCATACGTTAGAAGTAAACATTGTACAAGATTTTGAATTGCCCACTAATGGTTTTGAATAATTGAGGGCATTAATGATTGAAAATTATGATGGAGGATTTCCTTCAGAAGAAGATAGGAAACTATGAATGAATGTTTTAGTTTCCCAAAAAAGGAGCACAATACCATAAGTAAATATAACAAGGGACCACAAGCCAAGTCATAATTTCCATTTCTTACCAAAGAACCCCAAAGAAAAATGCATTTGCAAAGATCTTGTTTCCCCAAGAAAACCTTGTGTTCCTCCCCATGCCCAAACTAAAATGAATCCCATTCCATCAAATGAATTTTCCAATCTTTCTCCTAGTGCGGCTTTACCCAAATTTGTTCCATTTGACATTGCCTGTGTTTTGAGTCAAATCAAAATTCTTGTCCTAATTGTTGAGCTGCTTAGGATCCCTGAGCACAAGAAGAGGGCTTTTAAATACTTAGGATTCAAAGAGGAAGAGATCACACAGGACAGAGATGTAAACAAGGTTGGGATTCCCCTTACTATTGCAGTGTTGGAAAATCCACAAGTGTTGGAAGAGCTGGGGGAACCACCAGAGGTTTATTTAGGAACTTCTTTGGTTAAATCCCAGCTAAATGTGGATCCATTTTTCACTACCCTGGTTATCAAAGACAAGTTGTTACATAATTGTATGTTTGATTTTGGAGCTTCATGTAATGTCATGCCTCTTGAGGTCATGAATGAGCTAGGTATCAAAGTAACAACAAATGGGAAGTGCACTGCCATGGACTCTAGAGAGGTTCCAGTGGTGGGATGTGTCAAAGATTTGGTTGTGCAACTTGCATCTTATCTTGGAAGGAACTTAAAACTTCATGTGGTGATAAGTGACCGCCTTGCCAAGTGGGGATGTTGTTATCATGAAAGTGGGTAGAAAGTGGTGGTGGTAGTGTGAAATGGACATGGCTTATGCAACTATCCTCATTAAAGGAAACTTTGTGAAATCATATGGAGAGAAGAAGATGTTATACTTGATCAAGACCCAAACAATGCATCTTATGAAGTTTTGCAAGCAGATGTTGATCTTAACAACTTTGTGAGTTTTTTGGATTTCATAGAGTATGAAAGTGTTGAAAATAGAGATCCTAAGAATGTTGTTTTTTCTGGGAATTTGGTCTATGATTCAGCCTTGAAAATTTTAAAGAATTTGACTTAAACACAATGGAGGAGCTTCAGAGAATATGGATGGATTACAAACTGAATAGAGAAGGAAAAGAGGTATATTTCCAGTTGATGAAAACATATCAAAACCTCTTGGCATGGTCATATCCAGGATGGCAGATGCTTGAAATTTTTCCTTGATTGTTTTCTCTAAATTAGGGTAAACATATTTTGTACAGTGTATAGTTGCTTGTTTGTTTCCTATTTTTTGTGTTTTGCCCGTTCTGGTCCCCAGTGGGCTATTTTTGTTGGTTTCTCTATTTGTTTTTAGAGATGGCTCTATTTCTCTGCTCTCTCGCAAGCTGAAACCTTTCCCAATGGATATTTTTAGCACTTGGTCTACCATTTTTCTTGTGGCACTCACAGGGAGTGCCCATCCCCGAGTCGGAGCCGATGTTGGTGCCCATATCTGTCTCACCTCATTTGCCATTATTTTCCTCTGATCTATGTATTGTGAGATTTTATGTCTCTCGATGTGATTTTTTTGAAATATTTTATTTCCATTTGAGATGCTTTAAGTTGTTTACAAAATCCATTGTCATGTCCCTCCTTAAAGAAGTCTCTGAGGCTACCCTGTTTTTTCCCCAATTTCTTAAAATCCATGGGCTCTGCCATATTTCCTAATTTTCCTCAACAATGGAAGCTCAATAATGGTTAATCTATATTTGTATGCCTTTGAAAATCCAAATCCATGGTTTAAAAGATGCTCAGAACCATGATTCACTTGTTTTTGTTTTAAAAGAAATTTTCATCCTTAAGGAAAAATCAGTTCGGGCGTGAATGGTGATTTTGTGTATTCTCGACAAATCATGGGTGTCTTTTTTCTTGTCAAATTTATTCCTCACTGTTCGGAGGTCACGTGGCTTCTTTTGGTTGGTCAAGGAACAACAGAAAATTCTTTAACTTATCACTTTTTGCTTTTTAGCAAAAAAGCAAATTTGGTCCCATGGCCCCACTCAAATTTGATTGGTTTTTTTGGTGCTTATGTGGCTTATTCTAATTGGATGGGGTGCAAGTGGGTCTGCTTTTTTGAAACTTGTTCTTTTTGACTACTTTGGAAAAAAAAATTGAAACCACCCCGCGGCCTTACGCTAGGCTCGATTAGAGAAAAATTAAGAGGCAATGAAAATTCTCACTTTGACCACGCAGAGGACACATGGCAAAGCTAAGGGCAGAGGTGCAAAGAAAAATGGAGATTTTTTCCATTTTTTTAAAAGGTTGTAAAAATTGAAAGGAAACCCGCGAGCCTATTTTAAAGTTGAATCTTCCACATGGACGACCCAAATTCAATGTAAAGATCAACGACAACTATGAATCTGAATCTAATTTTCCCCCATTTTTACTAAAACATGCCTAGGAGTGCGAGTCTTCATGATTATTTGTATTTCCTACACGCAAAATAAAGAGGGGAGATAATTTTGATATCTAAGTTTGGTGGGAGATATTTGGAGACATCTTTCACTATTAAAATGGTCTGACTATCAGGCTCGATTTGATTTTCCATTTTTTTTCTCGAGAGCTCGCAAGGAACCAAATTTGACATATTAGGGGTGAAGTGGTTGGAAAATTGAAGGAGGAGTGTTATACCAAATGAAGGAGTTGAATGTTGAGATTTTTGAAGAGATCTTCCCCGTGATCACCTGACAACTTTTACAGATCTGATTCTGGGAATCACGATCAAGATCATGATGAGCACTCATACATTAAATGTTTTTTTCTTTTGGGGAAGAAGGGGCTATGTTGCAAATTTTATAAATGGCACAATTTTTTTATGTAAATGGTTGGACTATTAGAGGTCTAAGAAAATTTCCAAGAGGAAAATTTAATAAAGCTTGTCTTTTGAGAAGCTTGTATATCTCTTTTGTATTAAGTTTGATCATTTCAAGGTGGTTGCAAGTGTACAACCATTAAAAAGCTCTAAGATTGTTCTAGAAAATTTCCCATGCTGATAGATTTAATCAAATATGAGATATTCTATGTTGTCTTGAGAAAAATGTGCTTGTTCTATCTCTGAATGTATTTGAATAGTTGTTCTTATTTCTGTTGCAATCTTGTATTAAAATTTGTTCCAATCACATAGGTCTCAATCCTTGTGATAGTTTAGTGGCATCGAAATTTCATTTCTCGGAAGAGCCTTCATCTAGGATCGAAATAAATGATTTAAAATCACTTTTCTTTCATTTTGTTTGACAGAGATTGTCTGTAAGCCTTTGGGTGTACCTTAGGTGTGATTTGGCTTGGATCTTGATGCTTTGTTGGGTTCTCTAACTTAAGCCTTCATGTTATAATCTCGTAGGTTGTGTGAAAAGTTTTTATTTGGGCTTCCATTAAAGTAGATAATTTGGTTAAAGAAACAATTTAGCTTCCCTTTGACATCCGGTTGGTCTAATCTGCCATTTTGTAATACTTCTCAAGGATCTGGTGAACTAAGTTCATTTTGTCTCACCTCCCACCAAAAAAATTATTTAAAAACAACTAATCCTACCCGTACTACCCCTATTTGTCATTTGTGTATGCCAATGCATAATCCTCATCACCAAAACATACATAAACAATATGAGTTTCAAATGTCTTTAGTAGCCCGAACGTTTCCCGTAAAGTATCTCCACTATCTAGAGTGACAACTCGTGAGAGTTATATTTTGTTGCATTGATCATATTTTCTCTAAGGTCTCCTTAACATCTTCATTAGGAAGGATATCTCGAACCTCCTCCATAACAATAGGCTACAAAAGGGTCCTCTTACCCTGATTGAAAGCACAATCTAAGATAATGAGGATAGATCAAATCCTCTTGAGGATGCTATCCATTTGTCCTCATTTGAGTGACAAAGGGCCAGTTAGATCTCATCCCCAACTACAAAATGACTCATCATGATCTAATCTATCTCTAAGTTTCCTATCAAACTAGTGATGCTGCTCAAACTTTGAGGGAGAATCAATTTGGATACCAACAAAGGTATGTTCACCAATTCAAATATCAATTGAATAAGGGCCCATCCACAATGCATCAAAATTTCCATGTTTTCCTTATCCTCGTGCTTCGATATCCCACAATAAGCACAAGGTCTCCCACACTCGAAAGCTCTTCAAGTCACCTTATTATTAAACAAGTTCTTTGATTTCTCTCTAAATTTTACATTCCTCTAATGGGATTCCATTCTTTCTTCATCTAACGCAATAATCTGATTGATGCAGCATCATAGGGCTACCCTCTTGATCTTCCAGTTGTTGAAGAAATTGAAATGAAGATAATTGCGTATGCAGGGGAGAGAGCTTGAGTTCTATACACCAACTCAAATGGGTTTTTTTCTAGTAGTTTGTTTAACAATGATTTGATCAGCCCAAACAACAAAATTCAACTACTCAACCCACTTCCTTTTGTTCAAATCCAAAGTTCTTCTAATTATCTTCAACATATTTTTATTCCCGGACTTTGCTTGTCCATTTCCTTAGGATTATAATTAGAAACATATGTCAAATTGATCTCATATTTATGGCACATGGCCACCAAAGGTTTATCCTAAAAGCTCATGGCATTATCAGGAACTATCTTAGCAAGAACTCCAAACCTCCAAATGATATGATTCAAAATGAAATCCATGACAATTTGGTGAGTTGCTTTCTTGGTGGAGATTTCCTCCACCCACTTCGTGAAGTGATTAGTGGATACTTAAATCCATTTATGACTAGCACTTGAAGGATCTGAAACCTCACCAATGAAGTCCATTCCCATTGCCTAAATGGGGCTTCAATTGATACAAGCTGAAAAGGAAGGGAACCTAAAGCTTTAAGTCTTCCGTAAAAGAGTTGGAAACTTTCACATTTTCTTACCAACAAAGTTGTATCTTTACAAAGAGTAGGCCACTAATAACCAACTCTTAAGATCTTATGAGTTGTGACTCTTCCAACAAAATTCCCACCAAAAACTCCTCCATGGAGATCAACAATTATTTTAGGGGCTTCAACTTCAGTAATGCATCTTAAGAGAACTCCCTTAGGCTTCTTCCATGCTAAACCAAAATAAGTAATGACATATTTTTGGGAAGCTAACTATTATCCAAAATTCACCCTCAAGGTAATTTTGATAACATACATCAAATTATTTAGTCCCGAGAAAGTAGATTGATTTAAGGCCCGAAATTGTGTTTTTGGGGGCCTCGGCTTCTCTCTAACTCTCCCATCTAAGAAGAAATTTGAACGAGTTAGAAAAAGGAGAAAATGTAAAAATAAGGTTGCAGGATTGTTTTAAAGAATTTCGAGTCCAAGGGTTCGGTCATACTAAACGCTGGTCATACTCGAGGTTTTTGTACCAAGCTTGGGGCCGAAATACAAAGAAAATCAGCTAAGTCAGACATTTTTGTCCCAAGTGGTCTGCGGGACACTGGGACGGTGGACGACGAGGACGCGAAAAGTCGAAATGGCCGTCAAAGCAAGGAAAATCATCAAATTTTTTGTTTCATGCGGGTTTGGGACAAGCAGGGATAAAAATACATGTGGGATGAAAATTGGTTGATTTTCTGAAAGATGGTCCATTTCGAAAGGCAGTTCGAAATATTCGTCCGGGATAAATGGGACAAAAATACGTGATGGGACGCGTGGGACGCAAAAAGGTGAAAAGGCCGCAAAAGGGAAAAGGAAGCCCGAATCGGCCGATGTGGGAGATATTCATATGGGACAGTAGGGACAGAAGTATGCATGGGACGCGAATCGGCCGATTTTCTGAAATAGCTGCAACAAAGAAGAAAAGTCAACGTTTGACCCGTGAAACTTCAAACGGCCATAACTTTTGACTCCGAGCTCCGATTTTCACAAAATTGGACTTTCTGGAATGAGCACGATGTCCTCTACACCACAAAAACTGATTTCTTATTTTTAATGAGGGTATATATATTTAATCAAAAGAAAATATTCGGCTCCAGTCGCTTAATGCTCATTCCCGTCAAATGACAAAACGTCGCTGCAGACCCAAAATAGCTACCCGCACTCAAGGCCATAACTTTTGTAGTTCTCAACGAAATCACACAAAATTAGTACCGTTGAATTGTGGCTCCAATCCCAACTCAAAGAAATCAAGAAATTCAAGATTTGATGAGATATTGATTGAGATTTTTTAAAAATGTGGCTGGTTCATAACAAAGGTTTTATTTGGTGGTTGGGAGTGCTATTAAGAGGCATGGTCACCATTCTTTCTCTACTTGCAGCACCCGGGATAGTATGGGGAGCCTTTTACAAGTAATATATAATCATTTTACTCCATTTAATGCCTCTTACAAGTGGTTGAAGGATATATTTCAGGATTTCCATTTTCCCTTCTCTTTCTCTTCTCATTTTTTCTATAAATTGGAGTGTTGGGCTCATTGTAAAAGAGGTAGTTTTTGTATCAAATATCTGAAAAAAATTGCTTTATGAAGCCAATGTGTTGCAGCCCTTGTTTGGACTCTTTGCATGGTGATCTAGGCCCTTATCGTGTTAACCAATTAAATCAGTACATACCAAGAAGCAATAAAATACAAGTTTGTGGATGTATCTTCCCCTGTTGTGTTTTCTTGCATTCTTCTTGCCCATTTAACCTTGATTACAAGAATATTGTGTCTATTATTATGTTCTTGCAGGGATCCATTATCATTGTGTATGTTTGAAATATTGTTGTAAAATGCATTTTTCTAGATTATGGAGAACTATCATCACCCCTTCTAGTGTGCACTTTGCTTCTGTATCTCACGCATTTGAAGACTACTCTCACACCTCCTTTTCTGGTGTATCACCACCGCTATAGTGTAGGATTTCATTTTATGCATTCTCTCTCCCTCGGTCCTTCAAATTTAGGTTAGAAAAGTTAGTTTCTCCCGCATTAGAGTAGATTGTGGTAGGTAGTTTAGAGCAAGAACTAACTTTCTGTGGAGTCTATCTCAACTAGCTTGCCCCCACAACTTGGAGATAGTACCCATGTTATCCAATCACACTTTGTGAGTTCAAGTATATGCACTTGTATAAACATAGGGGTGTTGTGATTCGGTGATAACACTAACTTAAGTGCTCTTTTTTTATTCTTGCTCAAATGTTTAGGGCAATCGTAGATGTTCGAGATAAAAATGTTGTCCATGTACCATTCCTAATTTATTAGTTTTTCAAGGAAATTCATCCTTTCTTCTTCAACTTCATTTACCTCAATTGTCTACAAATTTATCTCTACCAAAAGTTTTTCCAGGCCCAAACCTCTAACCAAATTTTTTGTTTGGATATCCATATCACACTCTTGCAATTTGTTTACCCATCGGCATCTGCTTCTTGAAACCTCCATTTTTGATAGGATATCTTTCACCGTGGTGTGGGGAACACAAGCAATGACTTTTGTAGCTTAGAATATATGGCTTGAAGAACTTTGTTGGTTTTACCAAAGAAAATTCCTGCTTCTCCATGATAGTATACTTTATCTCATCTCCTTATAATGTTTTACGGAAAAAGGTGGTTGGTCTTTCAGCTCCCTTATCATCATTCTACAACAACACAGTTGTAATAGTACTTTCTTAAGAAAAATAAAACATTTGGAAAGCCTTCTTATAATCTGGAAGTGCTAAAACAGGGGAATTCTTTAATGCTTCTTAGACCCCAGCAAAAGTTTGAATAGCTTCTTCTTCCCATTTGATAATTTGATATTTCTTTAGCATGCTAGTGATTGGGATAGTTAGTTCAAAAAATTTGGAGATAAATCTCCTAATAAAATTAATCTTCCCAAAAAGGATTGAATTCCCTTCTTGGTTCTTGGAATAGGGACTTTTTTTATGGCTTCTACCCTTTCAGGATCAATCATGACCCCTTCTTTTGACATAATGTGTCCAAGAAGCTTTGCTTTCTGAACTCCAAAATGGAACTTCTTGGGATTTAGTGAAATACCATACTCCCTACATCTTAACAACATTTTTTCTAAGTGTTGCAGGTGGTCACTCATTTTTCTAGAGAAAATAGTCACATCATCTTGATATACAACAATGAAATCATTAATATATCCAGAGAAAGCTACATCCATTACTCTTTGGAAAGTGGCTCCAACATTCATTAGACCAAAAGGCATTCTAACATATACAAATGTTCCCCAAGGAGTGGTAAAGGTAGTATTTATTCGCTCGATTCCTTCACAAATACCTCGTTATATCAAGGAAAACCATCCAAGGTGGATAACAATTCCAAACTGAAACCAATTGTAACGCATTGTCCATATTTGGAAAATGGTAGTTATCCTTCATTGATGCCTTATTCAAGTTTCTAAAGTCCACACACAACCTTATATCTCCATTATTCTTTCGATAGGTACCAAGTTTGTAATCGATGATGAGTACCTTGTGGGATGTATGATTCTTCCTCCCTCAAATTTTTCAATTCTTCTTACATCTTCAGTAAAGGAGTGGATTGATGGCCTTTTTTTCTCTCCCAAATGGCTTGTTAAAAGCTTCTAAGGGAATTTCATGCTAGAAAATATCCTCTTTTATGCTTTCAGCTTCATAATAAGACCATGCTAAGCAGTCCTAGTATTTCTTCAACAATTTTATATATGACTGCTTTTATTCCTTATTCATATTGCTACTAAGCTAGATCTTATGTGGTTTATCCTTCATTCCCAGTGTCATTCTCTTCATCCTCAAGGTCGACATGTGTCTAAAAAGTAATCAACATTATCAAAGTTTGATTCAAGTTCTACCAAACCTCTGGGAATAGTATTATTCTTCAACCGAATGATGTCTTTATCAAATAAAGTCTCCTTTCCATCAATTGAAAAAAACCATTGGTTCCCAATCTATATGTTGATTGGAAAATTCTCCTTGGTTCTATATAAAATATTTTCACTGGTGTTGTCTTTGAACACTTGCTAGTGTTTAACATTATCAGAAACAAATGCCCTAGTTAATATCTCAATATTATACTCACAATAGGGGATATAGTACAACATTCAAATCTAGACCCCAATACATCCAATTTTTCTGCTAGAGTATTGTACTTCCTATTGTGATGTATTATGTTAAGGAGTCAAACATTTCAATGAAATCCCAAACTGCATGCTTATAATGCATCCTTCTTTTATCATTAATTGCATACCATTTTCTAACCTATTTGACAATTAGCTTTGAATATCCTTTAACAATGATGTCTCTAAAACCATATTTCCAAGAAATTCTTATACTCAATAATAGTGTTTCATATTCTAGAATATTGTTAGTGCACTCAAAGTTAGGTTTTAAAGAAAAACAAACTCTTCTGGTCCGGAGATATCGAACAATACCAACACCATTCAAAAATTTAGAGCAAGCCCCATCAAACAACAAAGTCCAAGGAGAACCTACTTGTTTTAAATACTTGCATTGATCAATTTTGTGGTCTTTACCATCAACAAATCTAAAAAATTTATCAAAGATCAATGACAAAGTTGTATAACACTTCATAGAAGCATTATTGGGATCCTCAATGAGATGTACCATCTTCTTTTCAACCATACTACTCTACAATGCTGCCCTCAATAGGTATAGTGGCAAAAGACAAATCCATTTACACACTCCCACCCACACTAGTAACCCATTTTCTTGATAACATCATTCCCATTTGGTAGGGAAATCAAAAATAACATCTAGTTTCAAGTTCTTTCCTAGGTAGGCTGCAAGTTGCACTCTCAAACCCTTTACACATCCAACCACTACCACCTCTCTAGAATCCATGGCAAGCAGCACTTCCTATAAGTTGTTGTCACTTTGATATCTAATTCATTCATGACAAAAAGAGGCATAACATTGCAAAGACGCTCCGAATCAAACATACAATTGTGTAACAACCTATCCTCGAGAGTAAAAAATGGATAGGAGGATGTTCCCAAATATACTTGACCGAGTAGTGAGTCAGTGAAAATGGATCTCCAAGCATTTTTCAACTGGTAGGAGTCTTAACCATTTCTACCTTGGATGTTCTTCTTTCAATCCCAAATATAAAGGCTTTTTTTGTGCTCGGGAATCCTAAGTGGCTCATCCTCAGTTCAAGGAATCCAAAGACTGAAAACACATCCTGACAAAGAAAGGATTTTTCACAAGATTGGGCAAGGATTTTTTTCCAAAACTTTTCTGTATAATGGTAGAACTGGAGTATTTGTCCTCAAACATAGTTTACATTTCTACCTTGGGTAATATTTCCTCTTCTCCATAATAATTTTTAATCATTAAACTACTTCAAAATCATTATTAGGCCATTTTTTCATATCTATTTCAAAATTATGAGAGGGAGGAAGGGGTCCTGTAAGAATCTCAAAATTTGGAATATAAATTCAATTGAATCTCCTTAAGAATTGGGCAAACATGGAATCATTTCTTATATGTCTTCATATCACTAAAAGAAACATCTTTCGCACCACCTAATTTCATTAACTTCTTCCACAACAACTCGGATTTTTCATAAGGCATGAGTTTTCACGGGCAAGGATAGACCCCGTTTCCTGTTTCTATCATCGGGGAAACAAGGCCATTTCCTTGGGAATTTTTTCCATGTATCTTTCTTATTTCTCTAAAATCTCTTGAGTTTCTTTTGGGAACTCACAAGCAGTGTGATTGAAACATGGGTACTATCTCCAGTATTGGTTTTGGATAGACTCGAGGCCTTGCCCTTGACAAACTCCGTGAGAAAGCCGTACTCCTATTTTCTATATTCTTTTTCTTCTAAATTTCAAACTACAACATTCATTAACAATAAAGAGGTGCCATCTTCCTCGGAGGATGGGATTCTCCATAATAATTTTTAATCATTAATGCACTTAAGTGATTCAAAAATCATTATTAGGAAATTCAAGCATACACAATGATAATATCTATTTCAAAATTATAAAGAGGGAGGAAGGGAATACAAGAAAACACAAAGGGAAGATACATCCACAAACTTGTATTTTATTGAATGTAATCCCATTACAAGATAAGGGACTGGATCACCATGCAAGGAGTCCACTAATTCAACACATCAAGGGCTTCACAAGAAATTTTGGCTTTGCCCCAAAACTCTCCTTTACAATGAGCCCAACACTCCATTTATAGACAAAATGAGAAGGAGAAGAGAAGGAAAATCATCAAATCTGTCCTTCAATATAAGAGGCATTAAATTGAGTGGAATGGTTATACATTACTTGAAAAAGGCTCCCATACTTCCTTAACTTATTTTTCTTCCATCTCATGGGGAACCCGGCATTTTTCTTAAAAACTCAATCAATTTCATCTTGAAATTTCACATTTCCACGGGCTTGGAACCACGATTCCAACGGTCCAATTTTGATTTTGTTGAGAAATGCAAAAGTTCCTTCGACAATAGCTATTTTGGGTCCGGCAGCGTTTTCGTCATTTGACGGGAATGAGCATTGAAAGCCGATATGTTTATTTTATTTAAATATATCACCAATTAAGATTTTTGTTTCCAATTTTGTTAAAATTGGAGCTCTCGAGTCAAAAGTTATGGCTTTGAGTTCCACGGTCAAACGTTGACTTTCTTCTCTCTCGCCTTCAGCCGCTTTTTTTTCGCCCCACGCGTCCCTTTGTCCTAAATGTCCCAGACCCCGTTATTTCAACCGTGTGGGCCTCCCTTTCCTCTGATCATCGTGATATCCGATCACCCCTAGGATGTCGCTTGTCCCATTTAAATAAATTTCCCATTTTGACCTTGTGCCTTATGTCCCATTTGATTTCGGGTGATCAGAAGTTCTCATTTCTACCGATCCGCGGACCCTTCGCCCAACTACTCCGGCTGCCTTGACTCATTTCGAATTCACGTTTTCCTAATTCCATGTCTCTACTCTAGCTTCTTGTAAGATAATTTTTCTCAAAATCTCCCCCGCCGTCCCTTTGGCCTAAATGTCATAGCAGAACGCTGTTTTTCGGCCGTACAACCTCCTCTGTCCCAACCGTCCCACACTAGGAATTACCTTTTTCGTGATTTTTCCTGAGTTTTTGCAATTTTTACATTTTCTCGGCTTTCTTCTCAATTAGAAAAAATATGAGGGGACCCTAAATATGAATTTTTCCTTCAATATAATTGCTTGGGACAAAAGAATTTGATGCATGTTATCAGGTTTATAACACTTTCTAGATCGACAACCTTGTTTGATTGAGGCTTCTCTCGGGTTTATCAATTTGATGCCTTCTATCTTAGGAGGTTTAAAATGTTGTTTTCAAGGCCTTCCTTAATATTGTTGGGTTCTTATCCCTCAAATAATAGGCAACCTTCTTATCAAAAGCATTAGAATAATTTATTAAATAAGAAACATCACTTGGCCTCGTGGATTACAGGTAACCTATTCAAGGTTTTATTAAACCGAGTATTGAAATCATGAACAAATTCATTAGGATTCTTCTTAATATTTTCAAATTTAGACAAAAGAAACCTAGGGTCTGCTTTATCTACATACCGTAATCTAAAATCATTCTTCATTTCTGTCCATGAATCAATGGAGTTATCTCTATAATATTTATACTAGTCCCATGCAACCTCCTCTAAAGTATGAAGAAAAATTTTATGTACACATCGTCAAATTTGATCTCAAAGTATTCCATTATATTGAAAAAAAAGCTTTAAGTGTTGATCACCGAAATACCATTATTTCCTTGAAGTTTAGGTAGACTATTTCTAACATCTTAGGGCACATCATTTAGATATCCATCCATATCTATAAAATTTATAGGACCGAAGGTATTAACAAAAATGGAGGTCTCGGTTGGGGATGGGCCATGTTTTTTTTAGGAGGTGATCTTGCATGAGATACAAAATAATGAGGGACAAGGGGTCTTTGGAACACGGAGTACAATCCTCAAAATGAATGTTCTCTAAAAACTTTGTTTCTTGGAAGATCCTATTAGCTTTGGAAAACATAGGGAGAGAATGAGATGTAAAATTTTCAAATATAAATGATGGCCCCTCTCTAGATACAAAATTCAAATCTATAAAAAGACTACCCGATTCAAGCACTTGAGGAAGTATGACAATCTTCAATGATAGGATGATTAGTTTCCACAATTGATAACTCTTTTCTTGATTTCTTATCTCCAATAACTTTCCATATTCTTCTTCCTTCAGAATTTGTCTTTCCCAATTCTGGAAACAACCTTCTAGTAGGGTCTTTAATGAAGAAATATATTATTCCTTCCATCTTTGCAAATATTAGTGATAAATTTCAATTGATAGAGGTTAAGACACTCGGCATTTATAAAAAAATGAATTCAACATGGAGTCGCCACTAAGGATTTTCACCTTAGTTGTGCAAATGCACTAAAATTGATCTGTCAAATGTCTGTCAACACTAAATTCATGCAAATCTTCATAGATCTAACCTTCCTTTACCTGTATTTAACATTGATGATGTAAACTTGGTGCAAAAACAAACAAAACTTGAAATATTACATGCGTAACTTAAAACTTTGCAAATCCTACATATCTCAACAAAGGATGACATTTAAATAACGTATTTTTACTTAGAGCATGTAAGAAACATTACCAAGGCCAAATATAAGAATGCCTTTGAAGATTCTTGACAATGGTGCCAAAAGTGTTGGTATCCAAATTGATTCTCCTTTGCAAGCTAAGCAACATCACAGATTTAACAAGAAGCCTAGAGACAAATAAATCATCATGTATGTCATTTTGTAGCTGGGGAGGTGATTCAACTGGCTCTTTGTCACTTAGATGTTGGATAAATGGATAGCACCTCAAAAGGATTTGATCTATCCTCACTATGTTAGGTTGTGCCTTTCAACCAGGGTGAGAGGACCCATTTTTTAACCTCTGTTGGTGAAGGAGAATGAAGATATCCTTCTTTGCACAAATTTAAAAGGAAACCTTGAGAAAATATGATCAATGCACTGTTATCACTCAAAGTGCACCCTATAGAGAGATGGCTGCAGGTTTTCTAAGCTTTTAAAATTTGATCTCTCTCTTTCATAGATAGAATGGAAACACCTCAGGTTTGTGGGTATGCCTATTTTGAGGTGAGTCTCGGTATCAATGTCGGTTTCTTGTTGATGTATCCTAAATTGATTATGGGGTTTAAGATTAAAAATGACTTTAAAGTTATTAAAACTAAGGTGATACTTAAAATTTGTATGAGGGCTTTGGTCGAGTATATGCACAATTCATATGTGAATGATTTTGGGTGCATGAACAAATACTTCTTCTCGTAGAAAATTAAGGGCAAAACACTTGGAGGTATTGAGGAGATTATCGCAACAATACTACTATGCTAAACATGCACATTAATATAATGTAGAAATTATTGAATTTTACAATAAGGTAAGATGAGTAATCGTGAATTTACATTCACAAGACCGCAAATAATTGGTAAGGCGAAACTCTTCACAATCGGAAGGTAAAACTGACAAAAATTACTTCAAGACTCCTATATCCAAAAATCCTCAAGAATTTCTTTTTTTTGTGTTTTGCAAAGGCACACAATATATCCAAAAATATCCTCCTTGTACTTTTCCATGCATTCTTTTTTATCCTTTATTTAATAATAGATAAAGGAATTTTAAAGGCACATTAATAGCCTTGATTTCAATATATATATTTTAAGCAAAAAGGATAAAATTTTCTACCCTCTTCTCTAAAAATATCCTAATCTATCTATTATGAAGGCATGTAAAAATACTCCTCTTGTATTGAGAAAAATTAATTACATTAATTAATACTTTACAAAATATTCATAAAAATATTATTCTATTTTTATCCTTTATTTAATAATCTTCTAGTGATCAAAGGAATCCGCCAAAAAAAAAAAAAAACATGCAATTATAATTTATAGGCTTTAATAGATTTGATTTCAATCTGGAGTCCACTCTTATGGACTTACCAAGTTGACTTTATATATTTTAAATAAGAATGTAGAAGGATGAATATATTTTAAAATTTTAACTTTTCTAAAATAAGATTGCTTTTTTGCATTATTTGGAGTTTGGACTATAGTTGGACTCTGGAAATCATTGCATGAATGATGATGGAACTCTTTACTGAGTCTTATCTTCACCCCAAGGTAAATTCATATGTCATCAAATTCTTTAGTCCCAAGCAAGGATTCAGGGTAAAAATACTCCCCTCATATTTTTCTAACTCCCCGTGAGAAGAAGAGAGGCAAAAAAAATGTGAATTACAAAAAAAAAAAAAAACAAGCTAATCATGAAAATGGCTAAGTCCTTACTTAATAGTCAAACATAATTCATCAAAATATCTTTGGGACAAATCCCGCCGATTGGAAAAAATTGACTAATCCACCTTTGTCTGGGCAATTAGTATTTGAATCGACAAAATGAGTCAAGGCAGCTCCGGAGCAGGTTGGGCCGAAGGTTCTGAACCGGCTCTTGGTTGAAATGAGAACTTTCGATCACGGACACAAAAGTACACTCCTTGTCCCAAACAAAAGCAAATGGGACTTTTGATCTCTAATAAACTTAGAAAATTATTCACCTCTCGAAGGTAGGGGACCAACATTTGACCCGTGGATTCAAATATAATTGTCTTCAGCGTCCTCTACACCAAAAAATCTTATTTTTGATGAGGGTTATATTTAAATAAAATAAACATATTTGGCTCCAACGAATGCGAATGACGGCGCTGCACGAGTTTGGCCACTCTTATGGACTTACCAAATATACATTCCAATACTTTAGTCTACCACCTTGATAAATACATACACAAAATGTACCATAATCATGTTCCAAGCCCGATTTGAAATCAACAAATTATAGATTTTATCAGAATATATTTTTAAAATTTTACCTTTTATTTGGTAGCCTGAGTCATTAAGAGGCATGGTCATCATTCTTTCTCGCTTGCATATATATGGGATCCTTTTTCAAGTAATGTATAACCATTCCACTCAATTTAATGCCTCTTACAGGTGGTTGGAGGACAGATTTCGGGATTTCCATTTTCCCTTCTCTTTCCTTCTCATTTTTCTATTTGGAGTTTGGACTATAGTTTTTGGACCTTGCCAAATTTCATTGTGAATGATTTTATGATGGAAACCTTGCATGGTGATCCGGCCCTTATCTTGTAATAGAGTCGAATCTTCTACATGATAAAATACAAGTTTGTGGATGTATCCCCCTTTGTTTTCAATTCTTCTTGCCCCCTTAATCTTTCTATAAGAATATTGTGTCTATTTATTATGTTCTTTCAGGAATTCATTATCATGGTATGCTTGGAATATTATTGTGAATGCATTTTGCTAGATTATGGTGAAATTTTCTAGGTGCACTTTTAACATTTGGAGACTACTCTCCCATCCTCCTTTTCTGGTATCACCGCTTTAAGGCTTTCAATGTATTATCTTTCCCTGGTCCTCGAAATTTAGATTAGAACAGCTTAGCTTATCCCTGCATTAGAGTAGATTGTAGAGTTTAGGAGCAAGAACACTTTCTCTCGGAGGTCTATCTCAAGTAAAGCAAGTCCTGACTTGGAGATAGTACCCATGTTGTGGTGCAGTAGATTGTAAGGTAGTTTAGATGACATGTATCATTTTCAGTTTGCTCCAATCACACCGTGAGTTCAAGTATACGCCTTGTATGGGTGGAAGATTTTGATAACACAACCCTTTAATCAATTTGTGGCATTATCATTAGACTTGTGGGAAATTTTGGAACTTTTAACTTTGTTGCAAAAGGTTTCAAACTTGAAAATCCCTAGCCTCTGTTTTTTTGTGGTGACAAACGTATCATTTTCGAAAAAAGTTTTACAATTTGAAAATTTGGCAAATTAGATCCATTTCAAACTTGAAAACTTTTACGATTTTGGTGATCCATTTGTATCTTGTACTTTCTCCTCCACCATGGATCACTAACTCTGATTTGGAATGACAGTTGGATTTTTAACCCTTGGTTAGGGTTTCTGACTTGGAAAATAAATGTAGTATTGTCATCGTACCCATAGTGGTTCTGTCAACACCAATCCGCACTATGATAATTCTTCACCAAACTCCTCGCTATCATTATTAACTAATGCACAACTCTTATTTTGGTGGATGTAATCTCTGACAAACACAACAACAAACATAACACAAGAATACCATAGAATATGATAAGAAGTAATAATGATAAATCTGAAATATCAGTGTAAATTATAATATCAACATGAAATTGTTACAATCTCACCCATGAGGTTTTTCAAGTGTTATTAACTTCACTTTCCTTCAAACAATAACTATGGGAGAAACTTCACAATTACACCTCATAATGGCTTCTTTAACACACCTTCAAAATGATGGCTTCCTTTACACACTTACTCATACAATATTTCTCACTACTTCTCTCTATGCTAAATGAGTGGGGGTGGCCTCTTTATTTATAGGAATTCAGGATTATCCACCTTATCTCTAAGATAGTATAGGAAATCTCTTCCGACCAATCATATTCCATGCATAAACTCTTGTCTTTACATGTAGGCTTATCTTCTAAGATAAGATAAACCTTATCATCTCACATGGGTTCCACCTTTTAGACTTTTCCATAGATAAAATATACAAAATATTTATGACATCACTCTTTGTCCTTATTACAAATATAATATTTCTAATTCCTAATCATGTAGACCCTACTTCTCTACTTATCCCAACTTTGACATTTTAACATTACCGACCACTTACGAAAAATATTTACTTTTACAACATTCCTATTGTACTTTGACTATTACTGTACTTTCACTCTACATTATCAAGGCACCTGCATCGATGGTGCCGTTATCTTCTATTGGACGCCACTACTAATTATACTTAACAACATCCTATTCCTAATACATACATTAATAAAATAGAAATTACGGAGGAAAATTTTAATGTCGACATTTTCCCCTTCCTAACTTCTACTCCGTCCTCGAGTAGACTCTTATGGACATTCTGAAGCTGGTGCTTGGAAAATATTTAACTTGTCATGGTTGACCCATTTTGTAATGGGAGTACCATCCAATTCCTCCAGTCGATATGTACCATTTTCATGCACAACTGCTATTTTGTAGGGCCCCATCCACTTTGGAAGAAATTTTCTCTGTCTTCTTTTTTTTGTATCTAGAATCATATACTAGAACCAAGTCATTCACATGAAATGGAGACCAATGGATCTTTTGATCAAAGTATTCCTTCTACTTCATTTTCTTCTTATAGCTTATATCCTTCGCTATTTCCCTCATTTCCTCTAGCAAATGAAGATGTACCAACCTTTCTTTTATTGAATCACTTTCATCCATCCTTTCATTTTTCATAACTCTCACAGTGGGAATATCAAACTCAATAGAAGAACTCGGATCAATGCCATAAGCCAACCGAAATGGGGAGTATCATGTTGACTTTGATGTTGCCTTATATGCCCACAATATTGCATGAATCCTTTTATCCCACTTATGTACCTACAAGGCTACATCTTTTGCTAGAATTTGACACAACACAAAAAAAATTTGTTCTCCACCTGTCCATTTGTTCTTGGTTTGTATGTTGTTGTCTTCCCGTGATTAATAGAAAACTTGTTGACTAGGGCTTCTACCACCTCATTAATGAAGTGGCTTCCTTGATCTCATTACAATTTCTAATGGGAAACCAAATCAGACAATGCATTCATATATGAACCTTGCCACTTCATCCATGGAAGTTGTTTTCAATGGCCTAGCTTCAACCACTTGGTTAAATAATCTGTGGCAACTACAATATACTTATTTTGCGTGATATTTGGAAGTGGACCTACAATGTCTATTCCCACTTTTCAAAGGGACCAAGTGGAATAATATGGCATAATGGAGTTGATGAAGTCTTATGGTTACCATGTGTTTGAAAATATCACATGTCTTACAATAATTATAACAATCTCTAAAAAGAGTGGGCCAAAGATAACCCGCATCCAAGATCCTTCTTGCCTATAAGTTGTCTAGAGAAGTGTCCTCCACATGTACCATTGTCAAATTCTTCTATCAGCTCCTTCCCTTGATCATGTCCAACTACCCTCTTGTACTTCGTCCATCAGTCCTATTCAAATAATACTCCATGCGAATAGAATATGGACGACCGCTTGAGTAATCTTCCTCTTAGTATTTGCATTGGCACCATCAGAAACTTGAATTCATTTAGATAATTCCAAATATCTATGTATTCACTAGGGATTGTGTCAAGAGATAACAATGTTGCATCTGGGAAATCATCATCATCACAAGGTGAACCTAAACCATCATAGGCTCGAGAGAGTGCATCTGCATTGACATGCTTCTTTCTTGGCCTATCTATAATATCAAATTCAAATTCTTGTAGCAAAATTATCCATCTTGCTATCCTCCCTGATGGGTTAGGCTTATTGACAATATATTTTAGAGCCTGATGATCTGTTACAACTATAAATTTCTACCCTAGCAAGTAATTTCTAAACTTCTTTACAAAAAAATGATAGCTAGAGCCTCTTTTTCAGTTACAGTATAATTTACCTCAGCACTGCTCATTTGTCTACTCCCAAAGTAAATTGGATGATCATTCCCATTTTCATCCTTTTGGCTCAGAGTACTTCCTAGTGCTGCATTTGAGGCATCAATATACACAATGAATGGCTTACTCCAATCTGGATTCTTTAAAATAGGTGAAGACACCAGGGCTTCCTTCAATTGTTCAAAAGCTTCATGCGCCTTATTTCCTGGTTCATAAGTAACATCCTTCTTCAAGAACTAGGTTAGTGGTTGTGCAATCTTTGAGAAATTCTTGATGAACCTTCTATAGTAACCCACATGGCCTAAAAATGATCTCAACTTACTTCTATTCATAGGAAATGGTAACTCTTTTATTTTTGAAACTTTATCGATCAAGCACTAATACCATCTCTGGATACAACATGCCCTAACAAAACACCTTTAGAACATCCAAAGACACACTTTGTAGGGTTTAGTGAGGCTTGTGCTTCATCTAACCTTTGAAATGTTGTCTCCATCTGAGTGCAGTGGTCCATCTTGCTCCCATAGATGTAAAAATCATCTAGAAATACTCTGATGAAGTTCCCAATGTAGGGTTCAAACACCCTATTCATCAAGCGCTAGAACGTTGCTGGAGCATTACACAACCCAAAAGGCATAACTCTATAAGCAAACGTTCCCCAAGGAGTGGTGAACGTGGTATTCAACTGATCTTTCTCTGCTATACAAACTTGGTTGTATCCACTATATCCATCAAAGAAACTATAAGACTCCTACCACCTACTTCATCCAAAATCTGATCTGAGAATGGAAGAGGGTAATGATCCTTCTTTGTTGCCTTATTGAGCTTCCTATAATCAACACAAATGCGTAGCTTCCCATTCTTTTTTATTGAGATCACAATGGGAGAAACCCATTCTGAATTCTCCACAGCAAATATAAATCCTGCATCAAGCAACTTATCTATTTCTTCTTTTACAGTCTTGGAAAAATTAGGATTCATTCTATATGGCATTTGTTTTATGGGCTTAGCACCATCTACCAGCTCAATAGAATGTTCTACCCAACTTACTTGATGGAGTTCCTTGTAATCAAAAGTGAATATGTGTATGTACCTTCGAAAGAGCTGGAGGTAGGATTCCTTCTCACTCTCCATCACAACATCACCAATCTTTATTTGTTGGAGACGATCATCAATTTCTTCTTCAGATAATTTTATGGGATCATGAGTCGGTGTGATTGGAAGGATATCCATGACCGAAACATCAACCTCACTTTCTTCATCTTCAGTGTCCACTTCACTAGTACTCAGTAATCGAGGATGTCCAATCATCGCTTTCATCACTTGAATCCACAGTGTTCTCGCCTTATGATGCCGAGGATCACGTTTATCTTCACCCTCTCTACCACGTCCAAGTGTCATGAAGCCTTCATTCCAAAGAGTTTCTTGCATGAAATCTCCTTAGCCATGGTCTTCCCAACAACATTGGGTACGCAATAGTACCATTTTTTCATCACCTGAAAGTCTACCACACATACAACACCCATAACAGATATTTCCACATTTGAAACTACACCTTCTAGGTTTATTTTTCCTTTATTTAATGACCTTAACATAAGTGTTGAGGGGTGATCAATTTTTAAACCCAACATATTCATTATAGACTCGGTCATTACATTAATTGCAGCACCTCCATCAACTAAGACATCATGAATTGAAATACCATTACATAATACCTCAACTTGTGGAGCGTAGGGATCCGCCTCTACCTCCAAAATAGGGACCTCAACCTCCTTCCTTCGTTGAGCATTAAGTCCACTTCGCAGCTCCCGCCTCTTCTCAGAAGACATAGCCAAGAGTTGACCATATGTAATATTTGTAGAGCCTTTTGGACAGATCATCTAAGATGGAGTATGGTCCTTGTCCTCGTGAAATCAGAAAATCTATGCACACCCAACTTTCTTCTCTTATGTTTCTTACTAGTTTCTCCTTTCATCTTCTTAGGATCATTTCCATCTTGGTTATCTTTTTTTTTCTTTCTTTTTGTTACAAACACATCTACTTCATTATTTATGCTCTTATCTACTACATCAAAAGAATTCACAGTGCTTTCCTTTATCATTATCTCTTGTACTAAATGTAGAAGCTCTATCTCGACAATTATACTTATAATGACCCTTTTATAACAACCATAACATACAACTTCAGAAATATTTCTTTTAGAAATCTCTATCTCCTCCCCGAGAACTAAATTATTTTCCTTCAAGAAGATTAATAGTTAATCGACCCATCTTCCTGAGCAGATCTTCATACTCAGAGAGATGTACTAGGAGAAATATTTGTGCTCACCGAGAGTGGTCAGTGATTCTGACCAAAGGTGCTGGTGTAGGCTCTACTTTAGCAACAATTTCTTTGGGCTCCTCTTCCATGCTTTCTTCTTGCCTTCTTGCAATCTCCTTTGCTTGTTCAATGGTAGCTGGGTGGTCATACTTCACTCGTTGTCTGATCTCTAGCTTCATCCCAAGAATGAAGTGCTTACAGAGGAGATTATCCACGCCATTCATTAACCCATCCGCTAATCCTTCCTTCCGGATCTGGGCATCGAGCTTCCTCCTTAGCTCTAGAACACGAGCATGATAATCCCTTATCTTCTCCTTCTCTCCTTGGGCTAGCTTTGTGATATCGATCATGAGATCTGCATATTTCTATTGTTCACCAAATTCTTCAAGAAAACTTTCAGTTAATAAATCTCATGAGTTTTTCACATTATCACCTAGTGTTTCAAACCACCTAAGGGTTGAACCATCCAAAAAGGTAGGAAAAAATTCAGTCCATTGTTCCCTTCTTATAAGGCCATTACAAATACAAGATCGTTTAAACTCTTGAATGAAAGAGGAAGCATCTTCATTAGATTGGGCTGAAAAAACAGGAATCTTCCCCATTTCCAAAAGTAACCACAATGAAATACCAACCCACAAGTACAATCAACAAGACTTATGTGCACAAATAATTGGAATCACTATAATAGAAAATAGAAATGACCACGGTAAACTATGGTAAAACTTGACTTACTACGGTAAAAACTAACTTTACTAGTGGTAAACACTATTCACAAAAAAAGTGAAGTTATTGCAGGTAAAACCGACTTTACTTGTGGTAAACACTATTCACAAGAAAAGTGAAGTTATTATGGTAAAAACTAACTTTACTACTATTCACAAGAAAAAGTGAAGTTATCATGTGGTAAACTAACTTTACTATGGGAAACACTATTCACAGTAAAAAGTGAAGTTACTGCAGTAAATACTATTCACGGTAAAAAGTGACTTTACCATGGTAACTACTATGCACAGTAAAAACAAGGTTACCCTCCAAATGTTTTCTGACTAAGTGGGAATATTTCTCCAAAAAATCCACCAACGAGGAATGGTCCTGGCAATGGAACCAAAATGTCAACACCAATCTAAGACTATGATAATTATTCATCGGAACTCCTCATGCTATGATTATTAACTAATGCACAACTCTTAGTTTGGTGGATGTAATATGGAGAAACACAACAACAAACATAACACAAGAATACCATGAGACTATGATAAGAAGGAATAATGATAAATCTGAAATATCAAGTGTAAATTATAATATCAACATGAAATTGTTACAATCTCACCCATGAGGTTTTCAAGTGTTATTAACTTCACTTGCCTTCAAACAATAACTATGGGAGAAACTTCACAATTACACCTCATAATGGCTTCTTTAACACACCTTCAAAATGATGGCTTCCTTTACACACTTACTCATACAATATTTCTCACTACTTCTCTCTATGCTAAATGAGGGGGGGTGGCCTCTTTATTTATAGGAATTCAGTCTTATCCACCTTATCTCTAAGATAGGATAGGAAATATCTTCCAGCCAATCATATTCCATGCCTAAACTCTTGCCTTTACATGTAGGCTTATCTTCTAAGATAAGATAAACCTTATCATCTCACATGGGTTCCACCTTTTTAGACTTTTCCACAAATAAAATATACAAAATATTTATGACATCACTCTTTGTCCTTATTACAAATATAATATTTCTAATTCCTAATCATGTAGACCCTACTTCTCTACTTATCCCAACTTTGACATTTTAACATTACCGGACCACTTACGACAAATATTTAATTTTTACATTCTTATTCTTATCAGACTTTGATTGTTACCATACTCTACATTATTGGTGGCACCGTACTAATGGCACCGTTATCTTCTATTGGACGCCACTACTAATTATACTTAACAACATCCTATTCCTAATACATACATTAATAAAATAGAAATTACGGAGGAAAATTTTAATGTCGATAGTTCGCACCGATTTTGGAGATCAATCCTTCCCCTTTGATCTCGCCTTTTTTTGATCTAGATCCATTGATTTCTTACCATGGTTACATTAGGTTGAAACTAACCTCTTTAGTTTACATGATAAGGAGTAGCTCATGCTTATGCACATTTAATTTGGTTTTAATTATGTGGCGAAGCCACCAGAAACAATTTCCTTCGACGCCATTATTCTAAGCATTCAAGCTTGGTCTCTTCTAGGAAAATGGCTTTCTCTTGTTTTTTGTTTCTTCTGAGCTCTTTTTGCAGTTGTATATATGATCATTTTAGGGTTCATTTAATTCTTCAAGCTCTGTGGATTTGTGAGTAGAAGTATTTGATATCTCTACCATTTTAATTTTCTTGAAGCTCATCTTTTAACGTAGAGGAGTTCTTTTTCTCTTTTCCTTTTCTCTTGGCTGCCATTTTGGAGTCTCATGAGCTCGTTTATTTTTTTTGAGTAAGATTTGAGATTGGATTTATAATTATCTCGCTTTTTACGAAGCTATATGGGGTTTCTCTATAACATTATCTCCTTTCTCTCAAGCTCTGTAGATTGGGTATTCAAAACCTTGGTTGGAATTCAAGGTAGAGTTGCATGTTTCATGTCTTCATTCTATAGCTTTCTTGAGCAATACGATTGTGAGTGTTTTCCGCCAAATTTTGTTCTAGGTGAGCTAATTTCTCTTGTATTCACCACTTGTGTTTTATTTTCTTCTTTAAATATATCACTTAAACTCTTGGTAATATTTGTGAGTCCTGTGATTTATTGCTCCCGCTTGACTCCTAAGTTTGAAACTTCTCATGGACATATGGATTTCTTGCTTCATCATTCTGTTGCTCGAAAGTTTCGAGTGCTTGATTATAAAATGGTGAGTTCTTGTCTGTTACTCTGATTTTGACATTTGCCAAATGAAAATCTATGTTTGAACTTCGTATTTTTGTTTTTATTTTGTTTGTAATATTCTTCAGAAAATCTAAATCATCTTTCATTTTATTCTTTTGAAAAATACTTCCTCTCCTTGATAGATATAGACCTATGTAATAATGACACTTATGATGCCCCCGTAGATTTGGTTTGTATAATAACCTTCATATATCCATTTAATGCATGATGCTTTTAAGTTTTATTAGACTCCCATGTATTCATAAGAGGGTTTTCCTAGATGATACTTTGTTGCTCTTTGAAAATGTTTCTTAAGTGTTTCAATTGTTTTGTTACTACATGTAGACACCTGTGTTATCTAAACATACAATTTTCCTTTTTTTTGTTGAGCTTATTTCAACATTCAAATTGGGAATGATTGTTTATTGTTTGTCATTTTCTTAATCCTAAATAACTTGATATACATGCCATCAAGATCTGTCCCTCCATTTTTAACTATTATATCCACTATATGATACAATTTAATCTTGAATAAAAACCCTCCCTTCCATTTGAAAACTATAATAATTTCATTCCTATAACTATATTCTTGAGACTTCAAAATCTATGCTTTGTTGAGACACTTGAATGATTGACTATGAGAATATGTCATAATGATTTTATTTTTCTTAAACATGGAGCACTCTACAATACTCTATGTAATTCTAACTCAAATTAAATGCAAGTATGTGCTTGGTCTTTTTGTAAAATTAGTCAGCTGAAAAGAACCATTACTGTGTATATATTTCTCTCTAGGATTCAAATTGGTAATGAAGTACTTGCATTCAGGTAACTATAAAAGTATCCATTGATTTGCAGTTTTAGCTTGATCTTGCAATCTTATGTCAAAACAACAAGGCTCCATAGTTGTCATTGGTGGAATTTTGATCTGCTTTCTGGTTCTTTTCCATCCTTATGAGAAATCTGTACTTTTAAATTTTTGCAACTCTTATTGTTCTTGATCTTGTACTATGAGATATTATTTTCTGTATCTTGTATGTGCTTTCTAGAAATTACAAGTAGTTCATCTATTTTAATACTATTTTAGGCATAAGCTTTGATTCAGATGCTTGTTAAGATCTCTTTTACTTTGTTTCTTTGACATAGATGTTTTATTTCCTTTAAGTACCATTTCTAGCATGTTGGAAAATCTTTGAAATGTTGATTTTTCATGGAAAAGCCCTTCAAATTTTTCCAGAATTCTCTCTTCCATCCATTTCCAGCTATAGTAGTTGTATTTTCTGATTCAGAATATAGAACATAACACTTCATGTTTGAAGCTAGATAAAAATGAGACATCATAGTTGTTTATCTTGATCATGGCATGCTTTACTACTTTTTTGTATCACTTACTTGATTTAAATAATTCCTTTAAGCATGTAGTAGTTAAAAGCAGCATGATGGAAAGTTGTAAATGTCCATTTTACATGGCGAAGCCCTGTCAAAATTTTCCCAAAATCTTGTCTTCATTCCTTTTCAACTATAACCTTCTCTTTTTAGCCAAACATCATCTTTTCAAATTCTACTTCTTCCTTCTGTAGCAAACTAAAACATGTATTTCTATCTCCTAGTCTCTTCTATACTTGTAACTTCTTCCACTTCAGAATGGTTACTGAAACCTTGAGTTACATTCTTCCTTTTTATGCATGCACTTATGACTTGTTTATTTTTCCTTGGCTGCAACCTATACCTACACACTTAGGAAAATAGTTAGAAAATACTTAGGCTTTTTGGCCTCTCTTATGTCCATGTTTTCTTCTTTTCTTTTCTCTTCCTTCATTCTATCTGAGTGAATAAAGCATGTATGTAGTTTGATATTCAAGTAAATTACATCTCCTATTATTAGAGATTCATATGCACAATTAGGACAGTCTAGGAATATGAATTGATCCCTGAGCTTGTAAGTGATAGTTATCCTTTTCTTCTTTTCAATGTACATGGTGGCTTCTACAATGAGATGAAGAAGAAGTGGAAATGTGTTTCAATCAAAGAAAAAACCCCAAGGCAATGATGGGTTCACTCATACTCCTTTGCTTTCTCTTTCATGCATGTGTACCTTTTATTTCAGTAGTTGTACTTTACTTTTTAGTTACATCCCACGGCTTGTGTGGGAAACATTTGACCTTCCTTGTGAATAAAACATTGAATTTTGAAATGAGTTGTGTATTCCCTTCTACATTATAGCTTCTCTATATGGATTATATAATGAACTAAAAAACTCAGTAACATAATTGAATGTCTTAATCATGAAGGAAAGAAACATTGATGAGAACTTGTAACATTCAGTAATGAACCCTAATTTTCTGATATCTGTATTTCTGTTTGCTACTTCAAAACTCAACACTTCACCTACTCTATAATTTTTCATCTTCATCAAGACAACATAGTTTTCCTTTGGGGCTTTGTGTTCTTTTGCTGAAGATGGCATGAAATTGTAGACTATGTGATCTGTTATGTTTTGTGACAGCACACATAACTATAGATTTCATTTAATCTTATAACTAATTCAGTAGTAACAAATGATATCCAACTCCCTTAGTTTAGGTATAATTCACCCATGAATTTCATCATAACGATAAAGTTTTGAGTTGCCCATTTTTGCACAAGTGCAAAAATTGTCAACATTTCTAGCGATCCTACGGGGAAATCTACCTGCTAGCTTAAAGACTAGTTCTTGCTCTTGTCCATTGGGCATGGAGTTCAAACATGTAACCAAAATTTTCCTTTTCCGAAAGGTCCAACCCTTCCAAAATGGAACTAAAATTGGGAAAGGATCTGGTAAACTAGATCACGTGCATGAATGCACTTATTGAATTAAAAAATGATGCAATGTGCAAAAACTACACTTATTGAAGGAAAATCCTACTCTAACAATCACTGTAAGATATTCAATAATAGTGTTTGAGAAACATACCATTCACAGAATGGGAAGTTCCTCTCCATTCAGCTTCAAAAGTTGAAAAGCATTGTGTTCCTTGCTAGCTGAAATCATGTAAGGACCACTCCAGAGTGTATCAAACTTTGAGTGTCTTCCTAGCTTTGCACGATCAACATCCCACTTTAACACAATATCTCCTTCATTGAAGACTCTAATTTGGATTTCTTGTCAAAAGTCTTCTTCATTTGTTTCTGATTCTTTTCCATATTCAAATGAGCTTTATCTCTTAGCTCTTGTAATTCCATTAACTCTACATAACAAACCTGTAATGGTTCATTCTCAAGCAGCTCCATTTGATGTAACAAATCCAATGTAGGTAACTCAACTAAAATAGGCATTCTTGCTTCTTTCCCATACACAAGTTTGTATGGTGAATTGCCAACTGATCTTTTAGGAGTCACTCTATGTCAGCCCAAAGTGCTGAATTCAACATCAAATGCCAAGCTCTTTGATTATCCTTGAGTGTTCTTCTGATGATCCTTAACAGATTCTTGTTAGTACTCTTCAGCTAAGCCATTACCTTGTGGGTAATAATTAGATGAAGAACTTAGATAGATTCCATATGGTTGATAGCCCAATCTGTTATCTTTGCACTAAGGAATGCTAAAGCATTATCTGATATGATAGTTGCTGGAACACCAAATCTGCAGACTATTCCTTCATAAAAGGATAGTATCGAAGCTTCATTAGCATCCTTCAAGGATATTGCTTCAGTCCATCATGTAAAATAATCAGTAGTTAAGATCCACTTATGTCCTTGTGAATAAGGTGGATTTATCATGCCAATAAAGTCAAGACCCCACTGCATAAAATGATGATCAACTCAAATAGGCTGCAAGAGCAGTGAAGCTAAACATTCTTTCCCAACAAAGAAAGCACATTTTTACACTTTCTATCCATTCAAAATAGTCCTTGAATATGCTAGGCCAATAGTAACTAGCTTTCATAATTTTTAAGGTTGTGGTATGTGCTGAGAAGTGACCTCCTACAGGTCCTTCATGGAATTCTGACAATATTTTCTAAATTTTATCATAGTCAACACACACAACAATATTCCATTTATATCTCTTTTGAACAACACATTATCAATGAAGATATAAGGTACAACTTGTAATCTGAAATACCTTCATTTATTCTTGTCCATACCTTCTAGATAGGTCCCATGTTGTAGTAGTTAATCAAATCAGCCATCCATCTTGATTCCTGAAACTCTTGAACTGACTCAGGTTGCTGATTTTCTGGTTGAACCATAATTTCTTATTGTTGATATGTAATTTCAGCATGTTGTTTTGAATCATCTGGTTCTAGAACTTGTTGTTTTTCCATATCAGCAATTAGATGTTCACATAAACCTTTCCCTCAACTGTCTTAGCAACCCGAATATCAACATCATACTCCATGACCTTCATTATCTAGTTTTCTCTTTTCTCATTCAACTCCTTATTTAGTAAGAATGCTTTCACACTTGGATGAGAAACAAGAACATGGATTTTATTGTTTGAAAGCATATACTTGAAATTATTTAGTCCTCTGACTACTAAAAGTACTTACTTTTCAAGGAATGTGTACCTTGTTTCATAATCATGCAAGCTCTATCCAAAGAAAGCAATAGGCTACTCAATATTTTCATCATTGACTTGAGTTAATATAGCTAAGATTGTTTCAGCTCCTACAAGTGCATACATTGTAAAATCTTTATCAAAATTTGGATTTGCAAGAGTAGGAGCTTGAGAGATAGCTACTTTGATTGATTCAAATCCTTCTCTCCCTTCACTGTCCAAGAGAAAGTTTTCTCTTTCTTTAGCATAGTTGTGAGTGGTTTAACCAATGCTACAAAATCTGAACAAATCTTCTAACAAAGTTGATTTTTCCAAGAAAACTCTGTAATGCCTTCTTATGATGGGGCAATGATAGTTGTGATATGGCTTTGATCTTGAAAGGATCAATTGCTAAACCCTACTTAGAAACAATATGGCCAAGTAGCTTTCCTTGATGTACTAAAAAGATAGACTTTATTGGATTCAAAGATATTCCAAATTTCCTACACAACTGAAAAGTTTGCCTTAAATGCATTAGATGTTCTTCATAATCTTTTGAAAATATAGTAACATCATCTAAATAAACAAGGATGCATTTATTTAACAAGCTGCAAAAATCCATGTCCATTACACGTTGAAACATTGCACCGGCATTTGAAAGACCAAAAGACATTCTTTTGTAAGCATAAGTACCCCACTTAGTGGTAAAAGTTGTTTTATATCTATCTTCTTCTCAAACTAAAATTTGATTATATCCACTATAACCATCTAGAAGAGATAGTCTATCTAACTTGAGACTGTTCTCAAAATCTTGATCCATGTTTGGGAGTGGGTAATGATCTTTTAATGAAGCCTTATTAAGATCTCTGAAATCTACACATAGTCTGATTTCACCATTCTTCTTCCTAACAGGAACAAGATTGGCTACCCAACTTGAATGCTTAACTGGAAAGATAATACCCGATTCAATCAACTTAGATAATTCTTTCCTCATCAGAGGCTCTATTTTGGGATTTACAGCCTCTGTTTATGTCTAACAGGTTTAGAATTTGGTTGCAACTCAATTGTATGTTGTGCTAAAATGGATCAAATCCTTTCAGATCTTGGTATTTCCAAGCAAAAACATCTTTAAACTCCTTACAAAGATTAATAAATGACTACTTTTCAATTAAGGAACATACCTTTCCAAGAAATAGATTTTTCCCTTCATCAACCGAGATCTCTTCGTAATTATCAGCATGAGTTGACATTTTAGTCTTGACCTTTCTTAACTGATCATCAGTGTTGAAGATGTCTTCCAATGTGACTAGACCTCGAGGTAGTTTATTTGTCTTCAACTAAACAATCTGGTCACCATATAAGTGTTGTAATTTATCTGATTAACTACAAAAACTCAGCTTCTTGCTACAAAAATGTACAATTTGATCATCACTTTCAAAAACTTTCCAATTTGAATCATTATCAGGTATTGAGGGCTTGATAATTAACTTTATATGAGGCTGGATTTTTCTATTTTCAATATATTCCAGCACTTCAAAACTAGCCCCAACTACTACAAGTCTATCTGCATGCTTGTTTTCAGCTCTAGGAATAGACTGAATGTTAATAGCATCAAAATCTTCCATTAAGTCTAAAACTCTATGTCTGTAAGACTTCATTAATGGATTCTTACAAACATTGAAATTTCTTACTTGATTAATAACCAACTCAGAGTCACCAAAAATCTATGTAGCATGTGCGATACCTCTCTTCTGGCCAAAGTAAGCCATGAATTAAAGCTTCGTATTCATCTACATTACAAGTACATGAAAATTGAGACTCAAGGCCAAGAAATACCTTTTTCTCATTGGGGAAGTGAGCATCAAACCTGCTCCTATCCTTTCTTGTTCTTAGCTCCATCAAATGAAGCTTCCAAATCCCTTCTACTGAATCTTCTATTTTGGACAACAAGGGAAGTGGTGTATTTTCTTCATGCATACAATACACACCAAACAGGTGTTCTTCAACTTCCTTAAAAGGATCATGAGCATGTTCTTCCACTATCTTTTCATCCATAAACATGTTAGAAACACCATCTAATGCTGAAACATGAGCTACCTCATCAAAATTAGACTGATCTAGGGATGAATAATTAGCCACTACATTTGAAGAGTGAGGCTCAATGTGAAATCTGCCAATGGCTCTGAATTGATAGTAACTTTGTACCATAATGAGTAGTGAAAAATAAGGACCAATCTAAAGAGAGATAACCTCCTATTTTTGTTGTGAAGTCTCTAGATAAGCATAAGGTAAAGTATGGAGGTAAATCCATAACAATAACATCTTACAGAATAGAAACATTTGGGCAAGCATGTAACGTCACTTCTAAATTTTTTATTATACCAATTGTATTAGTTGTAGTTCCATCAAGCTGTAAGACACTCCTTTCTGTAGGCTCATACTACAAACCCAATTTTTCTACAAATCACTTTTGGCATAATTGTGCTACTTGCACCATTGTCCACCATGCAATTATGAACTAGATGTTCTCCAATAATCAGTGATAAATAAAATGGTGGTGGTTTCTTGATGTCATGAGCATTCAGAACCTTCTAAACCATCCACTTAACTTCTTTAATGTGGTCTTGTTCAAACATTCCAAGGACCATGTCTACCTTCTAAACTTCCTTTTCTACTATATTTGAAGAAATTTGTAGCTTAGCTAGTTCATGAGAAAGTAAATCTTGTTGTCTAGAATACTTAGAGCATCCCACATTGAGATGTTAACATTATGATTTTTCATTACATCAACAATGTTAAAAGAAGCAACTATTTTAGAGATGGATTCAACTATCTTAGAGTAGGCCTTAGCGAAAATGATTCTACTTCAGCTACCTTGGATATCTGAGGTATAAATAGTCTTCTTGGATCAGGTGTAGCTATTTTTGATGGCCTTTATCAACTGGAACACTTTTTTTTTTTGGAACAACAGGTTTTTGGTTGAATTTGGACTAGATGTGTGTCTTATCGTAATGATAGGGAAGATAGGCCTATTTTGTTGTTTTTGACTTTCAGCAACTTTCCTTGAGCCCTAGTAGTGACTGCAATGAAATCCTCCTCATTACTATCTAAATTATATTCAGGTGCTTTCTAACACGAGTTACTTTGTTGCCCACCCTCCATTTGAGGCATGAACAATGTTTCAGATTGAGGTTGTGCAACAAGATTAAGATTCAGAAAAGCATTTGGGCAAGTTGCAGACTAATGAGGTTGATTGCAAGGTTGACACCACTCTTCTATAGCCATATTAACTAGGACTAAAGCATTAGATGAACTAGGAGCCTTTGGGTCAAATTTCCTTTACTGGTAAGGCTGCCTATAATTTTGATTTTGTTGATAGGGCTACCTGTTTTGTTGATTCTATTGATTTTGCTGATAAGGAGCCTGATAGGGTCTACTAGATAATGCAATTCTATTATCAATCGAAGTCAATTTATTTCCCATAGTTTGCAAAGCTTTAAATACATCATCTGATGGAGCTACAACAATAGGTTCTATGATTGTAATAGGCTGAGGAATAGGTGCTAAATCTTCAAAAATGGCATTAAAGGCCTTGGTGCCAATTTTCCATCTTGAATAAGACTATTTTCAGCTTGGATAGCGATATCGTAGGCTTCAGGAGTGTCTCTCCCCATTGATTGAATCATAGTTGAGATATCACTTGTTTAATGCCCTAAGATAATAAAGGAAAGCATGATCAACTTGAGGCTTGACACTTGCTAGAATTCTTTCCCAAGTTCTGGAAAAATGGATATTGAAACTAGACATAAACTCATTGGGAGCTCTTTTAATAGTAGACAATTATTCAATGAGAGACAAATGATCTGAATTATCCTGGAACTATTTCAGCAATTTTTCACCTAAGTTATCCCAAGTTCTTATGCTTCCAATTTCTAGGTTTCTATACCATTACAAGGCCTACCCTTTAAAAGATGCAACTAAAAGTCTTAAAGCTACATCTTCATGAGTGATATTATGGACTGACACATAGGGCTACAACATCTTTGATATGTTCAAAGTGTAACCTGATTTTCACCCATGAATGATGGAAAACTTTTCATGGCAGCATTAGGAATGTCATGGTAAACTAGGATTACTAATGGACTGCCATTAGTAAAGGTCACAAAATTCCTTGGTGGTTGAATAGCCATTTGAAAAATTAGGATGTTAATAGATAAATTGATACGTGGTGAAGGAATATTAGGAGGAGGGTTATCAAAACCAGGTCTATTATAAGGTAAAGTATTACCAACTCTTCTCCTTCTAGCAGAATTCAAGGGTAAAGAAACAAACTCAGGAGGAATTCCTCTTACCGATGATCTTGTAGTCACTTTAGGCATGGAACATGTTGCAATACTAGTATGATATCAGCTTAATGGAGTCACCAAAAGATCTTAAAATATTTAGAATAAATTGTTGCAACTTGCTCCCAAAAATGTGACTTTGTAACTATTGTAAATCTGTTGTAGATCTACATAGAATTTGTAACTTGCATGCAGATCTGATTCGTTGTCTCCCACCGGCGTGCCAAAAACTATTATCTCTCAAAAGTGCACCCTATAGAGAGATGGCTGCAGGTTTTCTAAGCTTGTAAAATTTGATCTCTCTCTTTCATAGATACAATGGAAACACCTCAAGTCTGTGGGTATACCTATTTTGAGGTGAGTCTCCGGTATCAAGGCCAATTCCTTATTGATGTATCCTAAATTGATTCTAGGGTTTAAGAGTAAAAGATGACTGTAAAATAATTAAAACTAAGGTGATACACCAAATTTGTATGAGGGCTTTGACTGAGTATATGCACAATTGATATGTGAAGGATTTTGGGTGCACGAACCAATAATTCTTCTATAGAATATTAAGGGAAAACACTTGGAGGTATTGAGGGAGATTATCACAACAATATTGCTAAGCTAAACATGCACATTAATATCATGCAAAAATTACTAAATTTTACAACAAGGTAAGATGATTAATCAGGGAATTTGCATTCACAAGACTAATAGAAACATACACAAGACTAAAATAATTGGTAAGGTAGAAACTCTTCACACTCAGAAGGAAAAAACTGGCAAAAATTGCTTCAGTACTCCTATATCCAAAAAGTCCTCCAAAGTTCTCCTTTTTTGTGCTTTGCAAAGGCACACAATATATAGCAAAAATAAAATTCACCCTCTTCCTAAAAATAGCCTAAGGCTTGTACTTGCCCATGCATTCTATTTTTATCCTTTATTTAATAATAGATAAAGGAATAAAAATAGAACATGTAATTACAAATAGGCATTAATAGCCTTGATTACAATTGGTCAACTGAAGTTGACTGATCTATTTTTAAGAAAGAGAAGGATGAATAATTTTCTAAAAATAAGATTGCTTGCTAGCAAGTCTCTCTCCATGAACATGCAACTTTGTCTTCTTCTCTATTTTGATCCTATTGTGAAGGCATGCAAAAATACTCCTATGTATTGAGCAAAAATAAATTACATTAATTGCAATACTTTGCAAAATAATTCATCCAAATATCTATCTTGATTGGGACCACCTTTGTCTCTGATGTTGACACTTGTTCTATCTTCTAGTGATCACATGAAAAACACTCCTCTACAAAAAAAAAAACACTTTTGATCTCCAATACTTTAGCAAAATTATTCACCTCTCAGTGGGGACCACCTCTGATTCATACAATTGTCTTCAACTGAGTTTGGCCACTCTTGTGGACTTAGCAAATATACATGCCATAATACTTTAGTCTCTGCCACCTTTGATAAATACATACATGTATATATGTTTCGCCTTTGTATTTGAAAGAATATAGTTTAAAATTTTACCTTTTCGGTGATCATTGCACAATATAATTGGGTCATTTTTTTGCATTATTTGGAGTTTGGACTATAGTTGGACCTTGGAAATCATTGCAATGATTTTATGATGGAAACGTGGGCTAGCCCCTTCTACACGATGAGTCAACCCTTTAATCGATTGTTTTGGCATTCTATCAACCCAAACTAGGCTTTCCTGTCCACTCAGGCTTTTTGCAATTAAACTTTTTCGAGCTTGGTCTTTTTTTCGACACCTTTAATCTCTGTTTCAAACCATTGATTTTGAAAACCCCTTTCATACCCTTTTTAAAGTTTTAAGCCCTTTGTGGTGATGACAAGTATTCCTTTTTAAACTCCTGCAGGGTGGAAGTTTTACAATTTGAAAATTTGGAAAATTAGACTAAGTTCGACCACCATTCCAACTTTTACTCTTTTAATTTTCCTCATTTTGGTGATCCATTTATGAGCGTCAATATTTGTACTTTTTTCTCCTCCACCAACTGGATCTCTTAATTTCTCGATTTGGAAACTGGAAATTGGATTTTTTGATCCTTGGTTAGATTTTCTGACCTAGAAATTAAATTTAGCATTTCTTTCACCTCATTTTGGTGATCCATTTGGGTTTGCATTGATTTTGGAGATCGATCCTTCACCTTTGATCTCTTTCTTTTCAATCTAGAGCCATTGATTTCTTGTACACCATTTGATCGTTAGGTTGAAACTCACCTCTTCATTTTGCATGCATTATAAGGAATAACTCAAACCTTATGCACATTTCATTTTGTTTTCATTATGCGGGAGAAGCCCTGCAAAATTTTCCTTCGATGCCATTATTCTGAGCATTTGAGCTTGGTCTCTTCTGTGAAAATGGCTTTATATCATTTTTTTCTTCTTCTAAGCTCTTTGCGTAGCTATATATATGATCATTTTAGGGTTCATTTAATTCTTCAAGCTCTGTAGATTCGTGAGCAGAAGTATTCGATCTCTCTCCATTTTCATTTTCTTGAAGCTCAAATTTTAACGTAGAGGAGGTCTTTGTCTCTTTCCTTTTTCTCTTAGCCACCATTTTGGAGTCTGTGAGCTCGGTTTATTTTTCCTGAGTAAGATTTGAGCTTGGATTTATAGTTCTCTAGCTTTTGTGAAGCTATATGGGGTTTCTCTGTAACGTTGTCTCCTTTCTCTCGAGCTCTATAGATTTGGTTTTCAAAACCTTGGTTGGAATTCAAGGCAGAGTTGCATGTTTCATGTCTTCATTTTGTTAGAGCTTTCTAAGCAATATGGTTATGAGTGTTTTCCGCCATAAGTGGTTATAAGTGAGCTAATTTTCTCTTGTATTCACCATTTGTGTTTTCTTTTCTTCTTTAAATATATCACTGAAACTCTTGGAAATATTTGTGGGTTCTATGATTTATTGCTCCCGCTTGACTCCTAAGTTTGAAACTTCTCATGGCATATGGATTTCTTGATTCATCATTTTGTTGCTCAAAAGTTTTGATTGCTTGATTATAAAATGGTGAGTTCTTGTCTGTTACTCTGATTTTGACATTTTCTAAATGAAAATCTATGCCTGAACTTTTATATTTAGGTTTGTATTTTGTTTGTAATATTATTTAGAAAATTTAAATCATCTTTCATTTTATTGTTCTAAAAATACTTCCTCTCCTAGATAGATATAGACCTATGCAAGAATGACACTTATGATGCCCCTATAGATTTGGTTTTGTATAATAACCTTCATATATCCATTTCATGCATGATGCTTTTAGGTTTTAGTATACTTCCATGTATTCGTAATAGGGTTTTACCTGATGATACTTTGCTGCTCTCTGAAAATGTTTCTTAAGTTCTTCAATTGTTCTGCAACCACGTAGACCCTATGTTTTCTAAATGTATAGTTTTCCTTTATTTTGTTGAGCTTATTTCAACATTGAAATCGGGCAAGATTGTTGTTGTTTGTCATTTTCTTAATCCTGAAGAGAACTAGATATACATGCCAATGAAGATCTTTCCCTCCATTTTTTACTGTTATATCCACTATAGGATACAATTTAATCTTGAATAATAGCCCTCCCTTCCATTTGAAAACTATAATGATTTCATTCCTTGACTGTATTCTTGAGACTTAAAAATATGTTCTTTGTTGAGTCACTTGAATGACTGACTATGAGAATATGTCATAATGAATATAGTTTTCTTAAACATGCAAACACTCGCAATACTCTATGTAATTCTAATTAAACTAAATTGAATGAGAGTATTTGCTTGGTCTTTTGTAAAATTAGTCAAGCTTAAAAGAACCATTACTATGCATAGATTTATCTATAGGATTCAAATTGGTAATGAAGTAATTGCATTCAGTAACTATAAAAGTATCCATTGATTTACAGTTTTAGCTTGATCTTGAAATCTTATTTCAAAACAACGAGGCTCCATAGTTGTCATTGGTGGAATTTTGATCTTCTTCTAGGTTCTTTTCCATCCTCATGAGAAATTTGTACTTTCGTAAAAACTGTTGCAACTCTTATTGTTCTTGATTTTGTACTATGAGATATTCTTTTTGTATCTTATATGTGCTTTCTAGAAATTACAAGTAGTTCATCTGTTTTAATACTATTTTAGGCATAAGCTTTGATTCAGATGCTTGTTAAGATCTTTGTTACTTTTTTTCTTTCACATAGATGTTTTATTTCCTTTAAGTAACATTTCTGGCATGTTGGAAAATCTGAAATGTTGATTTTTCATGGCAAAGCCCTAGCAATTTTTTTCTAGAATTCTCTCTTCCATCCATTTCCAGCTATAGTAGTTATATTTTCTGATTCAGAATATAGAACATAACACTTCATGTTTGAAGCTAGATAAAAATGAGACATCATAGCTATTTATCTTGATCATGACATGCTTTACTACTTTTCTGTATCACTTACTTGATTTAAATAATTCCTTTAAGCATGTAGTAGTTAAAAGCAACATGATGGAAAGTTGTAAATGTCCATTTTACATGGCGAAGCCTTGTCAAAATTTTTCCAGAATCTTGTCTTCATTCCTTTTCAACTATAACCTTCTCTTTTAGCCAAACATCATCTTTCAAATTCTACTTCTTCCTTCTGTAGCAAACTAAAACATGTATTTCTATTTCCTAGTCTCTCTTTTTTATCATCAGAACTTCTTCCACTTTTCAAAATGGTTATTGAAACCTTGAGTTACATTATTCCTTTTATGCATGCACTTATGACTTGTTTATTTTTCATTGGCTGCAACCTATACCTGCACACTTAGGAAAATAGTTAGAAAATACTTAGGATTTTTGGCCTCTCTTATGTCCATGTTTTCTTCTTTTCTTTCTCTTCCTTCATTCTATCTGAGTGAATAAAGCATGTATGCAGTTTGATATTCAAGTAAATTACATCTCCTATTATTAGAGATTCATATGCACGAATTAGGACAGTCTAGGAATATGAATTGATCCTTGAGCTCATAACTGATAGTTATCCTTTTCTTCTTTTTAGGTATAATGGCTTCTACAATGGAGATGAAGAAGAAGATAGAAATGGAGATGTTTTCAATCAAAGAAAGAAACCCCAAGGCAATGATGGGTTCACTCATACTCCTTTACTTTCTCTTTCATGCATGTGTACCTTTTATTTTAGTAGTTATACTTTACTTTTCAGTTACATCCCATGGCTTGTGTGGGAAACATTTGACCTTCCTTGTGAATAAAACATTGAATTCTTAAAATGAGTTATGTATTCCCTTCTGCATTCTAGCTTCTCTGTATGGATTGTATAATGAACTAAACAACTCAGTAACATAATTGAATGTCTTAATCATGAAGGAAAGAAACATTGATGAGAACTTGTAACATTCATTAATGAACCCTATTTTATGATATCTGATATTTCTTTTTGCTGATTCAAAACTTAACACTTCACCTACTCTATAATTTTTCATCTTCATCAAGACAACATAGTTTTCCTTTGGGGCTTTGTGTTCTTTTGTTGAAGATGGCATGAAATTACAGACTATGTGATTTGTTATGTTTTGTGACAACACACATAACTGTAGATTTCATTTAATCTTATAACTAATTCAGTAGTAACAAATGATATCCAACTCCCTTAGCTTAGGTATAATTCACCCAGTGCCTTTCATCATGTGACGATGAATTTTTGAGTTGCCCATTTTTGCACAAGTGTAAAAATTGTCAACATGCACCACAAAGTGTAACTCTCACGAGTTGTCACTTCTAAACAAATGTGATATTTTCTAAACAAGGTTAAGGTTACTAAAGAAATTATGGCATCCCGATTGCTTCTACGTATTTTGGTAGTAGAATTTATTCATATGTGGACATACAGGGTAAACATGGGTAGTTTAGGTAGGATTCATTATTTTTGAATAATTATTGGTGGGAGATTAAGCACGATAAACTTGATTTTTACAGATCTTTGAGAACCTTCACAACAATTGGAAAAATAAATGACAGAATGCTTCACAATAGCTAAAATATTCCTTCAATTAGAAGGTGTGCATCAATGGAGGCCCAGATTGGTACGGTTTCACACAATCTCCAAGAATTTAACACGAAGCCTTGAGCTAAAAACTCAATTAAACATTAAATACCCCTGGTTCCTCATGCCTAGGATACACTCAAGGCTTACAAACAATATTTATCAAAAAATGACAAGAAGTTGATTTTAAATTGTTCATCTCACTACAAGATTAAGGATCTTCTCGTAATGAAATTGTAAATGCCACTAAACTATGACAAGGACGAGATCTTATGTGATTCAGAGGGATTTTAACACAAGATTACAATAGGAATAAGAAATACTATTTGCATACATTCCAAAATAAAGCAAACACAATTTTTCCCAAGATTACCACATATTAATCCAAAGTTGATTGGATTCATTAGAAGGGGAAGGTTTATTGAACAATATCGTAGAGCTTGTGAATGGTCAGTACACTTGAAACCAACTTGACATGACCAAATCTAAAACATAACAGATTAACAAGTTTCTCAGATGGTCTCTCATGAAGATGGGATTTCTCATATTTTCTCACACAAATTAACCCTCGACCATTTGCATGACTAAAGCATTCTTTTTATAACACTCAATTTACATCCAAGGTTTTATCCCAAGAAAAGAATTTTTGATGAACCTTTGTTTGTTACATGTTTGATCATGATTTCTTGAAAATAACGTTTAACATGTTTGCAACAAAAAGTTTCCAGTTGTTAAAAAAGGTGAATCATTGCAAATATCTCCATCATTTTTTTTAAGTGGGAGAACATTTTCATCCTTCGTGCATGAAACCTCCATCATTTCATCCTTTTCCCATTCAACTCCTCTCGCAAGAATGAAAAACAATGTGTATTCACATCTCCAGGAGTCTTGGAGAAAAATGGTGGTAAAATCGGATGCAATGCACATTAACCATTGATTTTGCCTTTCTCAACTCAAGATTAAACCCATCCACATGGAAAATCTAATTCAAGTGGGCCTGTGTTGCCTTTCGTATTTTATGACTTTTGGAGAAGATGCGCAATTTTAAATTTTTCCTCGCCCCTCTGCCTTTGAAAATATATGCTCGACATGTGACTTAATCTAGGCCTTTGATGGATTTGTGGCTCATTTATGCAATTTTACCCTTTTTAACAAAAAGACAAAATTTTCAATTTTCCTCCACTAACCCGCCTTCCCACTTTTTACTTTTGATGTGGGCCCCAAGAGAGTTGTGGGTTATTTCATAACTTTCTTCCTTTTCAAAAAAGGCAAAAATATTCAAAAACCTCCAAAGATCCCGCCTCCTTGATTATAGCTTGAAACAATGCAATGTGTCCTTCTTCGTGGTCAAAGTAAGACTTTTTCTCTACCACTTCATATTTTTGAATATCCAATCAAAGACTATCGTGGTCAAGTGGGGCCAATTTGGTATTTTTATAAATGACACAAAAGTGGCAAATTTCACCAAAAAGACCCACCGACCCACTTCTCATTAATAATGAACATGTTTTTGCAGACATTATAGATAAATTTTGACAGGAAAAACATGTCAAATGAAGAGTAAAATACAGAGAACTTTAGCATTTGTGCCTGCACTGAATCTTTCTTCAAGGACAAAGAATTTGGAAATTATACAAGGCTCAAATGTGATCCACGACCCCATAGAAGGATCTTCAACAACATAAAAATGAATAAAACTTGTACGCATCCATTTGGGGAGGTTGAAAATATGACGAACTAGGTAGATTAGGAATTTTTTAGAACAAACGGGTAAGATCAAATTGAGCACCAATATCGGCTCTTTGACTGGGATGGGAACTCCCAAATGAGTGTAACAAGAACAAATAGTAGATCAAGTGCCAAAAATAAACCATTGGGAAAGGGAGTCATGAGATAACCCTCCAGGAAAAACTTAAAACCAACAAAATGGCCACCTAGTACTAGGACGAACCAAAACATAAAAACATGAAAGTAGAAAGAAACCAAAAGACTATACATTATACAATGGTGCATACCTTGATTATGAGAAATCAATCAAGGAAATGTTTCAAATGCCTACCATTAAAAATAAATTCAAGAATTTCCCATCTAGGTCTTTTAAGAAGAAGATATGTTCACCAATTCAAATGTCAATTGAATAAGGGCCCATCCACAATGCATCAAACTTTCCATGTTTTCCTTATCCTCGTGCCTACTATCCCACAATAGCAAAAGATCTCCCTTACTGAAATCTCTTGGAGTCACCTTCTTATTAAACAACTTCTTCAATTTCTCTCTAAATTTTACATGCCTCTGATGGGATGCCCTTCTTTCTTCATCTAACTCAACAATCTGATTGATGTGAGCATCATAGGGACTAACCTCTTGATCTTCCAGTTGTTGAAGAAATTGAAATGAAGACAATTGCGTATGCGGGAAAGAAGAGCTTAAGTTCCATACATCAACTCAAATGAATTTTTTTCGGTGGCTCATTTACTAGTGATTCGATCAGCTCAAACAGAAACTTCAACCGCTCACCCCACTTCCTTTTGTTCAAGTCCAAAGTTATTCTAATTATCTTTAACATATTTTTATTCATAGACTCTATTTATCCATTTCCTTGGGATTATAATTGGAATCATATGTGAAATTGATCCCATATTCATGGCACATCGCAACCAAAGGTTTAGCATGGAATCTCATGGCATTATCAAGAACTATCTTAGCAGTGAGCACTCTAAACCTACAAATGATATGATTCAAAATGAAATCCATGACAATTTGGTGAGTTTATTTTTGGTGGGGATTTCCTTCATCCACTTGGTGAAGTAATCAAAGGCACTAAAATCCACTTATGGCCAACACTTGAAGCATCCAAACCTCACCAATGAAGTCCATTCCCATTGCTTAAATAGGGCTTCAATTGATACAGTCAGTAAAGGAAGGGACCCAAGCTTTCGGTCCTTCAAGAAAAGCATTGGCAACTTTCACATTTTCTTACCAACAAAGTTGTATCTTTGAAAAGCGTTGGCCACCAATAACCAGCTCTTAAGATCTTATGAGATGTGACTCTTCCCACAAAATTTCCCCCTCAAACTCCTCAATGGATATCAACAATTATTTTAGGGGCTTCAACATCAGTAATGCATCTTAAAAGAACTCCCTCATGGTTATTTCAAGCTAATCCAAAATCAGTAATCACATATTTTTGGGAAGATAACTTAAGTGCTCTATTCTGATTCTTGCTCAAATGTTCATGGCACTATAGATGTTTGAGATAAAAAATGATGTCCTTGTACCATTCATAATTTATTAGTTTTTCAAGGACATTCATCCTTTCTTCTTCAACTTCATTTACCTAAATTTCCTATAGATTGCTCTCTGCCATAAGTTTTTCCGTGCCCAAACCTATGACCATCTTTTTTGTTTGGATATCCATATCATACTCTTACAATTTGTTTACCCATCAAGATTCTTTTCTTGAAACCGCCATTTCTAAAAGGATATCTTTCACCATGGTGTGGGGAACATAAGCAATGAATTTGGAACTCAAAATATATGACCTAAAGACATTTTTTTTGGTTACCAAAGAAAATGCATGTTTCTCCATGATAGTATACTTTAGCTCACTTCTTGTAATTCTTTACTAAAAAGGCAATCAGTATCTCGGTTGCCTCATCATCCTTCTAGAAGATAACAGATGTAATAGTACTTTCAAGAAAAAGAAAACATTTTGAAAGTCGTTTTATAATCAAGCTACTAAAATAGGGGCATACTTTAATGCTTCTTTGATCCCAGTAAAATATTGAATAACTACTTCTTCCCATTTGATACTTTGATCTTTCTTCAGCATGCTAGTGATTGGTATAGTTAGTTTAGCAAAGTTGGAGATAAATCTCATAGTAAAATTAATGTGCCCAAAAAAGGATTGAATTCCCTTCTTGGTTCTTGAATAGGGACTTTTCTGATGGCTTCTACCCTTTCAAGATCAATCATGACCCCTTCCTCTCACATAATGTGTCCAAGTAGCATTGATTTATGAACTCCAAAATGAAACTTCTTGGGATTTAGTGAAATACCAAACTCCCTGCATCTTAACATAATTTTTTCTAAGTGTTGTAGGTGGTCACTCATTTTTCTTGAGAAAAGAGTCACATCATCTTGATATATAATAGTGAAATCATTAATATATCCCGAGAAAGCTACATCCATTGCTCTTTGGAAAGTGACTCCAGAATTCATTAGACCAAAAGGCATTCTCGACATATACACATGTTCACCAAGGAGTGGTAAAGGTAGTCTTGATTCATTCGATTCCTTCACAACTACCCTGGTTATATCCAAAAACCATCCAAGGTGGATAACAATTCTAAACCAATAACCAATTATAACATATAGTCCATATTTAGTAGAGGGTAGTTACCCTTCATTGATTCCCTAATCAAGTTTCTAAAGTCCACATGCAGCCTTATATCTTCATTCTTTCTTACGAGTAGCAAGTTTAGAACCCATTATGAGTACCTTGTGGGTCATGTATGATTCTCCATCCCTCAAATTTTTAAATTATTCTTGCATCTTTAGGGAAATGAGTGGATTCATCAACCTTTGTTTCTGCCTAAATGGTCTGGGCAAGGGAATTTTGTGTGAAAAAATATCCTCTCTATATGCTTTCGCCCGTAGAGTAAAACCATGCTAAGCAGTCTAGTATTTCTTCAACAATTGGATATACGATTGTTTTTCATCCTTTCTCAGATTGCTACCCAACCAGATCTTACGTGGTTTATCCTTCATGCGCAAGTCATTCTCTTCAACATCCTCAAGGATGACATTTGTTTGTTGAAAATGTAATTCACATTATCAAATTTTGATTCAAGTGCTACCAAACCTCTTGGAATAGTATTAGTCTTCCATTGAATGACGTATTTTCAAAATAAAGTCTCCTTTCCATCACCACACAAACCATCGGCTCCCAATCTATACATTGATTAGAAAATTCTCCTTGGTTCTACAAAAATATTTTCACCTGAGTGTCATCATCCAACACTTTCCAAAGTTGTTTAACATTGTCAAGACCAGATGCCCTAGTTAATATCTCAATATTATAGTCACAATAAGGGATATAGTATAACTTTCAAATTTGGACCCCAATATAGCCAATTTTTCTACTTGAGTATTGTACTTCCTATCATGATGTATTATGTTGAAGGAGTCAAACATTTCAATGAAATCCTAGACTACATGCTTATACTACTTTCATTCTCTCGATTTTTGTTGCATACGCTTTCTAACCTCGCTTGACAATTAACTTTGAATCTCATTTAATAATGATGTCTCTAACACCATATTTCCAAGAAATTCTTAAACCCAATAACATTGGTTCATATTCTACAATATTGTTAGTGCATTTAAAGTTGATTTTAAAAGAAAAAGAAAACTCTTCCCGGTCTGGAGATATCGTAACAATACCAAAGACCATATCCAAATTTATAGCAAGTCTCATCAAATAACAAAGTCCAAGGAGAACCTACTTGTTTAAGAGACTTGCATTGATCAATTTTGTGATCTTTATCATTAAGAAGTCCAACAAAGTTATCAGCATCAATGTTAGTGTATAACACTTCATAGGAAGCATTATTGGGATCCTCAATGAGATGTAGGATCTTCCTTTCACCATACAACTTTAAAAGTTTTCCTCAATAGGTATAGTGGCAAAAGATATATCCATTCGCACACTCCCACCCACACTAGCATCCCATTTTCTTGATAATATCATTCCCCATTTGGATGGGAAATCAACAATAACAACATCTAGTTTCAAGTTCTTGCCTGGGTAGGTCAGGTTGTAAGTTGCACTATAAAACCCATGACACATCCAACAACCGGTACCTCTCTAGAATCCATGTCAATGCACTTCCCATAAGCTACTGTCACTTTGATATCTAATTCATCCATGACCTCAAGAGGCATCTTATCGCATGACGCTCTAGAATCAAACATACACTTGTGTAACAAATGTCCCTATAATCAAAGTAGTGAAAATGATCTACATTTAATGGGACTCAACCAAGGATGTTCCCAAATATACTTCATATAGCTCACCTATTACTTCCAAAGACTTGGGGTTTTTCCAACTTTGTAACCGTAGGAGGAGTCTCAACATTTTTACATTTCTAATTTGGGTAATCTTTTCTTCTTTCAATCCCAAATACTCAAAATCCCCTTTCTTGTGCTCAAGAATCCTAAGAAGCTCAAAATTATAATAGAAATCTTGATTTGACTCAAGACTTGGGAAATGTCATAAGAAACATATTTGGGCAAGGCAACATTTGAAGGAAGACTAAAAACACATCCGACAACAAAGGATTTTTCACGGTTTGAGCATGGGCAAGGATACCAATTCTATTTAGGAAAACAAGGCCTTTTCCAAATGTATCTTTATTAGGAGTTTATTTTGGGATATTGGTGAGAATCGGAGTTTTTGGTTTGGCCTAAGGCCCCGCCTTTGACAACTTTACTCTTAGTGTTATATTATTTTTCTTTGGTAACCACAACATTCATTAAAAACTTTCTATCTTCCCGAGAAGGGATTCCCGCATCATACTTTTAATCATTAATGCACTTAAGTATTCAAAATCATTATTAGGAAATTCGATATATTTTACCATATCTATTTTAAAAGTATGAGAGAGAGGAAGGGGTAATACCTGGTGAATGTAATCCCAGTAATCTGCAGTAGTTTTGGCACTAATTAATTTAGTCGAAGTTGCTCCTTTCAGTGAGCTTGTAGAGCACCCCATCATGCACACATCATCATCAATGTCATCATCAGTGTCCTCAACTTATTTGTCTTTATCACATGGGGCATGTGGCAAGAAAAATCTATCACACCACTCAATTTCATTGAATTCCTCCACAACAGTAACTTTGATAGTTAAAGGATAAGGCACCAATCTGTTTTCACGAGGTTAGGGCTGTTTATTTCCCGACCCCATGGGTCCTCTACTTCTTTCATAAGATCTCTGATCACCCCTAGGATGATTTGCAAATATTTCTTGACCTTGTGCCTTATGCTAACCTTGGGAAATTTGTCCAATTCCATTGTCTGCTCTAGCTAGCTTGTAAGATATTTCTTTAACAACTCCTACCAGATTTTTACAACCTCCTCTAGATCAACAACCTTGTTTGATTGAGGCTTCTCTGGATTTATCAATTTGATGCCTTCTCTCTTAGGAGGTTTACCAATTTCTTTAAAAAAATTCAATATGCAAAGCCATGGTGAAGGCCTACCTTAATGTTGTTGGGTTCTTATCCCTCAAATAATAGGCAACCTTCTTATCAAAAGCATCATAGTATTTTATTAAACAAGAAACATCACTTGGCCTCACAATTACATGTAGCCTATTCAATGTCATATTAAACCGAGTATTGAAGTCATGAAATGATTCATTAGGATTATTCTTAATAATTTCAAATTCAAACAAAAGAAACCTAGGGTCTGTTTAATCTTGATACTGCAATCTAAAAGCATTCTTCATTTCTATCCATGAATCAATGGAGTTTTCTAACAAATATTTATACCAATACCGTGCATCCTCCTCTAGAGTATGAATAAACAATTTTATTTACACATCCTCAAATTCGATCTCCAAGTCTTCCATCATATTGAAAAAAGATTTAAGTACTGATCACTAGTAATAACATTATTTCCTTGAAATTTAGGTAGTCTATTTCTAACATCTTGGGGCACAACATTTGGATATCCATCCATACCTCTAAAATTTATAGGACCGAAGGTATTAACAACAAATGGAGGTTTGGGTGGAGGTCGATCATGTTGTTTTGAGGAGGTGATCTTATAGGAGATACAAAATAATGAGGTACAAGGGGTCTTTGGAAGAAAGGAGTACAATCCTCAAAATGAATGTTCTCTAAAAACTCTATTTCTTGGAAGATCCTATTAGCTTTGGAAAACATAGGGATAAAATGAGAATCAAAATTTTCAAATATAAATGAAGGCCCCCTCCCGTATGGGGAATTCAAATCTACAAAAATACTACCTAATTCTGAAGCACTTGAGGAAGTATGACAATCTTCACCATTACAGTCGATCGGTTCCATAATTGATAACCCTTTTCTTGATTTCTGGTCTCCAATAACTTTCCAAATTCTTCTTCCTTTAGAATTTGTCTTTCCCAATTCTAGAAACAACCTTCTAGCAAGGTCTTTAATGAAGAAATATCTTCTTCCTTCCAGCTTTGCAAATATTAGTGATAAATTTCAATTAACAGAGGTTAAGACATTGGCATTTATAAAAAAATAATTCAACATGGAGTCACCACTAAGGATTTTCACCTTAAGTTGTGCAAATGCACTAAAATTGATTTGTCAAATGTCTATCAACACTAAATCAATGTAAATCCTCATAGATCTGACCTTCATTTACCCATATCTAACATTGATGATGTAAACTTATTGTACAAAAACCAACAAAACTTGAAATATTGCACGCATAACTTGTAATCTTCACAAATCTTATAGATCTCAACAAATGATGACATTTAAATAACATATTTACACTTAGAGCATGTAAGAAACATTACCAGACCAAATATAGTAATGCCTTTGAATATTCCCCGGCAACAAAGGCCAAAAGTGTTGGTATCCAAATTGTTTCTCCTTTCAAGTGAGCCGAGCAAAGATCATAGATTTAAGAAGCCTAGAGATAGATAAATCATCATGTATGTCATTTTGTAGCTGAAGAGGAGATTCAACTAGATCTTTGTCACTTAGATGTTGGAGAAATGGATAGCACCCTCAAAAGGATTTTATCGATCCTCAGTACTTTAGGTCAGTGCCTTTCAACTAGGCTGAGAGGACCCATTTTGTAACCTTTTTTGGTGAAGGAGAATGAATATATCCTTCTTTACACAAATTTGAAAGGAAACCTTTACAAAATATGATCAATGCACCACAATTTAACTCTCATGAGTTGTCACTTTTAAAGAATGGTGATATTTTCTAAACAAGGTTAAGGTTACTAAAGATATTATGGAATCCTAATTGCTTCTACATATTTTGGAAGTAGGATTTATTCATTTGTTGACATACAGGTAAAACAATGGTAGTTTAGGCAGGATTCATTGTTTTTGAATAATTTTTGGTGGGAGATTAAGAAGGATAAACTTGATTTTTCCAGATATTTGAGAACCTTCACAACAATTGAAAACTAAATTACGGAATGCTTCACAATAGATAAAATATTCCTTCAACTGTAAGGTGTGCATCAATGGAGACCCATATTTGCATGGTTTCACACAATCTCCAAGAATTTAACATGAATACTTAAGCTAAAGACTCAATTAAACATTAAATACCCTTGGTTCCTCATGCCTAGGATACACTTGAAGGCTTATAGATAATCTTTATCAACAAAATGATAGTAAAGTGATTTTAAATTGTTTATCTCACTATAGAGTGAAGGATCTTCTCATAATGAAATTGAAAATGCCAATAAACTATCACAAGGACGAGATCCTATGTGATTCGGAGGGATTTTAACACAAGATTACAATAGGAAAATAAATATTATTTACAAACATTTTGAAAATAAAGCACACACAAATTTTCCCAAGATTAACACATATTATTTCAAGTTGATTAGATTCATCAAATAGGGAAGGTTTCTTGAACAATCTCATATATTGTCAATGGCTATACACTTGCAAACAACTTGACATGATCAAATATAAAACATAGGAGATTAACAGTTTTCTTAGATGGTCTCTCGTAAAGATGGGATTTCTAATATTTTCTCTCACAAATTAACCCCCACCATTTACATGACTAAAGCATGCTTTTATAACACTCAATTTACATCCAAGGTTTCCCCAGAAAAGAATATTCGAGGAACCTTTTTTTGTTACATGTTTGGTCATGATTTCCATAAAATTATAGAATAGAGAGACCATATTCTAGATAGGGGCATTTAACAAGTTTCAGCAACAAAAAGTTTCCAGCTTGTTCAAATAGGTGAATCATTACAAATATCTCCATCATTTTTTTAATCGGGAGCATGTTTTCATCCTTCATGCATGCAACCTCCATCATTTCATCCTTTTCCCATTCTTTCCTCTACATTTCCATCCATCTTCTCTAGTAATTCACATTTTTGCAAGTGCCCGAGCAATTCCAACTCCAAAATATCAACCTTTACATTCCTCGACTCACAAATTAAGCTCTAAATTCATTCAATTACACTTTATAGATAAAGACGACAAGGAATTTCATCAAAAATGCTGAAAACCAATGCATATTCACATCTCTAAGAGTCGTGGAATGTTAATAGCAGAAAAATTTTATACAATGCACAAAGAATCGTTGATTCTTTCCCTTTCTCAACTTTAGATTAAAGTCATCCACATGGAAAAATCTAATTTGTAGCAGTCCTAGGGTTTCCTTTTGCATTTTATGAATTTTAGAGAAAATGCACATTTTTCACATTTTTCCCCGCCCGCGCCTTTGAAATATGAAATTGACATGTGGCTTAATCTAGGTCTTTGATGGAGTCGTGGCTCATTTTTGTAATTTTACCCCTTTTTACAAAAAAGAAAAAAAAATCCAATTTTCCTCCAGTGACCCACTTCTCCACCTTTGACTTTTGAAACCTTTATGTGTCCTTTTGTAGTCTCTTGTAGGGCTGCATTGTACTTTATGAATTTATTCCCTTTTCAAAATAAGGAAAATTTTCAAAATTTCTCCCGGCGCTCCGCCTTCCCAATTTGACTTTTCAAATGCTGAATCAAACATGTTACATCATTCTCGTCCTCGCGAGGTCAGCAGATCAATTTATAACTTTGCTCCTTTTTCACAAAAAGGAAAAAAACTTTAAAATGTTCCACCACCCACTTTCCTGCTTGAAACTTGAAAAACAGCCACGTGTCCATCTTTGGGGTCAAAGTAAGACTTTTTCTTGCCGCTTCATATTTGTTGGATAGCCAATCAGAGACTATCGGGGCCACGGGGCCAAATTGATCTTTTTGCAAACATAGCAAAAATTTACAAGTTATAAAATAGACCCGACATGACTCATCCAATCAAAAGAAACCATGTAGCTGAAGATGCTGAGATATAATTTGATGGGGAAAACATGCCCGTGAAACCATAAAATGTAGGAAAATCACCATTTGTGCCTAGAATTGAATTTTTCTTCAAGGACAAAGAATTTGCAAATAATTCATGGCTCGACAACAATCCATGACCATAGAGAAGGATTTACAATAACACCCTGGTAAAGATAAAACTTGTATGCATCCATTCAGGGAGATAGAAAATATGATGAACCAGGTAGATTGGGAAATTTTTAGAACAAACGGGGTGAGATCAAATTGAGCACCAACACCAGTTCAAATGTACTTTTCCCAACCCGTCTCTAGGTATGTGTACATTACTTCCCCAATATATAACTATCCCTCCCTATATATAATTTCCCTTTTCAATTGTGTGTTATTTTTCCTTCTAGTGTGTTTCCCTTTTTTTTTTTTGTGTGTGTGTGTGTGTTTGGAAGAAATGACTCCATAAATCCCAATGGATAAGGCTTTGTCTCATGAATTAAATTGATATTTTAGGATTCCTCGTGTTGTTCCCTCTCTAGACTCAATCCACAACATGTCCCCAAGATAGAGACAACTATTGTGATGCAAATCTATAACAAGAAAATTCCCAATTTTCAGCATGACAATAGACTCTAGTGTCAAATTTTTTGATTTTAATCCTTTCAAGACACTATCCCAGTCAACCCATCCCATTTATTAGTCCTATCCTATCGTTGAATTTTTCATATGTGTGTGTCACCATTCCTCATAGGTGATTTAGGGATAACAATATAATCCAAATACTTCAAAGCAAAGATTCTCAAGGAAGATTTTCAAGAAGTCTTAGGAAGGGCTATCATCAACCTTTCTAAGACAAGTGGAGAATATCTCGGAGCTGATTGAAGCTCCAAATTCATAAAGGAGGTTTGGTCAATATCTTGGATTATTTTAAAAATTATTTTGGAATATTTTGGAAGGTTTTTGAAGGCCGAAAGAGCTTGCATCGAGAGAGAACCTAAACTTCAAGAGGTGATACTCTGAGCTCCAAATGATTTTTGAGACAAAAATATATCAATGGAAATAATTTTTAGTCCCCTATATGTTGTTAAAATCATATTCATCCCAAACCCCATACATGTTTCTAAGAAACTCATTCTTTTCGAGACACAACTTGTGATTTCAAGAAAAAGGAGGGTTTTTAAAAATTTTCATGCATAATAAAGACATGGGACACATAATACCCTTCTCAAAATGTCATTTATATTTAATTTCTTATAAATAAGCATGGGAAACATCATCCAGAGCTCAAGTTATGTTCATTTCATGTTGTCCCGTATGGTACATGTTTGATACTTATCCAAATTTCTTTGGTGCAACACAAAAGCATGAGGATGAGGTACAATTTTGTGCCCCCATTATTACTTTGAAAGGTAAAAATGGGGATAAAAATAGATCCTCTCCCCTTTATGCTTCTAGGTCACTCCATATGACCCGGTGACTCCTTATAGCCCCTTTGATCTATTTGACTAGTCCCCTTAACTACTCTCGTATGTGTCACAAGTGTCACTCTAGGGCTAAGGTACTTTTTTGTGACCCCATTTTCCCTTTCCATGTGGACAAGGAGGGAAATAAATTTCTTCCCCTCCTCATCAAGGTTGAAAAATCTATATAAGCATCACTTTACCTTTTTTCTCTCATTCCCCAACATTCCTCCATTTGCACTCGGAACTTTGGAATTTTTTTTCTAGATTCCTCCATTTTTTTCTCCTTGACATTTAATCCACCATCTCCTCATTATCTCAAAATCACTATTTTACAAATAAAAACTCAAAAATCCATGCTCCAAGCTCCATTTTAGTTTAAGAACAAAGGTGGACATGAAAATTAAAAACTTATGCTCATGAATTTCTATAAGAGTACATTTAAAGTATGGTACAAGTGTGAATTATTTTCCAACATAGATCAAAATAATATTTACGTAATTACCTTGAGAGACATAAATTAAATTGTGTTATCTCATGTCTGCAGGTATAATCGCATCCCTTTAACTCTATAATTCCCATCAATAACCTAATTGAGATAAAGGTATAAACGTGAGTCCATGTTTTGAATTATAGATAAAGGTGTAACAAATTACTTAATGTGAAAACATAATATATCCATATCGTACGATGAACAAAGCATGTTTTTAATTTATATTGTAATTTCATGCAAATTGGATTTTATATTATATGATTAGAGAATAAAAACATAAATATTTGTTGGGTTGGAAAACAAAATGCTCAAATTTTTGTTTTTTAATAATATAATTATGTAATTGTCACGTAAGAATTGAGTATGTAATGAGTAACATTGAAACTCGGATGTTATTATTATTATGTTGAGATGAATTCTAATATGGAACACAAGGTTGTAATGGAGTGTGTTCTTTAAATTTTTGACATTTATTTTTTATTCATTTGACTATCATGTGACAGTTCATTCATAAATTTGATTCCTATTGGAGTTTTACTTAAATATTTTTGTTCCATTTTTCTTTGAGAAGTCAATCAAAATGTATTAATATTTTTATGATATAGTAATATTTAGGTATTTTTCCTTAAATAGATATTTTTGACAATCGACACAATTGCATAGATAAATGATTCCATTTTCCACAAATTAACGAAAAATTATATAAATAATTTAATGATGTTTTTTATTAAAGAGGTATGTAAGACATCAAACATAACAACCTTAAAAATGACATCTATTGATGTATTTCATATAGATAGATTTATTATAATATAATTATTATATTATATTTATTTTTAACTCTAACTATTTTTGGTATACTTATATTAGAATTGCATAGTTAGATAGGTGCCTCATGATTTATATCTCTCGACATATTTGAGATAGATGTATTTAAGATATCTATACTAGTATTACTCTTGTGGCAATACTTTTTCAATAAGGATAAAACATTTCCATATTGGGAACCTAGCCAAGAATGCCAAGAGAGGGTCAAAACCTAGATAAAACAATAAAAAGATATGACTCAAAATGATACACACATCCGAACTATAAAAAAAAGAAGAATCGCATTTACTTGTCTAGGCATGAAAAATCAACAAGAAATAAATAGTCGAACAACATAAAGAGATCCAATTAGAGGAAGCCACCCTAAGGAGAGAGAAATGATAGTCATATAAACTTAGAATTCCTCTAGAGAACCCGATTCCAGCCATTTTTATCAACTGGATCAATGAGATTCATCTTCGATCAAAAGGTCATCCTTAAGTAATATGTATATCAAAAGTGTTCCCAAAGACTAAATATTATTAAAGAGTTAGGATAAATGGGAATGGGGAATGATATATTGGAAGACCTTGATAATGACCTCTAGTCAATAAGAGGATCAATGTTAAAAAAATGATTTCTAATTTACCTTACAATAAGTCCTTTTCTTCCAACTTCAATCTTATTTCTTCAAAGGACTTTTTAGTCACATCCACCTCAATAAGATCGACATCAAATAAATCATTCAAATTTTGAGATACATGATTCAAAAAGGTCTAGTTCGTTGAAACTACCCCAACCGAATGGAAATCCTTCACAAGAGACCCTAAGAATTGGGAAATGATAATCACCGATTTAAATCATCTTCTTGTTGTGGGTCCTCACCGAACTATCAGGCGCATTATATGTAAGTGTCATATGAACATTATGTAATAATTATGTAAATATCATGTAATGCTCAACATTGTTATAATTTTACTATCACCATGAAATAATCAAGTAGATGCCATGTAAACATCATGTAAGAGATGGGTATATCTCGAGTAATTCTACAAATACATTCAAATTCTATTACCATTGTGAAAGTATCATATAAGAGTTAACTAAGAATGATTAAAAGCTTGATGGCTATTATAGTTGAAAAAAAAAGAAGCACTTAAATAACCTTGATTTATAATTGGTTGGTCTTTGTGTTTTAATAAACAAAAACTTATAAACTAAGGTCTTCGAATATAGAAATTTTCAAACTAAGGTCGAAGAAAGATAAAGGAATATTTCAAGCCGATATAGGCTAATGACCTAGTTTATTGTCTAATCTAATATTTCATATGAAAATAGTGTGTATAAGAAAGTACTATAAATAAATACTATAACTATAGCATCATTTTTATTACTATTTGATTGTTAATTATACTTTATTTATTCATAATGCATATTAATAGCAGATCTTGTTAAGACATGGAGAAATATTTGTTTTATAAATTATTGTTTAATCTATTCCATGACCTAATTGTTTTCTAATCATGCATATATTAGAAACAAATCACCTTCTCAAACCTATTAGTTTAAAAATGAGTTTTTCTTGCATAAACAAAAAAAAATAGTAGTTTGGTGTAACTATAATGCTCTAATATTTATCATATTTATTCTAAATTTAGAATTTGCAATACAAACTTTAATAGTAACTAGCATTAGATTTTTTTAAATGTAATTGTCATTTTTAATTAAGAAATTATTGGATTCAGTGATTCTCCCTACTGAGTTTTTTTCCTTCGCCCTGGTAGATAGTCCAGCAGAGGGTGTCACATAGTACAGGGCCCACATATTTCATGTGAGGAGGACTCATGAGGAGAATGTGAGCCAATTTTTAAAAGGGGAGAATATTTTGTCTTTGAGTGGAGTTTGATATTTAAGTACTATTTAAATATTTGAAGAATTGAGGAAGAGGAGGGAAGAAAACACATCTACCTTGTAGATAAGTGTGTTTATTGCGTTCCTTTATCTCTACTTGTTGAACGAAATTTTTTCCACCTCATAATTGTAAACATTTCCACGATACATTGGATAAGTACCTTAATATTTTGTGTTCACTAGAAACACAGACTATTCCATGGCATTGGAATGGTTGAGATCAAGAAATTAAATTTGGAATGGTTGATGTGAAGGAATTAAATTTGTAGTAGTGTCGAAGATAACAATGGAGGAGGACTTAGTCATTAGTATTTTGTAAAAATTATAATAGTGAATTTAGTTACAGGGATTGTAATTTAAGAAAATTAAGTATGGGCAGCATTGGCACCGGAACCTTTGGATATTTGGGTGAAGCTCCATCTCGGATATATAAAATGTATCCCAAATTATGTGGTTCCGAATAAAAATTAAAATTAAGTATCTAGGATATGGAGTAGTATGGTGGAGAAGGATGAGATAAATATACTTTTGAGAACTTTAAGATGAGGAGAACTGACTCAAATTGAGGATATAAAAATTTAATTATTATATTAAAATTGAATTAAAACTTAGGTAATCTAAGTGAGTGCCTAAGGTGTTAATATTTTGGAATTCCCAATTTATATATTTTACTTTAGTTTTTATGAAGAGTAAATTAATTTATTAATAATAAATTCTAGTAGTAATTAGTGGCTAATATTATATATAATTTTAATTTATTTCATTCAAAATAAAATAAATTTTACATAATTCTATTAAGATCGTGATCTTTAGTAGGTTTTAAATATTTATGCAAATGCTTTTGTTGCACTCTTTTTTACATTTAATTCATATTATTGTATCTTTCATATTTTATATTATTTTGTGGTCTTGGTAGTTTTGTAGGATGAGAGATCAAGAAATGTGAATATGTTAAAAAATCACATAAAAAATTAGTTGGTAAATAAATGAGAAAAAGAAGGTTATGATAAACTTTATGTTAGAGAAGAATTTAACATAGTGTAGCCCCAACCTATTTATTATAAACTTTATTTTGGATGATAGAGGCATACCATATTAAGTAATTTAATATTTGGTTACATTGAATTATTTTTTGTAATATAGTTTTTTTATTTATAGAGTGTTTTAGTTCTAGTAAATGATAGGGTGCTCATGAGCCTTCATTTGTCGCTGAAGTCTATACCATATGGTAGCATTTACAAATAATTCCAAAGCATCATATTTGTGTAACTCACAAAACAAATGTTATATGTATGGCATAGATTATATAAAAACTTACATTTAAAAATATTAAATAACTTTAATCATTTGTTGTGAATAATTTAATTCATTAAAATTAAAAAACATTTTTTAATCATTTCTTAGATATTTCCAAGTATTTTTTAACTCTCGATTGTAGTTAGTGGATTTGGCCGTAAGGAGTTTTAATAGGTTTTAAATTATTAATGTATTTAAAATGGGATACTATATAATTAGATGTGTTTATGATTTTATTAGATAAGGTAAAAAATAGATTCTAAAGGGATTGGGAACCATGTACAAACAAAGGATAGACAATAAATCACAAAGGAAAAACATCACAAAAAAAGGCCCATCAGGCCGAGGTGGAACAAAACAAGAACAAAGAGAAGAATCTCCACTCGAAGGTCAAACCACCTTGACAATATAAGGAGTTCCTAACTACAATGATATATTTCCCTATATGAGATCAAAGGCTCAACATAAAAGGAGAATAGTAATTTTATCCTTTCTTTTTTTTATTGACTTTCGTTCATCCTTCTTCATTACCTAACACCTATAATTCTTTCCCTTCTTCTACTGGTTAATCACTTTTCCCAAGCTTCATGTACAGATCCATTTCATAATCGTTCTCCATTCTCAAAAACTGATTTTGACTGATGTGTCCTCCTCTACCCTTCGTCAAGGAGCCAGTCGTGGGGAATTTAAATTCATTTCCCTCCCAATGACTTATGATTTCTAGTCCTTCTCTCCACTTTGAAGCAGTCACATCCTTCACTAGATGTGTTTATGTTATTTCAAATTAATGTCCATAAATATTCTTTAGGCTATATTATTTGCTTTATTATCATTTCTATTTATTATCATTAGGTGTTGAAAATTGCTTAATTTATATTATTCATTGAGTTGTTAAATTGATCAACAATTGATTGTTTTTATATGGTAACTTGCCATACTTAAAATTAATTGAAATGATTTTAGAACTTATAAAATTAATGTGTACGGAATGATATTATAAAATTACCTCTATATGTGGCTCTTTAAAAGTTATAAAAAGTGATGAATTACAAGAGACTTATGTGATTTTGGTGGGTGTGCATTTTAGAAAATGTTATATTTTTAGTAAAAGGCTAATTGAGTACAAGAGCATTGGTATATACTTGAAATTACACCATGGGTGTAATGAATACTCTAATAAGAGGTATTTAGGAAAATGTAATGAAAAATGTACACAAAGAGGAATGAAATATTAATGGTGACATAAATTACTCAGTAGGAAAAAAGTGGTACAGACAATTGTATGACCATAATGTTGAAAGGTGGTTGAATAAAGTGGATACATTTTTATTGGAAGAGGATTGTGGAGGATGAAGTGTAAGAAAAAATTTAGAGTAGCATTGAGAGGTGAAAGAAGGAAAAATATGAATTTGATTTAGGCTTCAAACTCTTAAAATGTTTATAAATGTTTTCCCTTGGCATTATATATCTCCAATGTGAATAGTTTCTCTGTCTCAAAGTAATCCCTTGGGAATTATGTATTGTGAGTGTATAATCCATATTTAGAGGGCGTTGATATTGAGAAACGTAAGAAATTCGTAAAAACAAAATATGATGAGCATTTTGGATACCAAACCAGACCGATTTAATGCATGATTTTGAGAACAAAAATATGTTGGTCTAGAGTCCTTAAATAATTGTGCAATAAGGGAATCTGTAATCCTAATGTACACATCGAAAAGTTCAAACTCATCCCAAAATTTTGATATAAGCATAAATTTTTGCGAATGAAGATTAAAATTCTAGCTTATAATTTTTCATCATAAAGACTAGAAGCAATTATATTTTTATGTATTCAACATTGAAATAAAAAACTTGGATGCCAAAATATTGTAAGATAAAAATTTGTAATTTTCAATTATTATTTTAATTCTAAACAAATAATGCATTGTTTACAACTCTTATATATCTTCACTACTTCCATGAAAATAATGAAAAACAATATTGCAAATAAAACGTAACTAATAATATATACGGTGATCTTGACTTCTTTAGTTTTAAAAAATACATATTTATAAATATGAATATAAATTGTATATATTTTAATGCTCAAATAGAACACTTGATGTTGATATTTTGGTTAATGATGAAAATGGAAAAATAATATGTATGGATGATTATATTGTTTTCATCCCATTATCCTCTTTTATGATAATCAATTATAATATTTATCTTTTGAAAAATTATCTTTATCACCTTATGTTATTCTAATCCTTCTTATAATAATGGTCAAGTGTATGTAAATTAGAGATAAATAATGACAAAAGTCTTATAATCACAAATGTATTGAGAGTTTGAAGCCGGTTCCACCAATTTGTAGTGCTATATGTTGGCCATTTTTTCTTAGGTTGTTAATTATATAAAATTTCATTAAAATATAAGGGCGTCTTGATATCATACGAATCTCCATGAGGTGAAATTCATACTTAAGCATGAAGGTTAATTTGTAGTATGTTGGTTTGGTGAAGTCTTAGGTTGTTTTGGAGCATAGTATAGTGCATATGGTAAGAGTATGGGCTCTCTAAAGTTTGTATAAGGTTTCTTTAAGGTACCTCATGGTTGATGTGATGTTGCAAAGATGTCCAAGTGTAGATGTATGATGAATCCATGGTCAGTTCATGAATCTTCATGGTTGACTCAGTCATTCTAGGCTTATTCCAAGATCTAGAGCATGTGGTTTCGAATGCCGACATGAGTTTTCAGCAAGAAAATAATTTTCAATAATGGTTAGAGAATTGTGACATTGTTTTTGAGGTGTATGAGGTGATTTAGGTTATATCTCAATTTTTCATGATGTTTCATGGTTATCAAGAAGAAGATTATCAAGACAAGATAACTAAGCACAAGTAAGTCATTCAAAGTTAGAGAGTCGCATAATATTTGAGCTTGATGTGAGTTTTCATGCATAGATTAGGTATTCATGACACTTCAGAAACGTTTACGATCAAAATAAAGAGATTTTTAAAGATATGTTGTTTATGGTTAAACAAAGTTCTAAAGAAGAAATCATCTCGATATCAAAAATTTGATAATCACCTTCTCTCACACACTTTCCATGGGAGCTTGTTTCTTTAGTGGATGATTTTAAATAGAGATAATATTTTTTTTTAAAAATATGAGGTGATTTGATTATAATATTTTTATGAACAAATTTAATAAGGTAATGTGGTTTGAAACCCTAGTGAAACCCTCATAAGAGAGCAAATGGAGAAATAGGCATCGTATTGTCTTAAAATGACTCCCGAGAGAAAATGGAATGATTTTTCATTTTAGAGAATTTATATCATATCGTTTTGGTGGTTTTTTGGTATTCAATATTTAAAATAAATAAATAAATAAATCCCTTATGTTATGGAGATTTCAAGATTCATAGCTAATATTAAAGTTCCACGATGAAAAATAAACAATTCAAGAATGTTTGGGAGGTTCTATAAGTGATCATGATTTTTTTTTAGGTTTACTCAATGGAGAAAATTAAAGATTCATGTCCTCAAAGTAACACTACCGATTTTGGTCTTAAGTGCTAAAATTCTAGTTTTGAGATTTCATGCGAGTTTGATAATTTTTCATCACAGAGCTGATATGTTTTTTCATAAAAAAATTCTATAAACCTAGTATGATGTGATGGATCATTTGCAATGATATTAAGAAGAGTTTTATTTCATAATCCCCGATCACCTAATTGGTCGAATAGGATTTATCAAGAAGGTGAATAGAAAATGTGTGTATGATTATTTTTCTCCACATAAGTTATGCTTATTAGTTATTGATCATTGTGGTACTAATGTTTTTAAGTGTTCTAGGTCGTGGTTAGTCATGGAAGTTTATTTGGAGGTGTTTGTGCTTGTTTCTCTTAAGACAGTTCTTGAGTCGTAGACGCCGAATGATTAGATTTAGAGATTGTCTTGGTTGTAGGTCTTACACTTTGAATTAGAATAAAAGTTAGTTGTATAAAAAATAAGACTCAAATAATTTTCCAATGGTATATGACTCAAGCTTGATGATGAGATTTTATATGTGACGTTGGAAATTTTGTGTGACTATTTTCTCGGGTTCTCAAGGACTTAAAGGGGTTACTTTCTTATTGGAGTGTGTCAACAAGAATGTATATGTTTCATATATTCCCAAGCTTTTGGAAGGCATTTATAGGTTGTCATTCAATTGAATTATGTTTTTCTATCCTAAAAAAATTGATGCCCTTGGAGTCATTTGTGCAGGTACTTGGTGTTTGAGGAGCTTATTTTGTCCTTTAGAGGTGTCTTTGTGTTTTCTCATGATTTCTTGAATCATGCCTACCTACTTCGGTATTTTTTTGTTGATTTATATGATGTTTTTGAATTTTTTGAATGTACGACATATTTTGTTATGGCATAACTAGGGGTGATGTGATCTAGTGACATGTATATAAGCTAGTGTTTATTGTTCATTTGAAAAATTTGAGATAATGGTGTCATGAAAGACCTATATGAGATTTAAGAATAGTGTTTAGGGATTATGGAAATATCTTAGTAGAAGTATGAATAATAGATAGCTAAATAACATCATATCTAAAAGGAAATTGACCTAATCATCCAATAAGAGGACATATTTGATTGAGTTGAGAGAGAGAAGTCTAAAAAGGGTTTGGTGCATTTGTAGACGAACTTAGATCACAATCGGGCCAGTAAGCAGCATATCATCTATTATCATTTATTTATAAATCACTTATGATGTTTAATAATCATTGGAGATATTTGTTCGAGTCATAGAAAAAGGTATAGGGATGGGTGTTCCTTTTCGGAGTTGCTTCACTAAAAATTCTTGGAAGATGTGTAATATTCTTACAATTTTTCAATTTACTTCCCTTTGATTTCCCTATGAATAGTTTCTAGACTTTATGCATGTTGCCAATCTGTGCATTAGAAAATCGTGGCTTTAAATTTATTCCCGTGGAGTTGTGGTTCCATTGACATTATTGTTTGTAACAATAATGATCTATTCTCCCGAGCTTAGAGTCTTTATGGACGAGTATCACCACTCCGATCCAAAAGAACAATTGTATAATATAGTCCCTTCAACATAGTATGATAAAAAGCTCATTCTCTTAAACTTGTTGCATCGTGAAGAGCAGAATGAGCATCACGAAAAGTGGAAGCAGACTTTATGCATGTTGCCTACAAATGAAATTTATTCACTGTGGAGATCAGTTGTGCGTCTTTGTTATGGTATCACCACTCCGCAAAACACAATTGTGAAAATTAAAAAATTCATTCTCTTAGACCCATCACGAGAAGTGGAAGAATTTAAAAGTGTGGAGATCAAAACGTCTCAGCCATGCAAGCAAATTAAAATTCGGAGACCCATCCGAGATGTAATTTAGGAATTCATCCGAGTAGAACCCGTGTAATAACTTGTTGTGATCAAATGTCCAAGCTCGCAAATGAAGGAATCATGTATTCGAATGGGATTGGATGAGTAAACATTTGATCTCATTTCTGCTCTATGCATGTGGATGGAATTGAGCCATTAATTTTGCATGCACCAAACCGACACCTGGCAGCATTGTCTCATCGCATCAATTTGGTAGAAACTGAAAAGGCGTGTAGTGAAGTCCAGATAGAGGTGATGCATCAAGGAGTGCCAAACATATTCTAAGGATCTGAATAAACAAATTGCAGCATGTGTGCATCTCTACGTGTAAGTCTGCGTTGATCTACCAAATAATCAGAATTTGCATGTGTGGTTAAGTTTTTGTATAGAATTGGTTTAGTTCTTGTTCCACTTTCGGTTGCATTGTGTTTGAAGATATAAAATCCAATCTTTAATTGGATTTAATTCAAAATAGTCATTTTCAAAGTCAAGAGTTAGAGTCCTATAATTTTAAAAAGTTTGAAGAATTAAAAATAAAATAAAATTTCATGGACGCATTTTGGTTACATTACCCGACGTCCAACAAAATAACGTGTTTCACATCATGAGGGAAGAAAAGAATAAGATCAATGTGGAAAAATGATCTTCATATCCAAATCCAGATAAGTTAGCATCACGTATACTAGAGGATGGAGGTACGGAGGCTAGAGGTCATTCAGCGACCTCTCGTCATTCACCAATGACGGGGCCACAAAGTCGTGGTGATAGTGTGTGTGTGTGAGGTTTTTTTTCAGATTTGTAGTTGATTTTAGTTGTGTGTAGCTTGATTTTTTTCCAGTGTTCTTATTATGGCTTGAATAAGTGAAATGTTCACATCAAGGGGGAGCATGGTCTCAATGTTCCATTTTCTCTTTTCATATTTTTTATTAGTGAGCAATATTTCCTACATAATTCCCTGAAGGAAAAGCATAGTGGATAGATGAAAGCACAAAGAAAAGTAGCATCATGATATTGAGGTTGTTGGTTGTCCTGTAAAACCATCCCTATTGAGGTTGTTGGTTGTCTTGTAAAACCATCCATGTTGAGGTTGTTGGTTGTCCTATAAAACCATCCATGTTGAGGTTGTTGGCTGTCCTGAAAAACCATCTAGATCATGAGCACACATGGGCGGCACGCTGTAGAAGGAAGTGTAATTGTTTTTCTCCCATGTTCACACTAAGGGGGGGAATGTTAGGAAATTAATTATTTAGTGCTCCACGGTTGATAATATAACAGTAATATTATAATGTAATTTGGTGACATTATTGTTATGTAACAATAATGTATATTAGGAGTTTGTTGTGTACGTGAGTTTAGAGATATTTATGGAGGAGTGGTTGTAGCCACCTCCTTGATCATAGGAGAAGTTTTCCTATATAATTGTATTGTTCATATGATATAATGGCGAGTTCATTATTATCGTGTATGGATTGTATTTCTGAGTGATTATATTGAAGATTGTTTGCATATATCTGCTTATAACCTCGTTAATAATATCATATGGTTCATGGATGATTTAAAGTATGGTTTGAATGATGAATTTTTATAATGGAAAATTAAATCGATGTTTTTTACAACTAATTCAAATCTTCCTCCTATTGCTCCATTATGATTCTAAAAATTAGTATAAGATATGGTCCTTGTTAAGAAAGTTTGACTACTTGAAGGAGATCCTATTGAAGTGCAATCAATGGTAAAATCATCTAATGTTGAAGAAATATTAAGAAAGAAGTACGGGATTGCATAATCATTGATACATGGATTGTAACAAAAATGATTTGTAAGGAATTTTTGAATAGTACAAACCATAAAGGATTTGGAATCACAAGTTAAGAGTGTGACAAAGACCCTAAGAGCTAAGGAAGAATATTGTAGAAGATAAGAATATGAGTTGATATCCTTAATATAAGAATTAGGGTAGCTACATAGAAGGTTGAAGACCTATGTTAATATGGAGAAAAAAATTAAGCCCTAGATGTTAGGTTTATTAACCAAAGAGTAGTAAATGAAAAACATGGTTTAGGCTATAAAGGAGAACATATAGAGAAGCATGAAGATGAAAAAGTTGGACCTAGTAATCAAGTTGAAATGAAGGATACAAAAATGAAAATTTTAAAAGGTATAACCCTATTAGATAACCTAATGCAATTAAGTATGGTTCTTTGTTTATTGTTTAATACTACTCTTTCATGAATTTCGTCACGTAACAAGGGTTTGTAATAATAACTCCTAAAGGAAGGATTTTTCATGGAGTTATAAAGGAGATTTCAATGGTAAATGTTATTCTTATTGTGAATATGGAAACAATGAAGTTTGGAATCTTAGTCACTATAAGTGAAAGAGCAAGAAGGATGTTGTGTGTTACAATTATCACAAATAAGGACATATTGTTATATTTTTCACAAATATGATTCTTCAATAGTCAAAAGCATTTTTCAATCATCTAAAGGGCAAGAGAAGAAAGTGCTAAAGAAAAAAATCATTCCTAAGAATGAATATGAGACACTCAATATAGTTACTATGGTCAAGAAGGATGTTGATCGAGAAAATGAGGTTAAGAGAACAGATTCCTAGTCCGATATGCAGAGCATGAGGGTTGAAGAGTTAAGGGATGATAAGAATACGAATGATAAAAAGGTGAAGTGATTTCAAAATTTTAAAATTCGATGAAGGTAGAGAGTATAAAGGATGTAAATGAGAAAGAATCAAATTCAAATAAGGTGTCAAATTCTTTCGACAGGTCCAAGAAGGAGGAAATAAGGTTTTTCTAGCCTAATCCAAGTCATGACGATACATTAACTCTAAATGAGAAAGAACATGTGAATGAGGAGTATCAAGATTGTTTATCAGGTCACAAATGATAATAAGAATGATTTTAAGATAAAATTAACATACCTAAAATGTCATCCAAGAAGAGTGAAAGGATCTCAAAGGTAGAAAGAGAGAGGATAGATTCTTTGAGCTCATTTGATGACTACATCTTGTTTTAGTGCTCCAAGTTGATTTTAGTGTCTTCTCTAATATTATAAGCAACATTATGTATCCAAAGGAAGCTTGGGTGTTTCTTGAAGGTGCATTATTAAATATTTTTGTTGATCAATTTTCCATAAGAGTTGCAAGTGTGTCCACGTGAAAAGGTGTCTCTTTCTTTCTCCATTCATAAGGATTTTTTCCATGTCGGTATATATAACATGATTGAAGGCCTGTTTGAATAACCAATAAAATAGAATCATGTCCTTATCAGTAAAAATAATTCTATGTATGTTGAACACTGAGTCTTAAGGTATTGTTGATTTTATTGTTCTGAGTTAGTGTTTCAATGTCAAAAGAAAGAGTCATGAGTCATAGCCATGTACATCACTAGTTGGATCCCTAATTTTTGTTTGAAGGAGTCAAAAAATTGTCCCGTAATGATGTATTAGTGTTTCCATAATGTGTATGTTCTATTTAAGGATATTATTCAAAATTTGCTATGTTTTGGGATGTATGTTTTTGGTCTAATTATTACAACTTAATTTGGGTATTGTAAAGTATCAGTAGTATGTGTGCAACTCTTAATATGTTATTAATCCATTATGATTTACAATGTTTGGAGGAAGTCTTAAATTCCTTGTAATTGTTTTGTCATGAATAGTGCATTATCTTGAGGTCATTTGGATGTTGATAATATGATAAAGTTATGAAGTAGAAGATTAAATTGCAAAAGGTATATGTGTGCATTTGAAGTATGTTATAAGGTATCTTAACACTTTATTATTGCTATGCATTAAGAAAAAGATTGATGATTCATGTCCTTTAAGAAGATGTTCAAGCTCCTAAACCCATCAAATATGCAGTGTATATTTGTAGCCTAGACATCCTTACTAGCTTTTCCACACTTTTTTCCAGCTTCCCACTTCATTTTGTGCATGTTTTGGCCTTTAGTGCCATGACCGCCACCTATCATAATATTCGACCACCACCACCTGGCAAGGTGGCATGTCTGAGTCATTATTTTTTTCTTTTTCCAACTAGAATTCCATCATGTGTGTTTTAACATGCGACACTTCACTTAACTTCACTTTTAGGATGCGTTTGTGAACCAATTTGTCTAAAAATAGTTTTGATTGCTTGGTTCTCCTTCCCTCTTCTATTTTTAAATAGATTTAGTTAGTTGGAACTACCTCTTCTTGCCTTGTGCATGAAGGCACATCCCAACCCCAATTCTTATATATTCCATGCTTGTATTCAAGAAAAAGGCCTGAGAATTTTTGTATCTTGCATAGTATTGCTACCACAATCCTGCTAGGAATTGCATAGCCAAGCTCAATCTCTCTTGTGTTATCTCTCTCTTCTACTTGCATTGCAACCAGACTACCTTCAAGCTACCATTTCTCAAGCATCTTCTTCTACTTTGTTTTTCTTGCATTCCCAATCCCTTGGACTCATATGAACACACAAAGAAAGAAAGGAACAAACTGAGGGGACAGATACATATACAACTAGATTTTCCAAAGCTCTTGCTTATCCAGGTTGGAATTACTTGTTTGTTTGCTTCATTTGTCAAATTATCAATTTTGAATCATTAGTTTCAATTACATATCAAATAGAGTAGTAAAATTGTTCATTTCAATTGATTAGGAAATTACAAGTAGATCAAATCATTAGAAAGTTTTCTCTTTGACATTACTAGGAAGTTGTGGGGAACAATAGCTCTTCTAGGGTTATGATTTGTTCTTCACCTCTGAGGTAGGGTTTGAAGGGTTTTTATTAAATTAGGTTATTTTTTAGATTTAGATTCACATATTCACACAAGTAATTAATTAGCTACATCTAGGATAACTACTTTATATTTAGTTTTATTTATTAGATTAGAAGTATTTAAAAACTAGAAAAAGATAAAAACATTTACTTTTGTTAGATTAGTTTTTTTTTATTTTTTTTTCTCTATATATATGAAAACACCAAAAACATAGATTAAATTTCCTTTTATAGTTAGTTTTTTTACCAAAATCATTTCAATTCATTCTTCATGACCATCAATGGTCCCCCACAACAAGAAAAGACATATGGTTTTGATCCTTTGGTCCCACAACCCAACGGGCCGGAATTGATAATATTTGATACAAGTTTATGCTTTTGCAAGTTTTACACACACCTACTAGGTTTTCTGAGAAAATAGAACAACTAAACATGCTAAACATCACAGCTAATCAAGCCTATGATTATTGGACTACTCCTAAACAATAGGGTTTGATTACGCACATGACCATAATAGGACCACAACCTCCATGAAGTTTTTTTTTGTGATCCTCAGGTCCCACAACCCAACGGGCCTACTAACCAGATATCAACACTAGTTTTGCATACATTCATATTTAGATCATCACCACTTCCACCTGATATCATCGCACAACTTTCATTATTGAACATAACAATCAATCATCAGATAAGACTTTCTAGACTAGACCAAAAAATCATCCATAGTCCCTGTGGTTTCATTACGCCTCTCATTCTCACTTCCATGACCTTGTCTAGAAATCTATACGAGGCACCCATAGGTCACTTTCCACATGTTCAACAACCAGTGAATAGAATCTCGACAGAGCTCGATATTGACTGAGTCTCTGAGAAGCTATTATATCATATCGATCCATCACACCACTTCAGGTTAGGAGAGCATTCTTTTCCTTAGACTCACAGATCCCGATATTATTATGTGTCAAAGATATAAGGTTTCCTCATTAGCTTATCCATCATCACCACACATACACATCCATTTCTATTCTACACTGATTGTCTCGGCATGACCTCGGGAAGTCAGGGTGAAAGAAGGTCACATGTTGATTTTCTTTTCATACAAATTGGTGAACCCAACGTGAAGAGCTAGTCTCTAAATTTCCACTTTCTTCATCCATCCTTTATTCTATGGGGTATTCTTATACCCCGAATATGTCGGGATATGATGAGTATGGTCAACCCATCCTGGTTTTGACATGTACAATTATCAAACAGGTATACCACAACAATCACCTTCACTCTCAACATGGGTAGATAACCACTCAACTACTCAAAATCCTCTTCTTCAGGGAACCAATGTTGGTTCCTCTATGTATATTGAGGAACTTGACCAAATCACATAGACATATCCTCATGAAAAATCAAGTTCAAACAACATGAATTTCACTGGGAAGCAAGTTCATCTCCTCGGGTATTGTTTCGACAACCCATTAGCATGCAATCGACCAACTCCCACATCTAGATGAGGAGTACTTATCACGATACACCAGAGTGAACAATGCTTCTAGAATATGAACCAAGATTTTGATAGGTTGCAAGGACATGGTGATGTCCCACTTCAAAACAATAACACTACCCCTCCAACAATGGAAAACATTGCCAATGAGGGGTGGCAACATAGTGAACAATTCATAGCAGGATACCACACTCCTCAACAACCTCCAAAAGTTCAACAACAAGCACCTAAAAAAACACCATCCCATCAATGGGTGACATCATCTCGGTTAGTTGAAAAATTCAAAGAGTTAGAGCTTTCCCAAAATGCTCAAAGTTCATATGCAGGGCAAGCAAGAACTTCTCCACTATCCACATTATGGACAAGTACCTACTACGCAAAATCCTCTAGTTTATATGGGTGCTCCAAACCCTAGAGATTTTCTAACTGGGATGGGCACCTTGGGTATGCCCCCTCATGCCACATATGGATATCTACAATAGGCACCAGCCGAAGTGCATTCTCAAATGCCATACCAACTAGAAATGCAACATTCCTCGAGCTTTGTGCCTTCACTCCATATCAAAGTAATCAACCCCCTACGTACACATGTACTCTAAATCACCACAGGGGATATGTACACTTACCTAGGTCCATATGGACAACCACAGGGATGCCATATGCCCCAAAAATGTTTACACTGTGTACCATTTCAACAACCGATGCAACCTCCACCTCCCCAACAAGGATCTTCAATGGTTGAAATGTACATATGCAATGGGGACCTATTCTAAATATCTTAAGGAGCCTCTAGACTTCTCCATCTAGATAGTCATGCTCCCAAGACCCTTTCCCATCTTCCAAAGTTCAAAGGGGAGGGTGATCCTAACACTCACATCAAATCTTACACAATGGCCATTCGAGAGCTTGCTCCCATGGGACACATTTGTTGTGAATATTTTCCCTAAGATGCTAGAAGGTATTGCTCTCGATTGGTACTATAGGATACCGAGGCTTCAATACACTCCTTCAAGAAACTCATGTCATAATTTATTAAGGATTTTGATATGAACAAACTTTTAAGAACATGAATCGAGAATTCCTTCATATCAAACAAGAGCACAATGAGTCCACAACCCACTTCATTCAAAGGTGGCAACAGTTCTCTTACTCCTCTGGCAAAGTGCTCCAAACATGGATCAGATGGAGCTTTGTGATTTTTCCTCCACTCCCTCAATAGGGAGACAAAGGAAGAAGTTCAAAATTCCCACTAAGGAGCTATGAAGAGGTGCTAGAGGGTGCTCTTCGAATTGATCAAGCAACCATTGATAGTGGTCATAAGACTTATGGAGAAAATGGAAGGTTAGTCACTCCTAACCAAAATAACCCCGGTTACTCCAACAACACAAGAAATAATCAAGGACCAAGGTCCTTAATAAGAACCATGGGGTCACAATGATGGTGTTACTGATCAACCCAAGAAACCTAATGTTGTTAGTTCTCCCAATACAAATACTACCAATAACAACAACAATGGAAATAATCAAGAGAAATAATAACTTCTCACCCTCAATCAATGTGTAGATTTTAATCATCCTCAACAAAAAAACAACAAAAAAACAACTCAACAATCAAGACAAACATAGACCCAAGGCCCTAACCAATACCTAGGTGGGTATCCAAACCAATTCCAAAACCAAGGGCAAGGGTTCCCAAATTTTAACTATAACAATCAATAAACCAAACAATAATCATAATTTTGGACCACAACAAGGTGCAAACCAAAGGCCTCAAGATTATGATCCCGATTTATATTGTGGTTTCCATAGGGTTCATGTAGGGCATGACACAAGAACATGCCATGATTGCAAAAAGTTTCTACAACATTTTTTCCAGAGGATCAAAGATAATTATTTGTTGACATGTTTTTGGCAAACCCAACAATGCCAACTCAGAACACCTACATGGGACCGGTATCCCCATAACACACCACTTGGAATATTTAATGATCCTCTCCCCACACCCCAAAATATGGTAGAATAGATCCCAATGGCTCAAAAAAAGGTATTGTAATAGGACCAATGATCGTGAAGCCTCAACTTCATCAAACCCACAAGTGGCACCTCCTTTGATGGCCACCAACAAACAAAAAAATTGGGGGATTGGTAGAGTTAGACACTAACCTCATATTAACACTTGCCACTAGAACCAAAGATTATTCTTCACATCCAATCCCGATCTACCCAACTATATCAGATGACATTCATGATACACTAGGCAAGCCAAGTAGGAGCTTATGACTTGATCAATGACTAACCAAGACCTTCTCTCACATTTCCTTCTTGATCTATTAAAGAATTCCCCTACTCACAGAGCCACTCTATTAGAAGCACTAGGTCTTGGCCATTTGATTAACATCACCCCTCCTCCAAAGTGTATATATAAACCATGTGGACTTTGATGTCTATCCTCCAGGGCAAACCTAAAAGAGATGTTGGATTCATATTTGACATCAACAAGATGCCCACGGATGCACTGAAATAGCTCATAGAGGTGATCCAATTTGTTTTTACAAGTTTGGATTTACAAAAACTATGTAAAACATGTGATGATTGATGATGGGGCAGCAAGGTTAACATAGTCCCCTTCTCTTTCCTTCAAAATTTAGGTTATGGAGAGACCAATTTCTCTTCAACATGAAATACACTGAGAGGCTATGACAACCTCAAAGTGACATCAATCGGGACTATAGTGTTTCCAGTCACTCTCTAGACCTAAGATGGTTCTAACTCGAGTTTTATATTATAGATCAGAAACCAACTATAATATGATCCTTGGTCATCCTTGGATTCATCATGATGAAGGTGATTCCCTCCACTTTGTTTCAGGAAGTCAAGTTCCTACATTTAGGGAAGGTCTTTGTGGCACAGGTGATCCAAAACCCTTCACATACATCTAGCTAACTTAAAGAAGAGGCCAGGGGTCCACTCTGAGTTTGAGCTTCCTAAAATTAGTTAAATAAACCTACAAGCTCAATGCTAGAAGAAAATTTGGTTCCTACAACGGAATTAGAAGTCATGGGCTTGATCAAAGGCATTCTGAAGAGTCAAAGATGAAACCATCATCATAGAGACAATGTCATTAGGAACCACAACAAATATTTTCAAGCTATTGGAGAAGGATTTACCTATTCTCCTTCCATTTGATTCTATGGGTATGGGACATACCCTGGGACTCGGTTCTCTTCCAACAGATGAAGTTTGTATGGTTGAAGTAACTGAGGTAAAGGAAGAAGATACAAAGGATGATCCAACATCCATTTTTCCAAGTAACTATTGGAATCTCCATTTTGATGGAGCCAAGTGTCATTTTGGCATGTTGGGGTAGGTGTGATCCTTACCTCTCTTGAGGGAAGGATTCTACCTTTTTCCTTCAAGTTAAACTTTGAATGTACAAATAATGGGGCTGAATACGAAGCCCTTCTACTTGGTCTCATTATAGCCAAAAGAATGGGTGCTCTTAATATTAGGGTGTTGGGTGATTCACAACTGTCACAAATCAAATATCTAAGGTATATGAGACTAGAGCTGAGCATCTACAACTCTACAAAAAACAATGCTAAATCTAACAAAGGGGTTTGACTTCATATCGATTGAAGAAATTCCATGAGAACAAAACCTCCTCACAGACTCTATAACAACTTCTACTTCCCACTTCACTCCAAGTAGTGAGTTGGAGGATACAAACTTCACGGTCTCGGTTCATGTTGAACCTTTGGTTCATAAAACACCGATAACCCCAATGTTGACATACATAGAAACCGAGAGTGAGTTATGTCATCTCAGATCACATTGACAAGTGATAAAGCAACTCTGGGATATCTAAACACTTTTGTATAAATTACATCTTACTCATCACGAGGTTGATCTTTCCTAATCCCACATTCTTCTTCCTATTTTGGAAATCCCATGATAGAATCTTCCCCGGGAAGGAGCTCAAAATTTATGAGGTAGGAGAAGAGGGGATTTAGAGTTACCTCCAGCCCCACCTAGTTTGAGGAAGGAAATGCCTCCTTAATCGAGGGAACAATTGATATAAACATCGGGATGGAGGAGGAACCAAAAATTGAAACTGGGATCCTCTCTAACTCCTGAGGAGGTTGAAATACATACCCATATCCTCAAGGAGCATCAAAAATATTTCACATTTAGCTACAAGGAAATGATGGAATTACACCACACATCAGTTCACAACCTCATCACCAAGCCAGATGCTAAGCCAATTAAGAAAAATTCAAGGCCCATGAAGCCAAAGGTGGCCCTCATGGTGAAGGAAGAAGTGATGAAACTCCTATAGTAGGGTTCATCAAGCCAGTTGACTACTCACAATGGGTGTCTAATATCATCCCCATTCTCAAGAAGAATGGAAAGATCCACATTTTCATAGACTTTGGGATATCAACAAGGCTTGTCCCAAAGATGATTTCCCATTACCATCCATCGATGTTATTTTTATCAATGCAACAACTGGTTTTGAGTTGTTGTCTCTCATGGATGGGTTTTCTGGGTACAATCAAATCAGAATCTCTGAGGAGGATCAAGCCAAAACTACATTCATAACTCCTTGGGAACCTACTATTATGTTGTCATGTCATTCGGCTTAAGAACATTGGTGCCACATACCAATGGGTGATGACTTATATATTTCATGATCTTATACATAAGATTGTGGAATCCTACATGGATGACCTTCTGGCTAAGGCCAAAAATGTTGTGATCACCCATGAGGTGCTTCATATCATCCTTTCTCACTTAATCAATACACATCACATTGAATCCAGAAAAATGTGTGTTCGGTGTAATGGAGGAAAGATTTTGGGATACATCATATCTTCATGAGGGATTGATGTAGACCCAACCAAAATCTGAGTTGTACTGGAAATGACTCCACCATCAGATGAGTCTTGGCATCAGATCTTTTCTTGGAAAACTGGTGCAATCCAAAGGTTTATCCCTGATTTGACCTTTTTTATTCACCCAATCAACAATTTTTTGAAAAATTATTGCTTGCATTGATTGATGAAAAGAATGAAATGAGGCATTTGAGTCAGTTAAATGGTTCTTATTGTCTCCTCCCACACTCATGCCACCTAGGTCAGATCACCCCTTGATCCTGTATTCATGAGCTATGGATGTCTCATTAGCCTAGCATGTTAGCTCAAGAAGATGATGATAAATGAGAACATGTGTCTATTTCATTAGTCAAACATTTCTTGATTATGAGACACATTATACACAAGTAGAGAAGGAATGCCTTGCTATAGTCTTTCATGACAAAACACTTAAGACATTACATGCTAAACCAAGAAACAAGGGTTATTGTTAAATCATATCACCTACAGACATTTCTCACACAAGGGTCCTTATCTAAGAAATTTGGACACTTCATAACTCTAATGGGTGAGTTTGAGTTAACATTTGTTAATCAAAAATCCATCAAAGGAAAATCATTGTGGACTAGTTGGCTAACAACCCATTGGATGGAGGTGATCTAGTAAATTTAGACTTCCCCGATGAGTGTGTGTATTTTGTTGAAACTAAGCCTCCCATTTCTACGTGTCCATGGTACACTGACATCATTAATTTCATAGTGGACCATACATATCCAGAAGGGGAAACATCACAACAAAGAAGATGGTTACATATTATAACCACCAAGTATGTCATCTTGGAACAAGTGCTCTATCGTAGAGCCTTTGATGGAATGTTGTTAAGATGTGTTGATGAAGAAGAATCTGAAAAATATTCTTTATGAATCACATAGTGAGTATGTGGAGGTCACTTCGGCAGCCACACCACTACTTGAAGATACATCGATGGGCTACTTCTAGCCCATGCTAGAACATGACGTGGTAGAGTTTGTGCACAAATGCCATAAATGTCAAGAGTTCTCCCATGAGATCCACATACCGGCACAGGCTCTGCAACCAATTGCAACACCATGGCCCTTTTCCACATGGGGCCTAGATTTGATAGGGAAATTCTCTCCTCATCAACAATGGTCATAACTTCATAATCACGGCCACATAAATACTTTACTAAGTGGGTAGAAGCCATGCCTCTTACCACCATGCCTAGATCTGATAATCACAAAGTTCATTCTGAACCAAATCATTTGTAGGTATGGGGTCCCACAAGTCATTATCTCAGATAATGGCACATCTTTCAAAAATGATGAAGTACGTGAACTGTGTGAAAAATTCAAAATAAGTCACCACATGGCTTCTCTCTATTACCCTCAGGCCAATGGATAGGCTGAGGCTACGAACAAGACATTAAAATCCATTCTCCTTAAGACCATCAAGGAGAACAAACAAGATTGGCATTTAAATATTTTTCCAGCCTTGTGGGCCTATCGACATCAGTAAGAATGCCGATGGGGGAAACCCCTTTTCTTTGGTATTTGGTGCAAAGTGGTTTTACCACTCAAAGTCAAAATACCTAGTCTCTCGTATCTCATCATTGCAAGGAATTCTGGGAGAAGAAGGCTATCGAGAGGCAAAATCTCTCAATTAGAAAGTCTTGATGAAGCTAGACTCAACACTAGAACAATGACATAGCATTTACACTGACCGGATGGCTCGGAATACAACAAGAAAGTCTATGAGCATGAAATATATGAGGGAGATTTGGTTTTAAGACTTGACAACCGAATAGACAAAAAAAAGACCAAAAAGGAAGGAAATTCAGACCCAGGTGGTTGGGTCCATATCGAGTAATAAAAGACTACAAAAATGGGGCATTTCACCTGTGTACACTAGAGGGTGAGGAGTTTAGTGAATCTGTAAACTCTCTTCACCTAAAGAGGTATTACACATGATCCATTAGCATTTTCATATGTACATTACTACATCTCGCATTGCATTTTCATCTTCCAGTTCATTTTGTAAAATTTGATCAAGGGACTTATTCTTATAGAAATTCCTAAAAACTTCTAAAAACATTGGCAAAACATTCAAATCATGCCTCTACAAATCTTCACAGGTATCATCAATTGTTTCTAAATCATTTCATCGATCCAAACAAGATAAGACAAAGTTTTGACAATAACCATACCAAGGCCTGCATACTTGGTTCTACTTATAGTCTCTTTCTAGATTAGGTGTCTTTTCCTATAGTCTGTTCTAGAAGCTTCATGGTGTCACATCTATCCCATATACATCTCTTTGGAAATAAGAACATTCTAAACATTTTTCCTAGATAAATAAGTCAAATGCAAATCCACAAAAAAAAATATTTTACACATTTCTTTTCCCTACCAACCTTCGGTGTTGAGCTCTATGTCTCTTACTAGTGATGTAGGGTTGGGAAAGGAGAGAAATTCCCTTACTCACCTATGCCTTGTCCATGGTGATAAGCCCATACTTCCTACTAGTAGCATGGGGCAAGGTGTAGGGGGTCTCTTTGAAAACTTGAAAGTTAGAAATAGTTCATTCAAATATTGTGAAATCATAAATCAAAACAAAGTGAGTTAGATGTCCAAAATTCCAAAAGAGCTTAAAACCTCAAAACCAGATTTTGTCAACCAAGTGGCCATCTATGGATCTAAGTCTAGATAAACTAGAAAGCAAATTCACATTCTAAACTATGAAGAAAACTTGAGTAGAGTGAGGTTGTAGTGTCTCAATTTGGTTTTATCAAATCCTTTTCTTTCTCTCATCATTACCATTCAACAAATTTCCATAACTTGTGCCCTTTCTAGCTCTCGGTGTTGAGCCCTCACATCTTACTAGTTGTGTGGAGTTAGGAATGGGGAAAGTTCATTCACTTATCATATCATCTATATCACCATGTTTTTCCAAAACAATACGAAGTACCAAAATTTCTTAAAGAAACTAAAGTTCAACATTACAATGTGTTTGCATTATCATATATCAACATTATAAAATACAAAAAAAAATCATTTTGTTAGCATTCATATCCACTACATACATTCTAAAAAGCATATAAAAATGGAAATTCTAAACATCTAGAGTACACATGTGAAGTGAGCCAAGAGGAAGTCAACTCAGATACAAAGAATTACCAAACCAAAAAGAAGAGTTTGTATATATATATAATAAATCAAGTTTTGTGTACAATGCCATCACATGCTAGGCATGGTCAAAATGCTCACAATGAGCCCAAAATATACAAAAAAAAAATCATATAATGCCCAAAAAAATGAAAACAAAGCAATAAAAAGGCCCAATGGCCTATCAATCCCTCTGGGATCCCTCGATGGTGCACGGCCGTCTGGACTCCTACTATGGCTACGATGATGAGAATGAACTGAATGGTGTGAGTGAGTGCTCATGGTGGTGGCCACTGGTCATGGTCTCACTGCAGAGAGTGACTCCACCTCATCAATCTCTCACTTGCCTCATACCCAACCACCTGAGTACAAGAGAGGTCATCACCTCCGCTACTCTCTCTAGATAGGTGCAAACACATCAATATGTGTCTGTCCATCGCTAGTGGCTGGCCTAAATCCTCAATCATCTCTCAGCTTAGGTCTTCCCTAAGGGGATCAATAGGGTGTCCATGCACACCCATCAATAAGCTCTCACCACTCCTTGTGCAGTCACTTTGCAAGAAAGAAAAGAAGAAGAAAAACAAGTTAGAAAATTACAAAAAAAAAAAAAAAAAATACCAACTAACATTTCCAACTAACAAAGTCAAGGGAAGAGTATCAACATACTTGGATCTCCAGCATCCAAGTAGGGTCAGTGGTTGTTGTGGCTACTTTGGTGGCTGGGGGCCTCCCAAAGCTAGAGGTGAGATGATTCCTATCACAGACTCATCATCTCCCTCTCCATCTCGAGGAAGTGGTCCCTCCGAGACCAAGGTCTCTCTCTCCGCACTCACCTCCTCCCATGCCACTCTCAACATATCCTGAGTGTCATGCCACTTAGGATCACTCTCCTCCTCCTCCATATGGGATACCTCACTAGCCTCACCACCTAACCCCTCATCCCCCATCTCCTCTCCAACCGACTCCTCCTCAGTCTCATCTCATGTGTGCTCCTCAGAGTCGAGTCTACATCAATGGGCTCATCCTCCTCTCCACTATGAGTGGGGAGTGGCCACAATCTGAAAGTAAAGGTGCTCGAGGGGCACCAGCTTCCCATCGGGCATAACCACATGCCTAACTATAATAGGCACACCTGGAGTAACCACAGTCCAGCCAGGATCCCCTCTAGGGCCCTTCCGGGCCTCCTGAATAGTCTTATATACTGGTGCCACTAGAGGAAGCATATCTACATAAGGGAGGCCAAAAATTACTAGGAACCCAATCGAATGGATGAATCTCAACTCTCCCTAACCTATCAACTAACTACCCATATGGTAGAGAGCAAGCTACCACTATGGTCACCTCCTCCCCACAACCCTACCATATCCTAGGGTGGGTAACCATGTCTTCCATATGTAGTCAAAGAAGCCACCGATGGATGTGGGGCATCCAAGAACTAACATCACTTCCACCTCACTTCCTCCGACAACCCCCGGTCTCACACTTGTATTCCCCTCCCATAGGGGAAATACACTCATATACCCAGCTCATAACTAGCATGGGATGGCTCAATGATCTATCCTATAACTCGACTACCCCCATATAGGTCATGATAGGTAGTCCCAAGATGTCTTCTCCCCAGGCATATATGTGGCCATGCCCTCAATCTGTGTAATAATGGGAGCCCAAAAGTAAAGGAGAGTGTCACCTCCCTTGTCCCGATCAATCATGAGGACAAGATACCCATGATGGCTCTGTGAATGATGGGGATAGGAGTAGTGGCAATAGATCAATGGACCTTTATCCCCTTCTTCGAGCCAAATGAAACAACAAATCCCCCCCCATGTATGTGGCCCACTAGAGTCATCACAGAACTCTAGATCCTACTATCTCCAAGGTCAATCTCCTCCCAAGTATCGAAAGCCCAAGAATGTGGTATACATCCTCCAGGGTGATAGTCCACTCACCCCTGACACCTGAAACCGAAAGTGTTCTGTCATGCATCCCAATAAGAAAACAAGTCACATAAGTATGTGACTAGTAGGAGTGACATGGGGCACCTGTGCAATCCTCCAAATCCCTCCCTCTAGAGAATATCTGTCTCATCCTGAGTCAGCTGGTCTAAAATCCCTGGAGCCAATCACACTCCCTCTCACGACTCCAATGGATGTATTCCTCCTTCTTCATCCACCAAAACATAGAAAAAGAGAAAGTTAGTAACATATATCAAAGGATAAGCTCACCAAAAACATGAAAAACATCAAAAATCCAAAAAAATCAAGTTAGCATGCATTTTGGTCATTCTGTTCAACCACCAAATGTAGGTACCCCCTACCACCCTACTTAGGTGGTGGTCCTTAGGTGGTGGTCCTACCATTTTCCAAATGCATTTTAACCCTAGAAAATGCTCAAAAACACAAAAAAACCATTTTGGAAAAAATAAAAGATTTCCCTATGGGGCCCCCCTAGAGACTCATTTAAGACAAGAAATTTTGAAAATGATCCCCCTAGGTAAACTTTTCAACATTTTTACATTTTAGGTTTAAAAACACAAAAGTGAAAAAAACCAACCTTAGACCACGCAGTCGATCTCTCTCTCATGGAGGCATGATCACGATCTCGTAATGGTCATTTCAGGCTATACTCTCATCAAAAATGGTCACCATGGGTCCAGAGCTCCAAAATCACCAAATCAAAAGTGCAAAATGAATTGAAAAATGATTTGTTTTGATATATATATATATATATATATATATATATTTTGACCTCATTTTGAGTGTATGTTTTCACAGGGCTGGAGCATTGGTGCATAGTATATCTCTATATCCCCACACAAATGGTAAGTCCTCTTGTCATTTTGATTTAGTGTTTATTTTTTGATATTTTATCTATCTACACTTGAGTCTTCTCTCCCTCTTGCAGGTAGTGGGAGCTTGGATGATGACATTTTGACACACGGGCATGTCAGTATAGCTTCTAACTCCCCATTTTGGGAATGCCATACTCGGACTCTACGTTTTACACCTCTTCATGGCTAAGATGCTTCTCCGAGGGGGAAATATGTACACACCCAAAATTACATGTGCTACATTGTCAAAAAATGGTTACAAAAGTCCCCAATGATGATTCATGTCCTTTCGAAGATGTTCGAGCTCCTAAACCCATCTCGTAGTGTATATTTGTAGCCTAGACATCCTTACTTAGCTTCCATGCTTTTTCCAGCTTCCCACTTCATTTTGTGCATGTTTTGGCCTTTAGTGCCAGGACCACCACCCCGCTTTAGGGTGATGTGGTTCTAAACCGCCACCCAGGCAAGGTGGTGATGGCGCCCATGCCCAGAGATTTTTTAAATTCATGCATGTGTGTTTTTAACATGCGACACTTCACTTAACTTCACTTTTAGGATGCGTTTGTGAACCAATTTGTCTAAAAATAGTTTTGATTGTTTGTTTTCCTTCCCTCTTCTATTTTTAAATAGATTTAGTTAGTTTGAAACTTCCTCTTCTTTCCTTGTGCATGAAGGCACATCCCAACCCCAATTCTTATATATTCCATGCTTGTATTCAAGAAAAAGCCTAGAATTTTTTGTATCTTGCATAGTATTTTTGCCACAATCCTGCTAGGAATTGCATATCCAAGCTCATATCTCTTGTGTTATCTCTCTTCTACTTGCATTACAACCAAACTTCCTTCGCTACTACCATTTCTCAAGCATCTTCTTCTATTTTTTCTTCTTTCCCAATCCCTTGGACTCATATGGAACACACAAAAAAGAAAGGAACAAACTGAGGGGACAAAATACAAATACAACTAGATTTTCCAAAGCTCTTGCTTATCCAGTTGGAATTACTTGTTTGTTTGCTTCATTTGTCAAATTATCAATTTTGAATCATTAGTTTCAATTACATATCAAATAGAGTAGTAAAATTGTTCATTTCAATTGATTAGGAAATTACAAGTAGATCAAATCATTAGAAATTTTGCTCTTTGACATTACTAGGGAAGTTGTGGGGAACAATAGCTCTTTTAGGGTTATGATTTGTTCTTCACCTCTGAGGTAGGGTTTGAAGGGTTTTGATTAAATTAGGTTATCTATTTTAGATTTAGATTTACATATTCACACAAATAATTAGCTACATCCGGCTAATTACTTGTATTTAGTTTTATTTATTAGATTAGAAGTATTCTTAAAAACCAAAAAGATAAAAAACATTTACTTTTGTTAGATTAGTTTGCTTTTTTTTTTTTCTGATATACTATGAAAACACCAAAAAATAGATTAAATTTCCTTTGATAGTTAGTTTGTTTTACCAAAATCATTTCAATTCATTCTTTATGACCATCAATGGCCCACAAGAAGAAAAGAAAAGACATATATTGTGATCCTTTGTCCCACAACCCAACAAAGGGCCAAAATTTTGACCGAATATTGATACAGTTTACTTTTGCAAGTTTTACACACACCTGCTAGGTTTTATGAGAAAATAGAACAACTAAACATGCTAAAATCGCATACTAATCAAGCCTACGATTATTGGACTACTCCTGGAAACAAGGTTTGATTACATGCATGACCATAATAGGACCACAACCCCACGAGTTTTGGTTGTGATCCTCAGTCCCACAACCCAACAATGGGCCTACTAACCAATTAATATCGACACTAGTTTTTGTACATCAATATTTAGGTCATCACCACTTCCACCGATATCATCGCACAACTTTCATTATTGAACATAGTAGCTGATCAGGCTAAGAATTTTTCTGACTAGACCAAAAATCATCCATAGTCCTTGTGGTTTCATTACGCCTCTCCTTCTCACTTCCATGACTTTCTGAAATCTATACGAGGCACCCAGTCACTTTCACGTGTTCAAAACCAAGTGAATAGAATCTCAACAGAGCTTGATATTGACTGGAGTCTCTAAGAGCTTATTATATCGATCGATCCATCACACCACTTCAGTTAGAGAGCATTCTTTTCCTTAGACTTTTTAGATCCCGATATGTTTGTGTCGAAGATATAAGGTTTCCTCATTAGCTTAGCATTTTAAGGTAGTATAACATCGTTTAAAGGATGTTATTTACATATGAAAGAAAAGATATGAGTTTCATTAATATCAATGTCAAGTTGATGATGGAAAGTATAAACTGTCATATACACCGAGTCTTGAAAAGTCTATATTTACGATTGATGGATTGTCTCGATCCTCTCAATTGGTTTGAAATCGAGAATATAAATCTTTAAAGTATTTAGAATTTGAAGGTAGGCATGATGATGGATTCATGAAAGGAAAGTCACTCATCTCGCATAATGACTTGATCATACCATGTAGGAAAGGTGATATCATACATTCTATGGATGCTTCTAAGTTGAAAAAGTCTACATAATGTTTCTAAATATTTGACTAATATGTTGAGATGTAACAAACATGCTCATACATCATGAATGTTGTTATAAGAATCTATAAGGCATGATTATAACTATGAAAGTTAATAAAACAAAATATTTAAATGAATTAATAAAATGCTTAAATATATATTATGTAGTAGAAAATATATAAATAATTAAAATACATATTGAACCCAAAACAATAAGCACTTAAATTTGAAACCGTAATGGTAAAATAAAGAAATGGAGAGACTTAGCTTATTTGAAAATAATCCTAGATTGTGCCAAGTTGACGAATTGATGAACGAGATGAGGAAAGTTTCACACCAAATCTCATTAAATTATAGAGGCATCATAAATGCCAAGACCAAAGCATTTATAGAGGTTCATGGGCACTTGGGATGCAAGGACACATGCGGGGTGCCTGTGACTTCTCAAAAGCTGTAAAAATCAATTTTATAGGGTCACAAGATTTTTTTCTTTGTTTTTCTTTGATCACCTCTATGTCATGCTAAGTTTACAAAAGTCGATTATAACATGGAATTAAGAACTGACATGCAAAACCTTAAAACACACAAAATACCAAAAATAAAATAATGAAACTGAGGGGTCATATGTCCTTGTCACATCAACATGGTGAAATTATAACCGAGTGTTGCACTACATCTTAGACCCAATATAGTTGTATGTGTGTGTGTGAAGAAATTGTTCCCTAGGTGGTTCTTGTGTGCATCACACTTGATAGTGAGAAATTATATGTCCTTGAGGGGTCATATGTCCTTGTCTGTCAACATGGTGAAATTATAACTAGTTCGAATCACACTTGAGGGGTCATATGTCCTTGTGTGTCAACATGGTGAAATTATAATCGAGTTCTACACTACATCTTAGACCCAATATAGTTGTATGTGCATGTGTGAAGAAATTGTTCCCTAGGTGGTTCTTATGTGCATCATACTTGATAGTGAGCAATAACTAAATATGTAAATGTGAATAGATGTGTGCAATTCAAAAAAGTACCGTCCTATGAAGTGTATTCATAAATGTAGTCCCTTGTCATTGAATGGATATTAGATAGATATTAAATGTTCTTAAGATGCCTTTATATGCAACCTTAGGTTGTGGTAGTAAATACATAGTGTTTGGTCCTTATTTGTGATAATATAATTTTTAATTTATTTTATACACTTGGTTAAATTTCATAATTAATCACTAAAACATTAACGAGCAAAAATATATTAAACATAATGGCTAGAAGAGGCCCAAAAGAAGAAAGTAAGATATGAAGAGTTTGGGGGCACCCAGAGGGGATGGGGGCACCAAGAATCTAGCATCCTAGTGGTCTTGACGTCAAGAGTCAAAAAATATGATGTGATGAAAGATAAGCTGGGCTAGAAGGTTTGTAAGAACAAGGACAACAAAATTCAAACAAAGATAGCAAAAGATAGTTTTCAATTAGTAATTTTCTCTCTTAGGAATAATATAAATAGTAGTATCGATGAGGAGTAAATAATTACCCAAAGTACGTGATTTAGTGTCTACATTTTCCCCTAGTTTATGTTGTTGATAGAATAATCGATAACATAAAGTAGATAAGATATGTGTACCTAAAACCATGTAGATCGATGGTGAAAAGGGTGCTGAAAGAAAAGGAAAAATGTGGATTGATAAAAATGTGAAGCATGAAAACTACGAGAGGAGAAAATAAAAGGAAAATGATGGTGATGACCTAGGGTGAGGGCATATGTGTATATGTCATGTTGTACTTGTTTTAGATGTTGTTTTATTGTGTTGTTGATGTCTCGTATTGTGTTGCTGATGTATGATGATGTGACTACCAATTGCCATAAGGACATACATGTAAAAGAGAAGAATGAGTAAGTAGTCAAAAACATGTATGTAAAAAATTTAGATCAAAAAAAGTAAAAAGTATGTGTAAATTTTTAAAGGAACATATGCAGCTGATCCTTGATGAGAAAAAAGAGATAGAAATGATCTTGAACATGTTGTAGAAGAAAGATTTATTTGGGTGATCCCATGCCACTTCACTAAATGCGAGTTTTCTAGATGATTGTATGACAAGAACAAAATTAGTGTTGGGATAAATTTTTGGTGTCATCCTATAACCTTTAAATTCTTCCCAAAAATTTGATTCATTTTGAACAATTTTGATCTAACGCAAAAGTCAAAAATAAGGTGTAGTGTATGGATGCCCATTTTTAAATGACTACTTGCCCTATAGAAGACACTCGTCTAAAATTCTGAAAAATGTGCTAAACTAGAAAATTTTGTATAACTACCCCAGGTCACAAGCATCCATGAAGGGTCAGGGACACCCAGTGCACTACTTTTTGGGTCTGGATACTAGTGTTTGTGCTACATTAGAGACCCAATTCAAATTCTAGGCCATTTCGATACTAAATTTTGTGTTGTACTAGTACTAAAATGTGTTGAATTGTGAGTGGAGAATGTTGAATGGGCTTATTGATACACCCAATCGATTCACCCTTCATTTGAGGTGCATACAATGTCACGAGTAGTATGCAATCCAAAGGAGGACTAATCGCTTAAATGAAACTAATGCCCTACTAGGGAAGGGAAGTGTGCTTGGTAGAAACTAAAAACATACAAACAAAGTGGATAGGAGAAAAGTGTTAGTGAAATAAGATAAGACCGTATGTATAAGACAAGATGTAATCTAAACACATAAGAAGAAAATGTAGAAAAACAATAACAAAGACAAAGTAGACAAGAAAAGTGGGTTTCAAACATGGTACATCATTCATGATGTCCCAAGAAAATTTAGGTTTGACTAGGTCAAAAGCATACATGCATTAAGAGAATAAGCAAGACATAGGGAAAAACATGCAAACATTGGCATACAAAGGAAAGAAGTGGAAAACAAGAGAAAGAAATGCTACATAAAACCATGGTAGAAAATATTTCTTTCAAGACAAATGATTCACATAGTGAACCCGTTAACATGTTTGGAAAATAAAAGGTATGTTAAAGAGTGTAATGTTCAAGAAAATATAGTGTGGTAGTATGAATAAGAAGTAGAATAAATTGAAACAATAAACATTTTAGTGTGTGTATGAATGTGAATGTCCCAAGGAGTTGTTGTGGGACTGGTAATAGGTATTATACCACGCATCTATCCTACATGTTTGGATTTTTGAAATGTATGTGATCACCAATAGAAAGAAAGTGAGTTCACATGTGTATATGGAAAAATAATGACATACAATATATATATATATATATATATATATATATATATATATATATATATATATAACAATGTAATACCGATGTAACATGTGAGTAAAAGTTAGAAAGAACAACGTGCAACCAAGATATGTAGTATGTTGTGGATAAGTCGATGGAAAGGAATGCAAAGTGAGTGTTACAGAGCCACATGCCCCCAAGTTAATTTTGAATGAGAATGCATGAGATGAGTTTCATTTATACATGCCCCCTTAAAAATCAAGAATGAACCATAGAACAAGAGTATCTCATTGGTAAATTGTTTAAAATATGTGCACTAGACAAATGTGATTGTCAAAGCGTAGAGAAGAGTGAATTATTGAGCGTGCAAGTATAGAGGGGTTCAATTCAAATATAAACCCTCAATGGTTAATTATGAACTACGGAACAAAGCTTACCTTACTAATCTAAAACACGGCAAAAAAAAAAATATATATAGTATTCACACTAATCTAACCATTGGGGTTGGGATAAAATCCCGAAATCCACATTCACACGATTCAAAGGTATTGCTTTCATAAATGAACTAGGTTAGAAACTATTACAATGAAAGAAGAACAATGGAAAGGAAATGAGAGAAACGTATTTTCTTTCGAGTAAACACAGAGCACGAAATAATCATACGAGCTTTAGATCATAAATATAATGTCTGAGATGATTAGAAACACTAAGATGCTATGCAAAGAATAGCTTAAGATCATGAACGTAAGAACAATGTCTTAAGAAAGATATATCCCACAACACAAAGTTTGCGAAATAATATCAACTCCTATTCTTCAAAATGATTGAACGAAAACACAAAGTTTTTCTTCTTTCCAATAGCTCCGAATATTACAAAAATCTCGACCCTTTGGAATGCATAAGCATCCCTTATTTATAATAAAAGGAAACGAGAAAATAGGATAAATCCTAGAAAATAGTGTTCTTTAAAAAGAGTTCTATTTTGCTTGACTCTCATACAGGAGACCAAGTCAAAATTTGCTTCCTATGTGATGAAACAGAAATGAAAAAGACATGTCAATTTCAAGATTGAAATGACATGAAACATTGGGACTTAATCTGAATCGTCATCTTTCACTCCTTCATCTTTCTCTTCCTCCAGCTGAGACTGTTTGTTCCAAAATTCTTGGAACTTTCGAATTATGCCTTGCATTTCGTTTTCATCAGGCGCAGTGGAATGATCATTCAAAACTTCACAGGTTTCATGGGTATCACTAGCAATGCCAGGAAGCTTTTTCAATCTTTTGCTGAGCTTTCTCAAGGCCTCCAAAGAATGTTCAATTCTTACAAACCGATCAATGATCTCAATATCAAATCCGTGCGTTGGTTCATGCTGAACAGACTCTTGGACTTGTTTGAAAAGATCATCTGCTGATAGGATACCTGAGTTTCCAACTGACACCTTTGGACAAATCTTCAGCAACTCTTCTTCCAGATCACTTTTTCCATCAATCAATTTATCCCTTGATTCCCTCAACTTACCACAGGCTTCGTTGAGAATCTTCACCCTGAACCTGATGGCTTTAGTCAGCTGGAAATGCTTATCCGTATGTGGGATGACGCCTTCTTCTACCAAGAGATGTGATGGTATTTGCTTTAATACCTGGAGAGCTTCATAAGTCAAATCAAGATGTCCAATTTCTTGAGAGAAATCATCGTCCATCTTCTCTCCATCCTTCTGCATGTCCCCCAAAGATTGATGAACTTTCACAACGTCTTGCATCACTTCCTTCCCCTGTTGGAGCAGCCTTTGGATCCATTCATCGACCACCCTTCCTTTTTTAGCAATCTTCTCAATTGTAGAGTGCTTGATGAAAATCGAATCCGGCAGGGGACGAAAAGAAGATGGTATGGATTCAAGGGTTTTGAGAGTTTAAGAAAAACCTCAGTCAACTGCTCCACTTTTCCTTTAAGCTCATCTCTGTTGTCTTTTGTTTCTTTCAACTTCTGGCACAACACGTTTGTGGCATCCCATGCATCTTGTTGCACCCCTTCTGCTTGTCACTCTTCCTAGAGCCACCCTGGTTATCTGATAATCAGAGGCTGTTATGTCCTCTTTAGTTTTGTCAGTCGCGGGAGTGGCGATCTCTGCGAACTTATCCCCTGAAGCGTCCACCAAAACCCTTGAAATTGTTTTAGGGTTTCTTGGCTGATTTAGTAGTAGAAGCCTTGAGTGAGCTGAAATCAAAGGCTGGTATGGGTACAATCACCTTCCTCTTCCTCGGAGTTTTCTCGAGTAGCCATTGTGGCGTATCAGAGGAAGTTGCCACTGTTGTAGAAGCTGGTATCCTACTCTCAAGGGAGGAAGATTCTACTAGTGAAGGGGGAATAGTTACCAATGTGGTAGTAGATCCGATAAAAAGAGGCACAGGAGGGGGCGTGTTGGTGATCACTTGGGTCCCAGCAGAGAGGGGTGAAAGTCCAGAGAAAATACTAGCCATTATTGAAGAAGTTGATGGAGAATGAGGAGGTAGGAGTGGTTGTGAGGGAGGAGGCGCAGATTCAGACTCCAAAGCCTAGGATGCAAGAGATAAGGTCCCTTGGTTGGGAATCAACAAATGATGAAACCGAGGTCAGGCTGGCTTCCTTCTTCTTCCAAAGTAATTTCTCCTATTTCTGGTGGTGTTGGTGATTCTGGCACATCCACCGTTTCAACTGGAGAAATAATTGAAGAGATTTCTCTTTCTTTCCTCTTTTTGACAAACTTGACCTTTATAGGCCCCCTAGAAGATTTTTTGTCCTTTTCCTTTTTGGAGGGCCCCGCCTCTGAAGCAGCCAACTTTGAAAACTTATCATCTTTAAAACTCATTCCCCAAGAGGAGAGCCATGCTTTGGTGCGTGCTAGAATCAGAGCCGACCTATCTGTAATGGAGGCTTTTTCACTGATTGACCAATCAATAGGTGGGAAAACATATTGATCTTCATTTAGTCCATCATAGGAAAGATCCAAAACACTTTCATTGTCACTAGTACCTTCTGGTAAATCAGCAAGCTCAAGTGTTTGAATCTCAGCAATTGTCAATCTGCTATGATCCTTTCTGCGAACAGCAACCTCATCACGCAGATCAATCCAAATGTCCTCTATGCTTGGCCTGTGCAGGTGCAGGGTTCCATACGCCCTGAGGACTCCTCGAATGTCAAACCCATCTCGGGGCTTCATATGCTTCTTCAACTTGTCCTGAAGCTCATGGATAACATTTTTAGCTTTCACCACTGTCGAACAAGTGTATCTTCCAATAGAAATTGGGAAGGATACAACAGCCTTATGTTTACTTTGTTGGAATTTATGGAAATCCAACAGTTGCCTAACCAATTCCATCAATATCAGTTTATCCCCTGGATATCGGGGCAGACGGAAAGGATCCCCCGAGTACATGACCACCCGAAGATATGTGAACTTCTTGAATTGTAAGAAGACACATCCCCATTTGGAAACTTCAGCCCAGGCCTCATCTGAGACTCTTGTCTTCCTCAATTCAAGGTTTAACCTGCAGATGTTTTCATAAAAGAAGGCGTCATTCACCCTTCTGATTGGTCTTGGGACCCTTTTCTCGTCAGTTGAGGGAAGTACTGATAAACATGGTTCACCATCCTGCTTCCCTTGGTATCCAACCCGGGATAGTTCCTCATCCCGGCCACTGCATATGTGACATATGAAGACATATAAAATTTCCCTGTGGACAAGACTGTTGTCATTTGGGAATCTATCTCATTACTAATGAGAGTGCCCCAATCAATCCCTTGTTGGTTCTTCTTGATGGTGATCATGAATTGATACATCCACCCTTGGAAAACATTTGATTCGGGTAAGCCAAAAACCTGACTCAACAGAGTGATGATGTCATTGATTTCCTGGATGAAATCACTCCTGGGGATAAGTCTTGGGAATCTGGAGACAGCCGGTTTGGCCTTGATCAGGAACTTCTTATTTACATGCTTGATACAATCTTCCTGATCGTTATCCCAAGCTTTCTGAGCTGACTTGATATCTAACTCTCCATATTCTTCAAAATTGGGCAATTTGAGGAGGTCATCAAAGTAACCTCCATCGATTTGATCACTACTTCTCTGCTGATTTCTCACGGAAGAGAAGCGAGTCATAACTGGAAGCGCGTAGGCTAAGATGAATTCAGGGCACTGAGCGGACATGGGAAAACCCGCTGCAAGAGGTAAACCACTATCGGCTATCGATTTCATCCATGGAGTTTGGGAGGAACTCCTTACCCTACTCCAGAAATCCTCAATATCTATATTTCCGAGCTCTGTATCTCGGATGTCATAATTGCAATCGATATATGATGGAGACTCCACCTTTCTGAACTTGTATTTCATCCTTCCTGACTTCTCAGTCTTTTCTTGCGATGGACCAGGGTCCGACATGAAGGATTTCGAAGGAAGAGAGTTTCAGAGATCAGGAGATGTTGCACCTGTGAAAATCCCGACCTCTCTTTGGAGATGCTTGGAAGAATGGAAGAGTCGACACACTGCTTGAGGAGGATGTCGGGAATCCGAAAACCCGATGCGCTGAGGATGTCAGAAACTTTGGAAAGCCCGACACTTTGAAGATGTCGGAAACTTTGGAAAGCCGGCACTTTGAAGATGTCAGAAACTTGAGAAAGCCCGACACGCCAAATCTTCTGATATACTTGGGTCTTTGATCTTTGCTACCCTGCACCCTTCAAAACCCGAGAAGAGGGAACAGGGTTTTTGTTGAATTTAAAACATGCAAGTTCTTTCTTTACCATTCATATACCAAACACATTTTAATTACAACAAAATTCTGGGGAAATAACACAAAGTGGTAATTCCAAAGAGATAAACCCTAAAACATAAACCCGGTTTAGAAAACAACCCCAAAAGGAAAAAGAATAAAAACCCCACAAACTGGTAAGAAAATGGGAAGAATTCCATACGTAATCAATCCATAAAAACCATGAACAAAGAATGGAGAGAGATACCTTCAACCAGAGCAAGGAAAGATCGAAAATGGGTAATTCAATCGGGCACAGGTGAGTTTCGGGTTTCGAGGTTGGAGAAGCATGCGCGAAAATCCACGAGTTAAAAATACGTCCGGTAAAAATGACGTGGAAATCCACATATATATAAGAAAATTTGCAATTAATACACTTGGTGGCACGTGCCAACTCACTTGAACAACTCGGCATTAACGCCATGTCAGCATGCTCGGGAGGTCCGAAAACCCGACACAAAGGTGTTTAGAGCAATTCGGGTTTCGGGTTGCGGGAAACAATCGACACAAAGCATGAGATGTCTAGATGCTTCAAAGTTCCGAAAACCCGACATGAAGGACTAAATCGGACTTCGGGTATCGGAAGACAGGCGACACGGAACATGTTTCGGATAAGGCATGTTCCGATGCGCCGAAGGTCCGAAAACCCGACATGACTTACTTGAAGCGGGTTTTGGGTTTCGGGGAACACAAGACATAAAGCATTCAAAACACATGTTATCCTGTTTATGAAACCCGAAAACCTGATTTTCTCTCATAAAGGCAATTTTGCAAAACCAGCTTAAAAATTTCGTAGGGTTATCTGATAGTTTTGGCGTAAACTCAAAACTGAGATAACAGCTGGCTCCAGTTGGGGACTTTCTTTGTGATACCAAAGGAAGAGAACTCAGAATCTCTGGTTTTATCCATTGGGCTACGGAGTCAGAAAAGAAGAAAACCGAAACAAAACAAAATGAAGAAAGAAAGAAAACCTAAAAGCAAACACACAACAAAAAGTAAAGTATGTACAATGCAAGAGAACATCTTGCATTAGTGATGGAACAACTTTAGATGTTGTCCGCTGAAAGGCAAAGGGAGTAACCCTCCATCCAGATATGATAGAAGGAAACTATTTTCACCATTCAGCTCATGGATCTTGAAAGGTCCTTTCCACAAAGAATCGAACTTCCCGTGCATTCCTTTCTGCTCCCTCCTCTTATCCCAAAGCAACACCAGGTCTCCAATCTGGAAATTACGCTGCTTTGATTTCTTGTCAAAAATTTCTTCACTCTGCTCTGATGATCTGCGATGCGATCAACCACCTTGCTTCGTTCCTCTTCTAGCCTGGCTAGGTACATAACCCTTTTTCAACAGAATTTTGAAAAGCCGCATCTTCGACTGCTTTTGCCAACTGTAAGGCTGGAAATTCTACTGAGATAGGAATCTCAGCATCAATCCCGTATAGTACTTGGAAAGGGGACATTCCTATAGCTCGCTTTGGGGTAATCCGATCAGCCCACAACACGTCATACAATGCTTTGTGCCATGTCCTCTGGTTTTCATCTACTAGTTTTCTAATTATGGTAACCAGGTTCTTGTTGCTGGACTCAGCTTGCCCATTGCCTTGGGGATAATAATCAGATGAGTGAGCCAAAGTGATGCCGAATCCATAGCAAAATTCTGTCATCTCATGTGATGAGAAATTAGAGGCATTATCAGCTACAATCTTGTGAGGCACACCGAATCTGACAATTATATTTTCTTTAAGGAACTTGCAAAAACGACTTGAGGTTGCTTGCTTGATTGGTGCGGCTTCCACCCACTTGGTAAAATAGTCATGTGCGATCGGCACGTAATTATGTCAGCCTTTGGAGGCGGGGATTCAATGTTCCAATGAAATCAATTCCCCACTAGTGAAAAGGTTCTTCGATCACTACGGCTTCAGGGGAAGAGCTGCTAACTTGGGACGACCAACGAAATGTTGACAAGCTTCACACTTGGACACCCACTCTGCTGAATCCCGAAAGAGAGTAGGCCAATAGTACCTAGCCCGTAGGATCTTATAAGTTGTTACAGAGGATGAAAAATGTCCTCCACATGCTAGGCTATGGAAGGACTCTAACAACTTTACCTGTTGTGATTTATCAACACAACGCAGGAAAACACCATCAATACCTTTCTTGTATATTCCGTTATTCCACAAAAGGTATTTTGCAGATCTCAACTTGACTGTCCTCTTCTCCTTTTGGTTTAAATGCGGGGGCATTCACCATAAGTTAGAAAGAAAGCAATATCCATGTACCATTCATCAGTTGTACTCACGAAAAGCACCATGGGCAGCTCTGAAGAAGTATCTTGAGTCTTTTCACACTCTGCTTCAGCATGATTTTCTGCAATCAATTGGCACAGGCCCCTTCCTCATACCAACTTGGTAGGTCTGATGTCCAAGTCATACTCCTGAACTTTAGCTATCCAAGTACCTCGTTGACTCCCCAGCTCTTGTTGAGTCAAAATGGATTTAATGGCAGTGTCGGGAATGAGAACGAGGGTATGGGAATTCAGCACATAGTACCTGAAATGTTTCACCACTCGTACCACCGCATAAGCATGTTTTTCAATTTGTGACATCTTTAATTCATGTTCCTTCAATGGGCAGCTCATAAACACGATGGGAGCTTCAATGCCTTCCCCATTCTCCTGCATCAGGATGGCTGACACTGTGTGAGCAGAGGCGTAGCTGTACATGATGAAATCTTTTTGAAGTCTGGACATACTAGGATAGGAGCGCAAGCAACTGCCCTTTTGATCTCATCGAATGCAAGCTTCCCTTCTGTACTCCATCGAAATGGAACTTTTCCTTTCATCATCCCAAGGATATCCTTGGTTTTGTCAGTGAAATCAGGTACAAACCTTCTTAGGAAATTAACCTTTCCGAAGAAAGAATGAACTCCAGTTTTACTTGTGGGTAGGGTAAGGCTCTGAATGGCCTTTACCCTTTCTGGGTCAATTTTGGTTCCTTCTTTAGTCACAATATGACCCAACAGCTTTCCTTCCGTCACTCCAAACATGGACTTCTTGGGATTTAATGAAATCCCATGACGCCTGCATCTCAAAAGTACTTGCTCTAAATGATCATAATGATCACTCCGTTTTTTAGAGAAAATGGTCAAGTCATCTAAATACACAACTATGACCTTGCCCATCAGGTCTCTGAATGCCAAGTCCATAGCTCTCTGAAAAGTGGCTCCGGCGTTGATCAAGCCGAAAGGCATCCTCCTGTAAGCAAAGGTACCCCATGGGGTTGTGAAGGCCGTCTTGTGTTGATCCTCCGTAGTTACCTCAACTTGATTATATCCTGAAAATCCGTCGAGCATGGATAGCATTTCTGATCCAGTAACAGTTTGTAATACCTGATCCATGATAGGCAAGGGATAGTTATCCTTCAGTGAGGACTGATTCAGGTTCCGGAAGTCAACACAGATTCGGATTTCACCATTCTTCTTCCTGACAGGGACGATGTTAGCAATCCAAGTGGAGTGATGGATTGGAAAAATAATCCTAGCATCTAACATCTTCTGGATTTCCACAAGGATGGTTCCTGAGATCTTGGGATTGTAATGTCTTTGCTTTTGTCTATACGGCTTCACATCAGGCTTCAAAGGGATACTGTGTTGTACGTCTTTGGGCTTGAAGGATTTTAAATCTGCATAAGACCAGGCTAACACATCCATGTATCTCTTCAGAAGTGAAGTGAATCTTGCTTTCTCTTCAGGGGAACAACATTTCCCAATATTCACCATCCGAGGTTGATCAGACGAACCTAGATTGATTTGATCTACCTCCGAAGAAGAAGCTCCTTCAACTTGCCTTTTGTTTTGAATGAAATGATCATGCTTGTCAAACAAACCCTCCAGAGAAACCAAACCTTTTGGTATCTTGTTGCCTTTAAGCTGGATAAACTCACCATCAACCTCTTGATATGGATCTGAGATAGTTTCACGGAAAGCTGATTCCGAACCTTCAAAGTATAACTCACTGAAATTGTCAGCCTTTTCTAGAAAAGCCAACACCTGTTGATCATCATTGAACACTTGCCAGTGAGTCGCATTATCTGGGATCTTTGGGACGGTACACAATCTCAATAGTGTACGTATCTTGCTTGAACTGAGGATGAGGAAGAAGGAGGGATGCAGACACGGCCAAAGAATCAGCCTTGTCATTATAATCTCTCAAAACTACCTTAATAGAAAATGCATCAAAGCATTCTATACTATCCCAAACTTTGTTCCTGTAATGTCTCAAGCGATCATTTTTCACCTGATAGATTCCCCTGACCTGGTTGACAATCAGCTCCACATCCCCCTAAACCTTGAGATTTCGAATTCCCTTATGTCTGGCCATTTCTAATCCTAATAACAGGGCTTCATATTCAGCCATGTTGTTAGTATTATCAAATTGCAACTTGTAAGCTGATGGGAAAATCTCGGAATTAGGAGATATAAGAACAACACCAACACTGATCCGGTGGTTGAGCAGCTACCATCGAATTCGAGGGTCCAAATAGCATTAGGATCTTCTTCCTCGACATCTACAGTGGGTATCTCTGAAGTCATGAAATAATTTCCGAAGCTAGCATCTTCGAAAAGAATTTGAGCTTTAGGATCATCTGATTTAGTTACCAAATACCTCGCCTGCGGTTCAGGATGGAGAACCTGATGAACCCCATTGACTGGGATCTTAGCTTTGGTCCAATCCATATTAATCTCTCCTCCGACGTCTTTACAAAAACCCCTACCCAAGAGGATACCGTAAGCTGCAGGGATGTCAGCAACTAGAATGGTCATTTTCACTCTCTTTTCTGGGAAAGCAACAAATGCGAACTGTGCATCTTTGATTTGACCAATCAAAGGAACTTGTTTGGTTTCCATAGAGTAACACCATCCATATGACTTAGTTAAAGTAAGCCCAAGGGCATGGGCTACTTTTGCGGGCATAACATTATCGGAGGCCCCTGAGTCGATGATGCAATTGCTGAGTTTAAACCCATTTATAAGTAAAGACAAATAAAATGGTTCAATCTTTCCCGAAGAAGAAGCAGAGGTCAGATTGTTCTGAGATGGGGATTGAGTAGGATTTGGAAGGAGACCTTTTGAAGGTGATGGAACAGCCACTTTACTTCTGATGAATTTGGCAAGTTTTTTCAAGCTGTTCGAGGATTTGGTGAAGGTATTCGCTTCGACATTTGGATTTTGGTTCTCTTTGCATGATCAACAATGTCAAAAGTAGTATAAGAAGGGGTGATGGTAGGCTCAGTTCTAATCACATGAGCTTGTGCTGAGGCACTGATCTTAGGAGAAAGAGAATAAGGAGAAATTGCCTTTTTGGTGACCTCTCTTTCAGTTTGTGCTGAAATAGGAGTACCTCTCTTAACTATGGCTACGGGAGGTTCCTTATTCTTCTCCTTAGTGTTTTCAAGAGGTTTTCTAGGATTCTGAGATTGGGATCGAGTGAAGACAGCAAATGACTGACCATCTGGCGCACATTCATCTTCATCGTATTCCAAATACCCAATGCTGGAGTCACCAGCCGAATCATCATAAGACTCATCGGCATATCCTGAAGCTTCAAAAGCCTCGGAGAATCTTGTTCTTCTGGTTCTTCATCTTCTTCAACTATTTCTACTGCTGCATTGATGGGAGGAGCTTCAATTGCTAGCCTCGGTTGAGCAGGAGTTAATCACGGCCTATCCCTTGCAAGCGCACCATTGTTGTTATTGAAATTCCATCTAGGGATATCCCGATATGGAACATTGTTCACCTGTTGAGACATTTGCTTTTTTAAAGCGATCAAATCATTAGCCATTTTCTGAAACATAGGATCAGTATTACCTTGAGAAGAACCTTGATTTTTGAGTTTGGGTATGTCTTTCTTGATTCTTCCGGCCAAAATAAGATCATCCTCTATTTCAATAGTGTTGACTGAGCAACAGCCAAATCTGGGATAACCGACCTTCTTAATAAAAAGCTCACATCAGGAGGCTGAGCATTAATGAAGAAGCATTTCTGATTCTCCGGAGTTGGAACAGCTATCTCCGGAATCTTCCGAATCAGTTTATTAAACTTTGCCACGAAGTCCCGCATGGGTTCATGAGATTCCTTCTTCATATGAGTAAGTTGAGCTAACAAGGCATGAGAATCTTCGGCTGGTTTGAATCGTGCTTCGAACTTGGTCCGCATGGTAGCCCAATTTGTGATGCATGCATTCGGAAGATGATAAAACCATTCAGCTGCTGCACCATGTAATGTTTCAACAAAAATTCGAACAGAAACATCTTCGTGAGCTACTCGAGGATGCCACGCTACAAAGAAAGATGCAACGTGTTCATCAGGATGCTGCTTCCCATCCCCATTGAATTTGGGAATGTTTTTACGTGATCCATGTGGTAACTCGTGCAATGGTGGAGTTAAAGAAAGAGGACCAATAACTGCGCCCCAAGGCACAGGTTGCACTGCCATCCTTATGAAAAGAGTGCGTATAGGGATCAGTATCAGACAAGAGTAATGCACGACAAGTTGCAGATGCTTCCCATTCCACGGGGATCCGGTTTCTCCGAATAGGTGAAGAACTTCTGGTTCGGTTAGAAACAATGTTGTTGGGGGACAGGCTGAAATTGTGTTGTTGCAGCAACTCAAAGAGTGGGTCAATTTCACCTTGGGCTCGGCGGGACCGAGTGAAGATCTTCCTGGCCAGCTTGAACTGGGAAAGAGACCTTTAAAAATAAGGCAAATACGGAGTCGCCAGACACCAAGAGGATAAGCTTTATACTATAAATCCGTATTCCCAGTAGTCACCAAAAACTGTTGGTTGGATATTTTGTCAATCCAAAATATGAGGTTCAACCACAGTATATGGGATTAAATCCCTCCTCAAAGACAGGTGAGGCTGCCTGCTTATTACTAATCTAAAACACAACAAAAACAATATATACAGTATTCACACTAATCTAACCATTGGGGTTGGGATAGAATCCCGAAATCCACATTCACACGATTCAAAGGTATTGCTTTCGTAAATGAACTGGGTTAGAAACTATTACAATGAAAGAAGCACAATGGAAAGGAAATGAGAGAAACGTATTTTCTTTCGAGTAAACACAGAGCACGAAATAATCATACGAGCTTTAGATCATAAATATAATGTCTGAGATGATTAGAAACACTAAGATGCTACGCAAAGAATAGCTTAAGATCATGAACGTAAGAACAATGTCTTAAGAAAGATATATCCCACAACACAAAGTTTGCGAAATAATATCAACTCCTATTCTTTAAAATGATTGAATGAAAACACAAAGTTTTTCTTCTTTCCAATAGCTCTGAATATTACAAAAATCTCGACCCTTTGGAATGCATAAGCATCCCTTATTTATAATAAAAGGAATCGAGAGAAAATAGGATAAATCCTAGAAAATAGTGTTCTTTAAAAAGAGTTCTATTTTGCTTGACTCTCGCGAAGGAGACCAAGTCAAAATTTGCTTCCTATGTGACGAAACAGAAATGAAAAAGACATGTCAATTTCAAGATTGAAATGACATGAAACATTGAGACTTAATCTGAATCGTCATCTTTCGCTCCTTCATCTTTCTCTTCCTCCAGTGAGAATTTTTTGTTCAAAATTCTTGGAACTTTCAATTATGCCTTGCATTTCATTTTCATCGGCACGAGTGGAATGATCATTCAAAACTTCGAGGTTTCATGGGTATCACTAGCAATGATAATGGGAAGCTTTTTCAATCCTTTGCTTGAGCTTTCTCAAGGCCTCCAAAGAATGTTCAATTCTTACAAACCGATCAATGATCTCAATATCAAATCCGTGCGTTGGTTCATGTTGAACAGACTCTTGGACTTGTTTGAAAAGATCATCTGCTGATAGGATACCTGAGTTTCCAACTGACACCTTTGGACAAATCTTCAGCAACTCTTCTTCCAGATCACTTTTTCCATCAATCAATTTATCCCTTGATTCCCTCAACTTACCGCAAGCTTCGTTGAGAATCTTCACCCTGAACCTGATGGCTTTAGTCAGCTGGAAATGCTTATCCATATGTGGGATGACGCCTTCTTCTACCAAGAGATGTGATGGTATTTGCTTTAATACCTGGAGAGCTTCATAAGTCAAATCAAGATGTCCAATTTCTTGAGAGAAATCATCGTCCATCTTCTCTCCATCCTTCTGCATGTCCCCCAAAGATTGATGAACTTTCACAACGTCTTGCATCACTTCCTTCCCCTGTTGGAGCAGCCTTTGGATCCATTCATCGACCACCCTTCCTTTTTTAGCAATCTTCTCAATTGTAGAGTGCGATGAAAAATCGAATCCGCGAGGAGACGAGAAGAAGATGGTATGGATTCAAGGGGTTTTGAGAGTTTAAGCAAAACCTCAGTCAACTGCTCCACTTTTCCTTTAAGCTCATCTCTGCTGTCTTTTGTTTCTTTCAACTTCTGGCACAACACGTTTGTGGCATCCCGTGCATCTTGTTGTGCCCCTTCTGCTGTCACTCTTCCTAGAGCCACCCTGGTTATCTGATAATCAGAGGCTGTTATGTCCTCTTTAGTTTTGTCAGTCGCGGGAGTGGCGATCTCTGCGAACTTATCCCCTGAAGCGTCCACCAAAACCCTTGAAACTGTTTTAGGTTTCTTGGCAGATTTAGCAGTAGAAGCCTTGAGTGAGCTGAAATCAAAGGCTGGTATGGGTACAATCACCTTCCTCTTCCTCGGAGTTTTCTCGAGTAGCCATTGCGGCATATCAGAGGAAGTTGCCACTGTTGTAGAAGCTGGTATCCTACTCTCAAGGGGAGAAGATTCTACTAGTGAAGGGGGAATAGTTACCAATGTGGTAGTAGATCCGATAAAAAGAGGCACAGGAGGGGGCGTGTTGGTGATCACTTGGGTCCCAGCAGAGAGGGGTGAAAGTCCAGAGAAAATACTGGCCATTATTGAAGAAGTTGATGGAGAATGAGGAGGTAGGAGTGGTTGTGAGGAGGAGGCGCGATTCGGACTCCAAAGCACAGGATGCAAGAGATAAGGTCCCTTCGGTTGGGCAATCAACAAATGATGAAACCGGAGAGGTGGCTTCCTTCTTCTTCCAAAGTAATTTCTCCTATTTCTGGTGGTGTTGGTGATTCTGGCACATCCACCATTTCAACTGGAGAAATAATTGAAGAGATTTCTCTTTCTTTCCTCTTTTTGACAAACTTGACCTTTATAGGCCCCCTAGAAGATTTTTTGTCCTTTTCCTTTTTGGAGGGCCCGCCTCAAGCGACCAACTTTGAAAACTTATCATCTTTAAAACTCATTCCCCAAGAGGAGAGCCATGCTTTGGTGCGTGCTAGAATCAGAGCCGACCTATCTGTAATGGAGGCTTTTTCACTGATTGACCAATCAATAGGTGGGAAAACATATTGATCTTCATTTAGTCCATCATAGGAAAGATCCAAAACACTTTCATTGTCACTAGTACCTTCTAGTAAATCAGCAAGCTCAAGTGTTTGAATCTCAGCAATTGTCAATCTGCTATGATCCTTTCTGCGAACAACAACCTCATCACGCAGATCAATCCAAATGTCCTCTATGCTTGGCCTATGCAGGTGCAGGGTTCCATACGCCCTGAGGACTCCTCGAATGTCAAACCCATCTCGGGGCTTCATATGCTTCTTCAACTTGTCCTGAAGCTCATGGATAACATTTTTAGCTTTCACCACTGTCGAACAAGTGTATCTTCCAATAGAAATTGGGAAGGATACAACAGCCTTATGTTTACTTTGTTGGAATTTATGGAAATCCAATAGTTGCCTAACCAATTCCATCAATATCAGTTTATCCCCTGGATATCGGGGCAGACGGAAAGGATCCCCCGAGTACATGACCACCCAAAGATATGTGAACTTCTTGAATTGTAAGAAGACACATCCCCATTTGGAAACTTCAGCCCAGGCCTCATCTGAGACTCTTGTCTTCCTCAATTCAGGGTTTAACCTGCAGATGTTTTCATAAAAGAAGGCGTCATTCACCCTTCTGAATTGGTCTTGGGACCCTTTTCTTGTCAGTTGAGGAAATACTGATAAACATGGTTCACCATCCTGCTTCCCTTGGTATCCAACCCGGGATAGTTCCTCATCCGACCACTTGCATATGTGACATATGAAGACATATAAAATTTCCCTGTGGACAAGACTGTTGTCATTTGGGAATCTATCTCATTACTAATGAGAGTGCCCCAATCAATCCCTTGTTGATTCTTCTTGATGGTGATCATGAATTGATACATCCACCCTTGGAACACATTTGATTCGGGTAAACCAAAACCCGACTCAACAAAGTGATGATGTCATTGATCTCCTGGATGAAATCACTCCTGGGGATAAGTCTTGGGAATCTGGAGACAGCTGGTTTGGCCTTGATCAGGAACTTCTTATTTACATGCTTGATACAATCTTCCTGATCGTTATCCCAGGCTTTCTGAGCTGACTTGATATCCAACTCTCCATATTCTTCAAAATTGGGCAGTTTGAGGAGGTCATCAAAGTAACCTCCATCCAATTTGATCACTACTTCTCCTGCCTGATTTCTCACGCAACGAAGCGAGTCATAACTGAAAGCGCGGCTAAGATGAATTCGGGGCACTTTGAGCGGACATGGGAAAACCCGGCTGCGAGAGGTAAACCACTATCGGCTATCGATTTCATCCATGGAGTTTGGGAGGAACTCCTTACCCTACTCCAGAAATCCTCAATATCTATATTTCCGAGCTCTGTATCTCGGATGTCATAATTGCAATCGATATATGATGGAGACTCCACCTTTCTGAACTTGTATTTCATCCTTCCTGACTTCTCAGTCTTTTCTTGCGATGGACCAGGGTCCGACATGAAGGATTTCGAAGGATGAGAGTTTCGAGAGATCAGGAGGTGTTGCACACTGTGAAAATCCCGACCTACTGGAGATGCCGGAAGAATGGAAGAGTCTGACACACTGAGGAGGATGTCGGGGAATCCAGAAAACCCGATGCGCTGAGGATGTCGAGATTTGGAAAACCTGGAAGCCACACTTTGAAGATGTCGGAAACTTTGGAAAGCTTGGCACTTTGAAGATGTCGGAAACTTGAGAAAGCCCGACACGCCAAATCTTCTGATATACTTCGGGTCTTTGATACTGCACAACACCCTTCAAAACCCGAGAAGAGGGAACAGGTTTTTGTTGAATTTAAAACATGCAAGTTCTTTCTTTACCATTCATATACCAAACACATTTTAATTACAACAAAATTATGGGGAAATAACACAAAGTGGTAATTCCAAAGAGATAAACCTAAAACATAAACCGGTTTAGAAAACAACCCCAAAGGAAAAAGAATAAAAACCCCACAAACCTGGTAAGAAAATGGGAAGAATTCCATACATAATCAATCCATAAAAACCATGAACAAAGAATGGAGAGAGAGATACCTTCAACCAGAGCAAGGAAAGATCGAAAATGGGCAATTCAATCGGGCACAGGTGAGTTTCGGGTTTCGAGGTTGGAGAAGCATGCGTGAAAATCCACGAGTTAAAAATACGTCCGGTAAAAATGACGTGGAAATCCACATATATATAAGAAAATTTGCAATTAATACACTTCGGCTGGCATGTGCCAACTCACCCGACAACTCGGCATTAACGCCATGTCAGCATGCTCGGGAGGTCCGAAAACCCGACACAAAGGTGTTTAG